>CM068839.1:27510358-27860358 GCA_028554795.2 Sinohyriopsis cumingii
TCATGTGACAAACAGTTGACAGATCATGATTACACGCTTCAAGAAGTCTGGGGTCTTTTAATGTTAAACTGTGATTAAGACCGTTGAAAATTAGTTTGTCATTGAGAGAATTGAGCTGAAAATGGGCTACCTCATTTGTATAGCAATCCATGAATTCTGACAAAACATATCTCATTCAACATGCTGAGAAATTTAGAACCAATTAAAAACACATTTATGAATGAAATGACCAATAAAATGTAATAGAAAAGTAGCTTTGTTTTTCTGATGTACTTTCTTTCTTTCTTTCTGGTTGTCTACTATGAAGAAATATTGTTTATGGCCAGTAAATGCGTGCTCTCTCTCTCTCTCTCTCTCTCTCTCCGTATTTCGATAAAGCCTGTTAATTCAACTTTTCCCTGTATCTGTTTGAAATGTAAAAAAAATCCCATTGTCTACATTGGTATATGCCCTACTTAACTGCCAATCAGCTCTAATCTTATATGTCAGCATTATGAGACAAACATTACAGATCATATCAGTGACAATAATGGCTGTTTGGTTATTAAGTTCTCTAGTGATACATGCATGTGTAAGATTTTCAAAGATAAAAAAAAATCGAAAATGACAAGTGTGCATTTCAAATAGTTTGAATGAAATAGGAAACTGCATTGTGTGGAAATGTGTCCATTGCTTCTTTTTACTGCTATGTCTGGTTAACAGAGCGCACAAGCTGATATCAGGATATCGAAAAAGACGGACAAGAATTACGAGAACAAAAATAAAATAATAAGGAAATGACCAGAAAGGTATCTATTTGCTGGAGCTGAAACAGATAATCGAACATTCTAGAGAACTGACATTTTGTAAAAAAAAAAAAAAAAAAAAAAAAAAAAAAAAAGCCTATCGGCAAACCGCAACGTTGATTTAGCTATAAGAGAACATTTTTAAACCCGCTAAATCATCTGAAATTGAAATTTCAGTCTCGCTGAGAAAAAGATAATCATAAGAGGTCGATCATTAATACTGTTTGGGTTTTTATTCGGAGTGGTTGTGGTGGCGGCTTGAAATTTATCTGCAAAAACTCCGCTTTCCAAATAGTTTGAAAATAAATAGTCTAAATCTGATTAGTAGACAAAAAACAACAATTCATCATATTTATAAAATAATTGATACTTATTAAAAAATAAATTATCTTTAGGCAAAAGAAAATGATATTCTTGTTCAAAAGAAAACCTGCCCCACCCCCTCGCCCCAATAACAGAAAATTGAATTGTCGGTCTCTAATGTAATAATTCTGAATATTTACATTGCTCACAACATCGTCGTTTCTTTGAATTGTCACTGAGGTACTCATGCAAAGATGATATGCAATTAGGCAAGTCAATCAGAGGATATTACAGACTAACGATCACATTAATCAGCTTAGAACAAATTTAAAATGTCGGACATTCGTTCTCGTCTGGGTAGTTGTAATCCATTCCGAAAAACCAGTACCCTCCTCCCCCTACCCTCCCCCAAATCATCTTGCCTCAGAAACTTACAGTCTGATTAAAAACAGATCTCCACTGCAAACTTCATTACTTCGAGTTTTTCAGATACCCATCACTTCCGTTTTGGCATTATGGGATTGCGGACTACATGCAAGATTTACTTACCTCCGAAGTTTAACAACTTGCAAAACTACTTACCTCCGAAACTGAAGATTTAACAACGAAAGCGTCCCAATACTCATGGGCAATTTTACGCTTTACAGAAGGCACATGCTAACATCTTTTTGACGAAGTAATGTGTTTAGTTTAAATGACGATCAAGAGATATATAAGACTGACCTAGCAAGTCATGAAAATAAATAAAGTAATAAGGCCTCGTGTTTGGAATTAATTTGTTCCTCTAAAAATATAGTCGTGACCTACTTATTGGTCGGCGAAGGAATAATATTCAAAACTGGATAGTAAATCGCCATATAGCAGAGTTGATTATTTAGCGGCAATGGTACAGAGTGATCTCTACTGTCCAACGTGAAGATCAGACAAGCGATCCCTTAGGAGTCATGTTCTGGTGATCTATGAATAAGCCAACAGAAATGCAGCTTTGAGAAATTTGGAAGTAAATACAATTGATGCTCTTCAGCCATGCTGTTCAGTCTCTCACACGCAACTTCATTTGAATGGCTAATAAAGTCAGCGATTATGGTAATCATATAGGTCACCAGAACATGATCCCTAAGCGGTCGCTGTCAGATCTTCACGTATGATAGTGGAGATCTGATTATAAACTTCATATCTCTGTGATGTACTTGTGTTAGCTGACATGACTTTGGAGCTGAGCGATTTCAGTTGTAGGGCTTGATGTGTTTGCTCGTTGAGCAAAGCTTCCTACTCAGGTTTTGCTGTGGATTAGTACGAAGCCATAGTTATCGGTATATTTTTCATTTCCGCATAAAGAACAAATTCCGAAGACCTTGCAATCAACTTAAATTAATATCATAGACAAATAAGTCTTTTTCCCCTCTATAAATAGAGCATGCGTATTTTGTTCGGACGCTATTTAGGATGAGGTAGGGGATGGGCGGAAAGTCTTTCCTAAGCAATCTCAGTTCCCCACCCCTGAAAACTAAATGAAAGCTCCCTTACATCGACGAATATTCGAATTCTATCGAAATACATTCAACAAATAGTCTAGCATGAACATTTGGTATTCATTTTAGCACTACGAATTGCTAATATAGAGGAGAAAAGAGCTTTATGATGTTGACCTAAGGCATAAAAGGAAAATGAATGAATTAGAAGTCAAGAATGTTGTCGTATTTCTGCAAATTTCACAACCAGCATAATGTCCACAATAATCACTACTACTACTACTACTCTTGTACTACTACTGCTACTGCTGTTATCAACATTGCAGCATATTACACCAATGCTGATACTGATACTAGTTGTAATGAGATCTTCTGCAGCTGGTACAAATGTTGTTTGGTAGATTACCGTATGTACTCTCTTATAATCCAAACCAATTGCAAATAGCATATATACACTGCTATGCCCTCGCACAAAGCGCCAGCATATCAGCATCACTGCTGCTTGTTCTACTGATTCGTCCTTACAACATGCATAGACCCCAGATCTGCCGGCGCATGATGAGGTTTGTTCGGTTGGACTGAAGCGTTAATCAATTACATACGGTACTTTCCTGAAATAAACAAACCACTGATAACAAAACTTAATTCTGATGGAATTATTATGAAAGGGCACTTAACTGCGTAACTCGATACCATATAGTAAATGTTTTTGTTCGTGCTCAGCTATAATTTTCCAATATCTGTCGACACATTCCACCTGAACCAATACCTTGTGTGCCATACAACCTTAATTCTACGTTAGACTTTTAATTATTTTTTTACTCGAGCATAAGTCGAGTCCAACTGCAAAAACGGCATAATGCGCCGGCAGATCTGGGTCGTGCAGTTTGTTAGGAGTAATCAGTAGGACAAACATCAGAGACCCTGATTTGACGGAGCATTATGCGACGACACATCAATGTCCATGCCGTTTGCATTTGAACTTTACTCATAAGGAAGTTTGTACGGTACCGAATAACTGATTCAAATCTTTGAATGTCACTTTACTTCTGCATAGAAGGCAAATTAATTTCTACAGTCAAAAAAAAAACTCACTCAAATCCTCCCTTTAAAGAACTAACGATAAATATTTTAGAAAAGTTAAAAATGTCGGTGTTGTATTACAGTATAATAAGCATAATAAAAGCTTGATTACTGCAGGCGATGCAAGAATCCAAAAATCTGACTTTGAAAAAAACATGAAATGTTTGAAGGAATCTTTTCTTTTTTTGGGGGGGGGGTGTAGACGAAACTTTAAGTTCATACATTTTCCAAATCCACGCTATTCGCTGAAATTTAAAAAAAAAAAATCATGGTTCCTGGATGTCAGCAATCACTAAAATGGAACAAGAGGTAGTCCTCTAGATGAGATGCAGTGTTCACTGAATTCTCAGCAGAAATACAGACCGTAGAAGGTGCTCTGCGTTGAGCTCAACATGGGAATCTGAGGTAAAAATAATAACACTGAGTAAAATTCATTGACGTTTCATTTTGTCAATCACCAAATTTCTATGTCGAATGGATAATAAATGACTCCCCTAAACCTAATTTTAACTTGGCATTAAAACGCCAAACTATAAACTGACAAGAATGTTTGTCAAAAAAAAAAAGCGCAAAGGGATTCAGATTTGAGGGCTTTTAGAGTATACAAAGAAATCAGTGTTTATGTTTTACAATCACAAAAAATACTAAATAAAAAATACAAAAACATGTTATTTAAATATAAAATACGCAATTGCGAAATTTACACATAGAAATGTTTAAAATAAATATATAGTTGTGGAGATTGATATAGAGACAAACCTGCCTTAAAACACCACCTAATGCACTTCAAAAATGTATTGTCTGAATATATGTTTTTAAACATTAAAAAGGTAGTTCTTAAAAAAAAGTAGCTTTTCAAAACAAAACTAAGTCCTGTGCACGGATTGTACTGCATGTCAAATAAATTTTATGTGTTCTTTTTAATTCTCGAAACCTTAGTAACCTCAGTAATGAGGTTATAATTATTAACATGGTCATTCATGTTTTAACGTCAAAAATTAATTTAATGATCTTTTGGGAGGCACCTTTTATCAGATACCCATTTAGTCTTACATGTTTGATCTGGCATTCGAGACGGATATGGTAGTACTACGGTGTGCTCGCTGATGTCCGCCCGGCGATATTCATAGATACACTGAATAAAACTTCTATAACCCCCACATTGTTTTGAAATTGTATTGACAATTGTATTATGTGTAAAATATTTTAATACAGTTAAATAGTGGCATATTAACCCTCGCCAACCCACCCCCAAAGCCACAACAAAGAAACAAAAACAAATAATCCGTGTTTTCTCTAGATTTGAGGAACAGATCACATTGTAAATTGGCGTATGAATATGTATTAACCTGACGGCCTATCTTTCGAGTTTGCCCACTATCTCCATTTGAACAGTTACAAAAAAAAATGTATGTCGTTAAACCTAGAATACCTCATTAGCAAGCTGATATACCTAAGTGATAATGTTTGGAGATATTTAAAGGCACAATAGTGCAGCTGACGGTGATTGTTCTTGCAAAATTGTTGGGACATTTACGTATATCAACTGATTAAATACTATTTAAAAGGCAATTCTGGAGTAATATCAAGTACGTAGAGGTTCTCGTTATGAAATACGAGCTCTCTGAAATCTTCGTACGTAGAGTAACGAACCTATCGTCTCCATATTGAAATCGCGGTCGGCAGTGATCGGCAGATCCCGAAGGAATAACACACATAATTCCGGTGACCGAAATTTGCATAATTATATGCCATATTGTAAACATTGAAGTTGATGACGTACAACACAACCACGCTAAGAGACCGCGCAAAATGTCAACAACGGTGAGTACGATCTTCTGATCTCGTTCTTTTCTCCTTTTCCTGTCTAAGTTAAATTAAGAGAGGAAACATTGAAATGTATGTATAACTACTTTTATACTAATATTTGAATGTTTTTGTGCTAACAGAATGATTTCAATCGACGTGATTTGTACATTATTGCAAAAACCGACAGGTGCTCGATTTCTTGCCTATACTTACTCCATTTCCTACTCCCTCACGTCTCCACCACTCCCTAACACTCCCACCACCACTTATAACCCCTAACACCCATCTTTCTGACGTTCCAAACAAAGCGGAAAAGAATTCGTATTCTGCTTCTCCAAGTTAATATTATACATACACAAGGTTTTAAATAACAGTTTTTTTTTAATATTTATAAATCTGCGACTGTAGTATGTAATCCAGATCTACAACTCAGGGCCAGATCATACAGAAATACACACACACGAACGAACAGTCATTTGTCACTGGAAGTTTGACCACCATTTTATTCTTGCACATGTTTATTGGGTATTATTCCCATTCAAGGAAAGTCGGGGCCGTTTTTAAAATTTGGACCCCTCCCCCCCCCCCGAAACACTTGACCTGATCCAACCCAGAAAACTTCTATCAAATCACAACCTCTCATGTATTAATTTCTGATTCTCAGTTAGCACTAAGTAATCAAAGACATATTACTTTTTCAAATTATGAAATACTTTAACATATTAAAATTCAATAGAGAGACTTAAATCAGTTCACAATCAAGCTCAATTCCAGAGCGACCTTTAAGAGGAAGAGGGAGATGAAGGATGAGGCATTGAGGCATGGAGCAAGAACCAGAGGGGGCAGAGGAGTTTGACATGATGTGCAGAATGAAAACAGAGCCGACCAAGCTCTACACATAGCTCAAACAAGGCAGACAAGAATGACGGTAATTTCTTAATTTATATCTTGCAAAACAAGTATTGATACATACTGAAAAATGTTTGGTACTAAGTAACTTGGCAAAGACTCTAATATCTAAGTCTGTAGTGTTTTGCACAACTTAGAAATTGCATACTTGTATTATAGGATTATTCATTTTACCAAACAATGTATGTTTAAACTGCTTTACTTTTTGTTGCGACTCACCACCCCACCCCAATATCATTTAATAATGGAAGACTATCCACAGATTCCATAGAAAATACAGAGGCCACCTCATTTATATGGTCACCTTATATTATACCAAAATGAAAAAGTAGAATGGAGACAATCTCAGTGAGTACCCCATTGCATGATGACATACATATAATTGATTTGAAACTAAATACAAAAGGTTTTAACATGGGTCACTTAAATGTACATGGTATAGTGGACAAAATAGAACAGATTAAGTTAATGTTGTCTTCAAAGTAAAATAATATGCATGTTTTAGGACACACTGAAACCAACTTAAATGCTAACCACAATGATAATCTATTTCACTGTCAAGGCTACAATAAACCATTACACAGGGACAGAGAGACAACAGGGGGATGTCTGGTATACATCATGGAAGATGTAAATGCAGAAAGGCGACCTGATTTGGAGTCACATGAAATTGATAGTATTTGGGTGGAAATTTCTCAAAATATAATGTAAAATCATTCCTAGTTGGTTCCATTTATAGTCCAGCATCCTTCAAAGCAATTTGGAATGATAACTTTTGAAACAAATAGAAAATGTTCTTGCTCAGGATAAAGAAACATAAAGACTTGGCAAAGTAAATAAGGCCCTACTCAGTACTCAAATAAAGAGTAACTGGATGGAATTTATTGAACCAATAGGCCTAGTCCAGCTGGTAAATGAGCCCACAAGGTAACAGAAAAATCAAGCACTTTTCTTGATGACATTTATATCAACCTACCAGACAATGTGGCTTGTGTTAAGGTACCGAATGTTGCTCATAGTGACTACTATCCTACTTTTTTTTTACGAGAAAGGTTAAATGCAAGAGAAATATAGAAGATACACACAAAACTATCACTTACAGATCTTTTCAAAATTAAGGTAAAGAACAATTTCAAGATGACCTACATAGAGTTCTATGGAATATTATCCAAAATTTTGACATTGATGAAGCTCTGAGGGTGTGGACCTACTTATTTATGGATGTAGTCCCTAAGCATGCACCTCTGAAAGTACATCGAGTAAAGTATGAAATTCAACCCAATTGATTTATTACTGAAATCCTAGATACTATGAAGACACGAGACCAATTGAAGGCTATGGGAAACCATGCACAATATAAAGTACCCATTATGGGGAAATACCATAGTAAGTATGATTAAAAAGGCCTAAAAATAATTGTATCAATCGATGCTTGAAAACAAAAAGAGCAACAAAAACTCCATTTGGAAAGTGTTCAATAAACTCATTGGGGTAACACACAAAGATCAGACAAATAAAATTCACTCACTTCTGGTAAATGACACAAAAGTTAAGATAACACTGACATTGCAGATGTTTTCAGTATTATTTTCATTAACATTACGACTAAGTTAAATGAACCAGTGATAGAAAACAACATTAATGAACTGAAAAAAATCCATAAAGTATTAAAAAAATTTTTTGCTAAAAATGTCTCAGTAAACCTGATACCAAGAAAGCTACAGGACTTGATCAGACTGGTCCACCACTCATTAAAACTTATGCCTCAGGCACAACATTCATAATCTATTTAAATATTGAAACCTCATCTGTCTCCAAAATATGGAAAACTGCAAAAGTAATGCCTAGGCACAAATCTGGCTCTCAGAATGATGCTGATAACTACCAGCTAATTTCAATACAACCAAAACTTGTCAAATTTGATTGAAAAACATGTCCATGACTCATTCATGTCATCTTTAACGAAACACGTGGTGTAACACCCTAATCAATCAGGCTTTAGACAGAAACATTCATGTGAGACTAACTTGATCTAACTGATAAATGGCTTCAAGCACTTGACCAAGGTAGAATAATAGGATCTGTATTTGTAGATAGATAAGTTTATGACATGGTGGATCATGAAATCCTTTTGAAGAAGCTGAAAATTTACCATTGTGATGAAAGCACAATTAGGTAGTTTACTTCATACTTAAGTGAGAGAACACAACATGCTTATATAAATAATACTCTGTCTGAACCTGGAACAATTAGATATGGACTACCACAAGGTTCAATTCTAGGTCCATTACTATTGATATTATTTATGAATGGCCTACCACTGTTTACTAAGGGACTCAATTTCATCTGCAGATCTCTATGCAGATGACACAGCATTGTCAGACATCTAAAACACAAAGCATGAACTAGAAAGTTCTTTACAGGATGCTCTAAACAAACTGGATAACTGGTGCACATGCAATGGCATGGTGGTAAATACTGGTAAAACTAAAATATTACTTATCTCAACATGGCAAAAAGAACAAATCTTGGTAGTGATGAACTATATCTGACATGGAAGGCTAGAAATTTGCAAATGGTTTGTCATGATAGAATAATTCGCGTTTTGGTAGATAATAACCTATCATGGACAGAACATATCAAACATGTCATTGAGTAAAAAAGTTAATTCAAGTTTATGACTTTTCAGTAGGATAAGACATTTTCTCCCTGAAAGGTGCAAAAGAACTATTTTATAACAGTTACATACAACCCCCTTTAGACTACTCTAACACAGTGTGGAGTAATTCAAATGATAAAAACATAGCAAAGCTAGCACATCTTCAAACAATAACATTCAGGCTAATATCAATCTTGAAAGAAAGCACGGAAAATTTAGCTGGTAAGTTAAAATTATTACCTATTAAAGACCGAATCTGGTTGCGAAAAGCCAAATTAATGTACAGGATATCCAATAAGAGTGCTCCTGAATATTTACAATAACTATTCATAGCTTCCAACCTTCCAGGCTCGCAATTAGTGAAAATAGGGATAAAAATTAGTGAAATTTTTACATGAATTAGTGAAAAATACCACGACAATAACTCAATCTACTCTGACTGTCAATACTACATTATATCAAGATCGCAATATAAAACTAAAACACTACATATATGCAGAAATATATCTGCATTTCTATTTATTATGGTGTTCATAAACTTCACTTGTTCTTGTGGCTATTTATCAAGACATGATACTGTGGCAGACTTGAACTTCCTTAACTGCTTGATCGTAAATTTGTTTTTAAAACAATTTAGGCTTATTTCTTGCCTGCTGGTTGATCTTGGTGACTGAAATTGCTGAAAATTTTCTGCACCTAAGGAGGCCATAAAGTCTGTCTTATTTTTCCTTACTAGAGAAGATACTCTTTCACTGTCAATGTTTCTGTGAGGAATGCACAGGAGCTGCAGCAATTTTGGTTCATCTACAGGAAACATTGGAAGCGATCTTTGAGTTCGGGAACATTTGTCGGAACAAATATTTAGCATGGTCTCCAGCTGATAAAGATAGATTGTGTTCAACAAGAAAACTCACAAATAATGCTTCAGCGTTGGTAGCTTACAGGTCTTCCATCGATGGCTTAAAATATTCCAGAGCTGAAATCTGCTAATTCTTAATTTTCCCAACTTTACCTGTTTTTTGCAACCGATGTGCTTCCTCACATCGTCTCCGCCACCATGCCCAATACTATAACTTGTGGCACACTGTGTGCAAAAAGCTTGATGTACATCAATTTTTAATGGCAGAATACACGGCCAATTTTTGGCATATTACAACTTAAACTTCACTTTGTGAGCAATACATTTCTTTTTCCTTGATGGTGAATCCATTTTCAAGATCTTACATGCGATGCCGAACGGTAATTTAAATCAGTGTTGGTGACGCATGCGCGGAACAAAATTCCGGTTAGGCCCCAGTTTCTCTCAAAAGTATTTCTCAAACTACTCTTATACACACAGATTAAAATAGGCTAAAATGCTTGCTACCGGGCCAGCTGAACCAATCGGCTGTAGTTCTACTAATATCGCGACCAGCAGTACCGGACCGTTTAGGCAACTGCCAATATCATGACCAGCGCTTAACGGAAAATCGGTTATTTTATTAACGATTTAAAATAATTGAGAATTGAAGAATTCGTGAAATTTTTGCTCGCGGCGTGATTCCGTGAATCGATGAAAAAGTCGTGAAATTCACGCCAAAATTGTGAGGATTGGCAGCTATTACTATTACAGTATTTGCTACCTGGTAATACTCCTCACCTGCGATCCATGTCTACCAAAGGGTATAAAATTCCCGTACCAAATAAAGAATTTTTCAAAAAATGTTTCCAGTACTCTGGAACTTTGCTCTGGAAGAGTATCCCAGCTGAGGTTAGAAACACCAACTCTGTTTCCTTCTTCCAAACCCAATATATTCAGTGGCATCAGAGATGCAGTTAAAATAGATAAATTCCTTTGTATGAGGGCCTCAAGGTAGATTAGCTAAAACCATTTCACATATAGGTAGTAGTGATCTACGCTAGTGGCATACAAATATTCAATACTGTTCAGGTTGATTTGCTCTTTTTCCAATTTAAGTAAAAAAAAGTTATTATTTTTATTTTTTAAAGATACCAAATGTTAACAAAAAGTCTATGCAATCTTTCTTTGAAGTTATGCAATCTTTCTTTGAAGTTCAGCGATCAGACTTGACGAGAGTGTAGTTTTAAAAAAAATTAGACCTGTTGCAAAATTCATATATCCATTTAAGTCCTGTAAAATAAATACTACACTTTTATTCTTCTGTTTTAAATATAATGCTTGCTTTAAGATGTATTAAGTCCCAAAATATGTTAAGATAATACTATATATGCACTATCATGATAAACATAAGGACTTAATAATCCTAAATTGTTTTATTTATCCAGAATTTAGACTGACATGAAGGCTTGCAAGAAACAGATTTTTTTTTTCATATCTGATCTAACATATTGGGTAAGAATTTTAATTGCCCAGTCTGCTTGGCATTCAATTGTTCCACCTCTGAATTGGACGATCAATGCAGATGATTTCTGTAATAAGAATTTTACTTGATTCAATGGCAATTTTGAAACTTCTTTAATTCTTTCAATAACTTTTATGTATTTCTTGAGCATGTTATTAAAAAAGCTTAAAAATTTTTGTGTACAAAATATATACCAAAAAAGGTATGAATAACTTGACTGGTATGTGGGCTACATTACAGAAAATCTCTTTCTGTATACAGGATATGTGTAGCAGCTGCCTATGGATGTGTAACTTACTTATTACAGATAAAATAAAAAAAACTGCATTCATTTACACACAGAATTAAAACTTTGGTACCAGTAGTTACTCTTACAATACAACATTTGCAATGACTTTCATTTCCAAGGTGGACTTGCAACGATTGATAATTGATGTAAATATATGATTGTTGTAAATGTTGAAATTTTCATGGTATCATGATTTTAGCTTTCAAGCATTTTGTACCACATATATATAGGGATTCAGTATGCTTAATCGTTTAAACAAATTCCAGGAGATCATTAGTGTGGAGCCAGACCGGCTTAATTATCTGTTCATACAGAAGTTGCAGTTCCACCCCAGCCTTTTCTTTAATATATTGGAGCCAGGTTCAAGGCAGTGTGGTCGTTATTACCCAACCCCAACACAGGATTACTAGAATGGTGTGTGGAAAATGTAGGGAGATGCCCACAAACCTGGAATAGGTGTAGTGAGAGACAGCTCTGCATATCACTTTTGCTGGTAATGAATATATCAAGTTTTGTTTAGAATGCGTACTGTCTCTTAATGCATTATTCTTAATATGCTTAAGAGTTTATTCAACGTAAGAAGTTTTAAGACTTTTAGCAAGACTGCTTACCAGATGAGACATATGCTTAGATTATTTTTCTGCAACCACTGAATGAATTTTAAAATTGTAAGCCGTCCATAAACAGACATGCATACATATGTAAATGATAAGGACTTTTTAAAATTTACAATTGATGCTTATCGCGTAGTTTCTTTTCATTATCTGGTTTCAATGTGGGCACCTCACTTTGCTAAACAAATCTAAACTGATGATGATACAAGGATTAAATTCTTATGTAAATATTATCTTCATCTGCAGTCAGACATTCCTATTTGATCCCAATGCACGAGTCTCTGATTTGTAGAAATGCTCCCCAAAAACGTTGAACTGTCCATCCTAACATAAACTACACTTAATATCAGTTATAGTTGCGATGGAACTCTCCGTCCTTATGTCAAAACAAAAACCATGTGCAGTTTTGATCCATGTGTATTTTACAGTGGAATTTGCAAATCGAAGATGAATAACATTTGAATAAGTGCATGTTCCTGTTTTTTTTTTTTTTTTTTTTTTTTTTTTTACATTTTAGAAATAGCGTAGTATAAATTGGAATAATTTTTCAGGATTTTCGAGTTATAATCCTTGATGAGGCTGTACTTGCCTTGGCCAGACTGTACAGATTGGATGTTCTTGTCCTCAACGATGAAGCTGACTTGATGAGAGCCAACAGACATGCTGCCTATAGGCAGTTCATACTATGGCAACACGGAAGACTCGGGTCTGGACAGATACATGTAATTCCCTCTTGCTGTTTCTGGCAGATACATGACACATATCCGGATGGACAATACACTGGTTTCATCCCCTCTAGGCTTGCATGAACTTAAACAATTTCTTCCATGTTCGAATTTGTATATTAATGAATACAGTTGACTTCATTCATTGTTTTCTTATAACTGCACATAATATTACAATAATGCTTTCATTCAGATTTTTTTAATCACCAGTCTATTTCTACCCATAAACAATGTGGAAAAGGTCATAAATAATCAATACAAAAAGTTTTCAGCAATTGCAGATACAGCATTATACATTATTTTATTTTCAGCTACTGATATTTACAGGATATTATATAAAGTGTAACCTGCCTTAGCAGACACCTCCATATATCAGACTCTGTTTCATATTAAACATAACTAAAATCGAGAGATCTTCTCCTTCACCAAAACCAAGATTGATGGTGGTTCTTGAGGCTCCAGGTTTCCACAAATTCTCCTGGGATCATCTTCCTTCAGTTCTCTTCTCCTCCTCATACCCTGCTTGCCCTCAAGTCGACAGATGAGGCCTTTCTGTACAAGCTCCCTGATGTGGGGATATGTTTTCTTTCCCTTGCAAGGGTAGATGGACCATCTGCCACTTTTTTGTTGTAGCATCAATAATACCTGTTTGAAAAAAAAATAAGGTTTCTTAATTTGTGTGACAAGCATCCCCATGCTAACCCATATTAACTTTTCACCCAATATTAGAGCCTCATGACCAATTCCCAAGAAGGAGTTGCTGAGGGGTTGTTCTTGTTCTTATTTGTTCTTTCTACAAAGTACTATGTGAGACATGATGCATTTTTGCCCATTCCTTAGATGGCACCATATTTTCATGAACAGGTACTAGCTAGCAGCATCTTTCCCAAACATCCTGAGGAAATTACATTAACCCAAATATCCTTAATAAAGTGTGACAGTCCCCCTGGGAAAGAGCTATACATATCATTGGATCTAATTATTAGTCTTGCATTGCTCAAATCAAAATAAATATCCACTAGAATGATAACAGTACTAATTACAAGATATGGATGCATGAAAATATTAAAATTCCTTACCACAAATATTAACAAATGTGTGCCGATTGTTAAAATGACTTGTATCTAAGAAAAAGTTTTCATGACATGTACATGTGAATATTATTCCACTGGCTTGATGGCCAAGTAGGCATCATAATGTACAATCAATATATAAAATTATTTCTAATTTCCTGTAGTGAAACAAACTTACACAATCCCCACTTCTTTGTTTTTCATTACATTTCTGCAACTATGGATATTATGATCCAAGCACGTTAGCTCGTTCCTAATCCTGTACACAGGAGGGATGTATAACACTCTTTTGGCACAGTACATCATGATCTGCGGATGAAAAACTTTAAGCTCAACAGTGCTTCTGCAATTATCAAAAACATGTATCTTGTAACATGTGTTATTTGTAACCTGTTCACAGAGTAATACAATTATTAAATAATCATTACGGTTGGTAAATTTTGCATACATAAAATCTGTACCGAAGTGTTTATTGATAGAGTGTCATGGAATTGTTTATACCTGATGTGCATGTATTATACCTGAATAGACCAAACCCTTAAGAAGGAGAGTCACTGTACATGTATCATGTGCACTCATCTTATGAATGCTAACTTATTCACATCTTCAAGTGGTAAATATATACAGTAATTTATTCTTTAGAATAAAAGCATTTAAAGCGGTCTTAAAATTGTTCTTTTAAGTACCATGTATTTGCTGCAATTCTGAAATGGCATACCTGAAATTTAAGTAATGCTCCACTCTGTTAAGGAACGTTTGGTCCAAACTCACCTGTGCCAAGGTTTTCAACACTTTGGCATCCTTCTTGGGATCAACCCAAGGTTTTGTCTGCTCTTCATTCTCTAACAAAGATTCCTGTAGGCATTTATTAATGTCTTGGCCAGTGAGAGAGGATCTACTCATGTGTATTGGTGATGTGATGTAGGACACTCCTCCAGATACTCTGAAAGAATATAGCAGCTAAAGCTGGTCTCTGTTGTCATGGTGAACCCAAATTGAAAGATTACAAGACAGCTTTGATTTATATCATCAAGTAAAAGCTAAATCGTAAATTTGGTTAATAGTTAACTTAGCATGATTGCAGTTTTGCTCAGAACAATGTTCCTTCAATATTCTACATTACTCTGACATTTCAAATAAATTATTTTTAACACACTATATATATATATATATATATATATATATATATATATATATATATATATATATATATATATATATATATATATATATATAAAGAAATCAGAAGATAAGGATTATGCACTGTAATTTTGATTTCATACAAAAATATACAGTAGCAAACATTTACATATATCTGTTTCAAATACAAGGACTGTGTACACCCCAGTATAAATATCCGAATATTGGGTAACAAAGGTCAGAGGAAACTCGGACTAGAAGGTAGCCTAATAGGCATGTATACAAATGACCTTTATGAGCACGATGTTATAAAAAAACAAAAACAAATTCCACCTAAGATATATAATACATACAATGCAATCACCGAGTGAAATATCGATCAGCCAGCCGATCACTTTTATTTAGGGAATCTTACAAAGCATATGAAGTCCTTGTGCAAAGATAGTAATTATAAACAGTGTGATTTCAAAGACAGGAACAAGATATTGACAACTGGAGAACACTTTATACGTAGACATCGGTCTACCTGTCCAACAACTTCAACATTTTAATGTCTGATTACAGTCCTAACTCTTCCATCAATGCTCTCCATCGAACAAACTGGCTCCAGGATGAATTCTTGATAGGTCCCATTCAGTTTCTCTGACAGCTTTTCGACGTTTCTTTTTCGAACCACGTGACTCATAACCCACCCACTGGACGAAGATGACGTGCCCGTTTTTGTGGTTACGTGGGGTTTCCTTAACAGTTCGTGACCTATAAGTTTCAATTGAAGAGGGCCCACACAAAAATTCATTTTCTCTTGTTTATTTATCAATTATCTAATTGAAACTTCATAAACTCTATGTTTTTGTGAAGTATTTCAGCTTATAATTTGACACATTTCATTATTTTCGTGATCTTCAGAATTCATAAACACTCTGCACTATTTTACCTTTAAAACCGAAGACGTCAGAACAGACACTTCGTCTGGTTTCTTTCGCAAACGGTTTGAAAAGAAGAAAAGAAGAAATTACCTCCTTAATTTATGTAGTCGTAACTCAAAATTAAACAACTTATTATGTAACTAGGATATGTCCTTACATTTTATATCCTGTGTAAAAGGCTATCGATGTAATTTTTTTTAAATCTCAAGCTCGCTAAGGGTATGTAGTGATATGTAGTTAATGGCTGCCCAGGTTTGGTCTAAATGAGAAGTATCAACCAGCTGACAACTGGCACCATTATACGCCGTCTTCAAGTTAAGTGCAACCTTTAATGTCATCTCTGTTTGGTGGATTCAAAATTGAGGAATATTTGGATAGGATTTCTAAGGGTTTATGTTGGTAATTTGAGATAAAGCAAGTTTTATTGAGCAATGCAAGTGTTCATTCTATTTTAATGATGGTAGATCTGTGGGGAAGGTGAAGAAGTTCGTACTGTTTCCGTGAGAAAGTCACACATTTAAGATACCTTTCAGATTATGAAGCATTCGAAATAGCGATAATCTTCTGTGAAAATCCAGTGACATTATAAGTATTTATTAGTTCTACTCCCTGATGTAGATGTCAAATTGAACCTTACCTGTAGTGAAACAAATTATGCAAAACTTGTCATTTGTATTTGTGCGCACTTTATTTTATTATTGGTGCACATTAGTGTGGCACACCAATATTTTGGTATGGACACTGCACCGGTGGCCTAGTTGTTAGAACGTCCGCTTCGGAAGCGGGTGGTCGTGGGTTCGAACCCTGGCTGAGTCATACCAAATCCTTCCCAATAAGAGCCAACGTTTATCAAGTCAAGGCTATCTATCTATCTATCTATCTATCTATCTATCTGTCTGTCTCTGTCTCTCTCTCTCTCTCTCTCTCTCTCTCTCTCTCTCTATATATATATATATATATATATATATATATATATATATATATATATATATATATATATGTCTATACATACATATACCGCTCCGGTGGCCTAGTGGTTGGAGCGTCCGCCTCGGAGGCGTGAGGTCGTGGTTCGATCCCCAGCAGAGTCATACCAAAGACTTATAAAAATGTTATTAACATCTGCCTCGCTAGGCGCCCAGCATTAATAGGTTAGTGTTTGGACTGGTGGGTCTGGTGTCAGAATAATGTGACTGGGTGGGACATCATGCTACATATAACTATAAACTACCACACTGCAGACATCGTAGCGATATGACTGAAAAAATGTTAAAGCTACGTTAAAAATCCGAATCACACACACACACACACACACACATTTTGGTATGGTTAATAATGTTTGCCTCAAAGGAGCGTTCGAGGTTTGACATTTAAGTGAAACGCTTTCATCGACACGATTGCGATGCATTACATACAAGGTTATTGTTAGGGTGTCATAAGTGTGATGCAATAGTTTATACAATAATAATAAAGCCTCCCCCATGTTAGAAAATTAATTGGTGGAGTTACTGCTCTCTTCACCTCTCGATTTATTCTTCTTTCAGTAGGAGAATTTGCAATAAAATAGCATGAACTGTATCATTTTTGTACACACACACACACACACACACACACACACACACACACACACACACACATATATATATATATATATATATATATATATATATATATATATATATATATATATATATATATATGTTTGTGTGTGTGATAATAATTTGCACTCACTCTAAATACACAAAAGCGAAGTCGTTACTTAAGAGATAAACGTACAAACCATATTATGTAACGTCTTTTACCATATATCAGTAAATGTCATTCTCTGTTCCCATTTGGAGAAAAAAAAACTACGAGAGTATTCTTTGTGTGTCAATATGCCAAACGAGATCAGTTTGTCTAATTATTTGTAAGAGACAAAGAACAGGGATACATACCTTTGACGAGTGCTTGGTCATTGTGACCTAGTTGTTTTATTGGGTACGGTCCTTGATCAGTGTAAGCAATAAATACCCCAAATAGCTGAACTCATGAAATGCAGTAGTGTTTTTCAATAATATAGAATCTGTTGTCAAACACAAATTCAAATAGATATAAAGCTTTGTAAAGATGTCTCCAAAGTAGAGAGAAAATATTAACATGAAGTTTGTTTTTGCCTGTTTGCGGTATAATTTTTGAAGGACATCATTGCATATATTTTTTGTTTAATAGATTTCATTTTCAGTATTCAAACTATATGAGATTTTCAAAGGGTGGGCCGACCATGAGCTTTTAATAACATTAGGGATCAGAGTTACTAGGAGTAAACAGATCTCCTCCAGTGGTTAATGGACACATAGGCTTGAACATAGTCACTTGATAATATCTTAAATAACTTTTATTCGCAAACAAGTCAGCCAGTGTCCCATTTTTGAGTCGAATCATTTTATTGAAAAATATATACATGTATGTTCCGTAGGGAGGGTAGCGACGGGGTGGGGATGGGTTGCCCCAGGCGCCAGAAGTCTCAGCGCGCCGAAATCATGGGCAACAGAGGTCTTGTGGCATCAAAACATCTTTGGGCCTTCATCGTTGCCCCGGGCGCCATTTACCCTTCGTACGGAACTGAGTTGTATGTAACTACAAACTGAAAATCTATGGTATACCAGCACAAATGATAAGTAGGATCATATCGATCTTTTCTAATCCTAATTTATTTTATTTTTCCTTTTGGGGAACGGATATTGTAGTTTGCACCAAAGTGTAGGAATCTGGTAGTGAAATTTCTTTCGAGGCCTCGAGTGGAAAGAATTGAGTCTTAAAAAGTCATAATTCATCCAGGTCTGCGAAAGTAGGCTTAAAAACTCTTTTGAAATCGATGATAAATCATATAATACATTCATCACAATGGAGCCGTATGGGCGATATAGATATAAACTTAAATGGATGGCTTACTTGCACCGACAATATCACGGTTCTATCCACTGAATTGCAAATAAAGAGGTACATACTCTTCATCTCTTGTACTCGTTGACGTGAAAATATATGACACTTTGACTCCGTCTCAATCTGCCCTGATAATGTCCTGATTTATTTTAATTTCGTATACGCACTGTATGACTATGCCATCACAATAGGATTTACAGCTGTCTTCTGGTTCATAATGAATTATTCCAACGAATTTATTTGCATCTAAACGTTCTTGAGAATCCATGCAGTTAAAGAATGCTCTCGAAATGCAAACTTTAATCGTTAAAACTCGATATATATTTGTCGTTTTGTCATTATTAAAAATATCAAATTTATTCAGGAGTCAACGAAATGCATTACGGCTATTGAACGTGTGTCATGTTTTCCAGTGATTGATGATGGATGTGTGGTTCGAATGCAAAATCAGAGACCAATATAAATAATCCTCATTGTCTAACAAAAATATGCCATGTCACGAGAGAATGTCTTATGAAGACTGTTGCATAAAATGAATGGGATAATTTCTAATCAATTCAGGCGACATCACCGGTAGTCTATCAAAATAGTTCATTTCTTGTAATCTATACTGGTGCATGTTATTTTTATCCCGTGTTCCATGTAGGGGTTTCAAGAGTAACATGCTGATTGATGATCATTCATTTGCAGAGGCACGTTCTGTGTTTTGAAGAAATCTTGTATTTGTATCATAGCTGTTATGCATATTTAATTTGTATTATGATGTGCCTTTTCTTAATGATTATATGTTATATATATTTGAATTTTGTACTTGATCTTGTCCTAAATTAAGTTCACTTTGTACCTGAATAGATACAATGATTTGCAAACAACACAATACATAAGTAGTCCATTGTCCCTAGATCGCCCCACTACACTACTTACATAGCTAATATTTCTCTGAGAGTGAAGAACAATAGAAAACGATTTGTTTACCATGATCTAAGCCTAAGACATTGGTATTCCCTCATGGAAATAACTGGTCTACCTGATGGTTCCCGTGTTCTTTCTTTTAATTTTAGCAACATTCATTATCTTGTTGACAACTTAAAATATTCTAGAAATGAACTTTTGACCCTCATCTTGGTGATATGTTTGTGTCTTAGTTTTTTATATAATATTGTGTACTTGATAAATTAATAATTCTTGCATTAACATTTTAAACAGAATCAGTCTTATTGTTATGCTCAGTAATTGTATTTGGGTGAATTATCTATTCAAATCATTTTTCTCTGGAAGTACAAAGTGCTCATGGATCATATTCTTAGACATAAACATTAATTTGGAAATACAGTGAATTCAAACAATAACAGTTTTTATTATATGATTGTGATACATTAAAAGACTATTAATACATAGTCACAATCAAGGCTACTGGCACAATATCTTACTCGAGACTACAGGTAGGTGAACACATACAATATTGGAATGTATTTGGAATACCACTGGGATTCAATTGGAACTTTATACATTTCGACTTATGATAAAACTTTGAGGACTGTTTGGGAATTAATTCACAATACCGCAAGTTCTTTTAAAAGCTTTGCTTTGTATTCTAGGGCAATAAATTATTTGTTGAATTTTTACAAAACTTGTTGACTTTTACTATTTTCTTTTACTTTGTTTAAGATGATATAGTCGTGACATAGTTCAATGAATATCACAGAGACTGGTTTAGAGGGGTAACGTTTAGGAGTAGGAATTTTTAAGATTATTGACGGCAAGATGAAATGATTTAGGAGTTGATTCGTTCTAGGCGCATCCAACGAACTTTGTTACTGACAAGACCAATGCTGAGAATTGATGACACGCTTTAGATCAGAAACAAACACCGTGACACGTATGAATGTCAAAAACGCCGGCAAACGTTCATATCGCATGCAAAGTAGCCGGCAAATATCACCACGTAGCATTGTGAAATTTACACGAACTCCAGCTGCTGCGCAGAAAATGAACAATTACAGTTATTGTGTTACTTGCTATTGATCCGTCGACTCTAAATGTTACAAATTGTGACAATTACTGTTGAGGAAGAACAGCTTCAACGGTAAATGTCATATTGTTTCAAATAAACATTGTTGTTTCTTGTCTAAAGTGTATGCCATCATATCAGCTCTTGTCTAAAGTGTATGCCATCATATCAGCTCTTGTCTAAAGTGTATGCCATCATATCAGCTCTTGTCTAAAGTGTATGCCATCATATCAACTCTTGTCTAAAGTGTATGCCATCATATCAGCTCTTGTCTAAAGTGTATGCCATCATATCAGCTCTTGTCTAAAGTGTATGACATCATATCAACTCTTGTCTAAAGTGTATGCCATCATATCAGCTCTTGTCTAAAGTGTATGACATCATATCAACTCTTGTCTAAAGTGTATGCCATCATATCAGCTCTTGTCTAAAGTGTATGCCATCATATCAGCTCTTGTCTAAAGTGTATGACATCATATCAGCTCTTGTCTAAAGTGTATGTCATCATATCAGCTCTTGTCTAAAGTGTATGCCATCATATCAGCTCCTTTGCTGATATATATGTTTTTTAGTATACGTGTCCTTGCATCCGTCAGTTCTTCTATCTATCAGCGAAATTATTTCTTTCATGTCAAACTTGCAAAAGATTTCTAGCACCTTTATGAAAACTGTTGAATTCGGTATTTTGTGCCAGAATCTCAGTGTCAGAACATTTCAAATTAGTGCTTGATAAGAGTCTTCACAGTAATCAGTAAAAAAAATTCCTATTTTAATTTGAAATCATGGAGTCAATCTTCGTTGAATCTACCCTGTTTAGAAGGTCTAGTCATTTTGTTTCAAATTTTGATTTTTAATGTCCTTGTTCTGTATTTCAAAACATTAAAAAAAATGATTGTTCCAGCTTGGTTCAGTATTAATATACAACTTACCATCAGTGTGTGAGAAAAAGGCGAAATCCGCTTATCATCAATTGCATGTGGGATTTTCTTTAGATACATTTTTACGACCACTAAGATTGAAATCATTCGAAATATTACCTAATTACAAGCTGTAAAAATGAATCAACCATAACTCACAACAGTATGGATGTATCAACCATAACTCAGGACACTATGAATGAACTCAATTATGCTCATCCTCATCATTCAGACCGTCCGAGATCTCTTGAAAATAAAGGTTTTCCTCTAATATAGGTTTTCAAAAAGTTACAAATTCTGGCTGCGGAATGTTCTCAATTATTTAATACATAAGAACAAATGCTATTTCTTTGTTTCGATTGCAAAGGGCGGCATATTTTTTTGTTTTTTCATTTACTTAAAAATTGAAATAAAAAATTGTGTTTTTGTTTTAGACCTTTTACTCTATGCCATTTGTGACATTTAC
The DNA here is from genome assembly GCA_028554795.2 of Sinohyriopsis cumingii. Taxonomy (NCBI): domain Eukaryota; kingdom Metazoa; phylum Mollusca; class Bivalvia; order Unionida; family Unionidae; genus Sinohyriopsis; species Sinohyriopsis cumingii. The sequence goes on from CM068839.1 coordinate 27,532,828, forward strand.
GGACGTATTTTGACATGTAATGTCTATATATGGCGCACATTGCTGAAACTGACAGTGCCGTACTGTCAACAAATGTCAACATTTTCGGTGTGACGTTTATCAGTGTCTGTGACTTGTACATTCATTAACTTAACCGGTAAATGTCACACCGCTACATTACCGGCGACTTACAAACGATGTCACCATTAATGTTGTTGTTGTTGTTAAATGTCAAGTAACATTCGTCGGCGTTTGTGACATTTACAGGTACAGCTAAGTTAATTTTTTGGGTGCACCAGGGTTGATCCGCGGGTGTGAAGGTGAATAGGTGAGTGGCGGGTGAGAAAGTTTTCTTTACATGTAGATGGTTAAAATTATGCACGGGACACGCTTAACAGTCGGAACCTTCCGAGGTCTTCACCTATCATCAGAAAGGGCATAAGCGAGTTGCGGCACTAAGTCGATGATGTCCCTTAATAATTGACGCTGAGCTTGTTGTTCATCCACTATTGCCGTCGACGAGTCACTTTGTTTTATAGCATGTGCCGTTACAACATGTCACCGTGGTAAATAACGGCAATGAAACATATCATTGAACTCATGTTCGCCAACACAAGTGGCCACTATACTACTTTTTATATCAGCGAGGTTCAATCTCCTGGTGAACTTAGTTTGACAAACCGCATTGTATACTACCACGTTGGATAAAAACCCTTCGCGTACAGATTAAAAGCGCACGTTTACGACTCACGAGTCGGGAATATAAAATCGGTCAAAACCATGTCAATTTCGGCAGCGGTGATAGACCTATAGTAGTCTCGCGCTATCGAGCCAATATCACGGTTGTCCAATCCTGAAAAGAGTACATAACAATCCGGTGTTACGACTGTTATATTTCGGAACGTTGTAATAAGAGATAAATCGCGCTACAACGTTTATTTCTCGAGAGCGAAAAGTACTCACTGATCTTACTCATGTTTTGGCGATAAATTTTGATATCATCAAACACTACCTACTGATCGTGATCCACTCAGAGTTTTTCCACCGGACTGATCTCGTCAGGTTCTTTGATCATAATCACATCCTGATCCGTTTCTGTCTCAGTCGTAAATTTAAGTGTTTCGTTAAAATATGATAACGTTTTGTATTTATCCTAACCAGGGTTGAGCGTAAACACCGTGGCTGTTCCTATTTAAGACCGTTGTTTCACGGCACGTTTATCAACAGGTTGGTTTTACCACGACCTGTGTGCCCTGTGATATATGTAATGACAATCAGACAGTTAAAAAAGCATGCCGTGGTGTAGTCACGTTCTCTGAGTCAAAGTTAATTATGTTAATGTTATATTAATACTCGATAAAAAACAAAAACAACACTCTATCGTTAACATATGAGTAGATAACCTGATAGGTTTTTATATTTATTCCTTGCATTCTCATCAGTGGTGAAAGCATCATCGAATCTAGCGAAAATATCAGCAACAAGGTCGGTAAAACGAATCATTAACGTGTCTACGTTAGACGGCGTCGATGAAACATGCGCAACCATGCTGAGTAACGCTAATACAAAAAATACCGCTGGAACGAAGACTGGTAAACTTAACATGAGCGAAAAGAAAGCCATTTAAAATCCTGCCGATAGTGGTCTCATATAATGATGTGAGTATAAACACAGTCGACGTCGACAACGTTGTACACTGCCACCGCTATGATAGGAAAGACTCTGCAGAAGTACGTATTACACTGGACAACAAATTTTTACAAAAGTCATGTTACTGAAATAAAATTAGTCAATTCTTATCAATTTTTATGTGCTGAACATGAATATGACAGTCAAATTGCAAAATTGGCTCTAGTTTTTTTGTAATCTGCAAGAAATTAATGTTTACATAACGAAATGCATTCCAATAGTAAAAGGTCAACTGTAATAGCCTACCTATAAAAAATCAAGTCATTGACTACATCTTAGATTTCTTCGCCTGTCTCTTGTACAGCTGTTCGGGAGCATCTCTGAGGAGTGTCCAGCAGTAGTCAGCCAGCATTGTAGTGGACCATTTTCCCTGGTATCTTTGTTCCATTGTTGCGATATCTTGATGAAAACGTTCGCCGTGTTCATCACTAACAATACCACAGTTGCTAGGAAAGAAATCCAAATGGGAATGAAGGAAGTGAATCTTTAGAGACATATTGCAGCCAAGTTTCTTATACTTCATCAACATGTCTTCTACTAGTTCCTTATAGTTTTCTGCCCTAACATTTCCGAGGAAGTTTGTAGAAACTAGGCGAAAAGCATTCCATGCTTGTTTCGCGTCACCTTCCAGCAAGTTGTTGAACCGGTCATCTTTGAAAAGCTCTCGAATCTGAGGACCCACAAAAACTCCCTCTTTAATCTTTGCTTCGCTGAGTCGAGGGAATTTTTCATGCAGGTATCGGAATGCTGGCAAAGTCCGGTCAATGGCTTTCACGAAGTTCTTCATCAAACCTAGTTTGATGTGAAGGGGTGGTAGCAAGATTTTCTGAGCCTCAACCAGAGCTGGGTGTTGGATATTCTTCTCTCCAATGGCTACATTCTGCCTGTGAGTCCATTCCTTCCTCATGTAGTGCATTTCCCTTGCTCGGCTATCCCACTCGCATAAGAAACACATGTATTTTGTATATCCTTGCTGCAGTCCCATTAAAAGGGCAACTACCTTCAAATCACCACAGAGGTGCCAGCTGTACTTGTTATACTCAATGGAATTCAGTAGCTGCCTTAAGTTATCGTATGTCTCTTTCATGTGGACAGCATACGCTACTGGAATAGATGGAAGAATGTTTCCATTGTGCAAAAGTACAGCCTTGAGACTCAGTTTCGAAGAGTCCACAAATAGTCTCCATTCTTGTGGGTCATGAGTGATTTTTAAAGCATTCATGAGGCCCTCAATATCGGAACAGAATATCAGATTACTTTCCTTTCTGAAGAAAGGCTCCAATTGCTGGTGGCGCTTTCGATATGCAGTAATTGTGACATCTTCTTCTAGAAGATTCCATTGTTGGAGTCTTGATCCTAGCAATTCTGCCTTGTTCTTTGATAAGTCCAAATCACGAATCAGGTCATTTAGTTCTTCCTGTGTTATTCTGTGTGGGGTTGATGATGCACCACAGTGAAAATCTGGATCACTGCATGCTGATGGACCAGGAGAAGAACAGGTCGACTCACCTTTGTCTTCGTCAGATGAATCAAGAGAATATTCTGCTGGAGGTTCTGGAATAGGAAGTCCCTCACCATGTGGAACTGGTCTCAATGCAGACGGAATGTTTGGGTAGACTATTCTCGACTTCTTTCGCTTCGTTATTCCGCCGGAAAGAGGAGGAACCAAGCAGAAGTAACAGTCATTTAGGTGGTTGCTTGGCTCTCTCCACACCATTGGGACTGCAAACGGCATTGATGACCTTTTGCAATTCAACCACTGTGAAAGCTGTGTTGTACATGTAGCACAGCATATATGCGGAGCCCAAGGCTTGTCTTGGTCACCAACCTTGCATCCGAAGTAAAGATGATATGCCTTCTTCACTTGAGAATTGATACTTTTCTTCTGGTTGGCAAATGTCACTTCCCCACAAATATAGCAAAAATTGTCCGCGGTATTAACACACTTTCGAGGCATTACTGTTCTTTATTGTACGTAAATGGATAAAATGATAAGTTTTATGTAACAGTAGCTTGAACTGTCTCGCACAACGTCTAAAATATTTTAAATGCTGAACCTATCTGATTGGGCTTTATATAGTACACTGCTTACGTCAGCTTCAGCAGCCGCCTGGCATTAGTATAATAGGCCTACACATGTATAGTACACTGCTGACGTCAACTTACTTCAGCAGCCGCATGGCATTAGTATTGCATTGCATCAGAAAATGATGCAATCAACTGTGGATGATGTGAGCATGATGGTATTATGCAATGTTACATCATTATTCCGGATGTTGCTGCAGTCCTACTGGAGAAATTTACACAGTGAAACATAGAAAATGAGGTATATGAATATCTTCAAAACGAGAGCCAATACAAATTTTTCACGGTTATATTCGTGTTCGGCACACCAAAATACTACAGATTAGGGCCTTTTCAAGTCAGTAATGATTTCACTGTTGACCAGTGTTATCAGTACAGTCGCTAAAATCCAGCGTTTTAAGGCGAAACATCACGGCCGCAGAACCAGCTAACCCGGGACTCAGTTTTCTTTCAACTTTTTATCGTAGATGACTTAATTAAGTTTTATTTGGATTATGATGTAATTTTAATCAACAAAATATTTATGGCAAGATTATCGGAAACGTGGGCATCGCTTGCGATCTTGTTAAACACTGATTTTTACCCGAACACGTTGATTTGCCTGAGGTTAAAAGACTAAAACAACGTATAACATCACCGAGACATTAAAAGATGAGCGTGTGGATATAAAAACCTATCCGGACATATTCACTGGCCCTTACTACGGTGAGGTTGTCAAAAACAATGTGTCTGTCGCGGAAATTATACAAAAACAGTCACAAGATACCATCGATAAATATAATATTGTTGAGACGTTCTGTAACCACGTAGAATCCACTGTGTTGACAAAGGAGGTCGTGGACACCCTAAACCTGGTCTTATCAGAATCAGATCTGGAAATAGTGGAGAACTCTGTGGCAAGAATATAAATAAGGCGGGGTGGTGTGAAGGCCACTGAAGATAAAAAAAAAACGAAAAGATGAACATGAGTACATGAAAAAATCCAATGCAAAAATATATTTTTTAAAAAAAACTGTCGAGCGTTGAGAAATCAACCTGCAAAGCGATCGTTTTTTAGGAGACCGGGGATATTGACACAGTTTTGGAGGTCATGTCTAGGCCGGATAGAAAAGTAAAACTAGATAATACTCTGGAAGAAGATGAACCTAATGGTATGATCGATAAAAATAAGGTGCTTGACGCACTCGTTTACTTGATGGCGTATTACTGTAATGGCAAAGTTGATCCTGATGTTGTTGTGGCCGCGCACGGTTACTTGGAATATCTTAAACTTAAACTGCGTGCGTTTGAGGCGTTTCTCAGCAAGAACATCAGCGAGTCTGAAGCATACAGATTGAGGCTGCCCACAAGAAATACTGCTGATCCACATGCGTCAGAACAAAAATTACGAGAAAAGATTATAAGCAGATAAATCAACTTGAGCAAGTTTATCGACCTCACCATGCAAACCCACTCACCCTCAACCCAACCCCTTGTTTACTGTATTGCATGGACGACTACGAGACTTGGGGGGGGGGGGATCTGAACGTGTTAAAAATTATAACACAAGAAAAAGAGGGTACACTAAACTTGATGAGGACATGGCATTTTTGGTTGAGCATTTATTGGAACTGTAAGTGTTGTTTCAGAGTTTAATCAATGAAATCAATAATATATTTCTATTACATTAGTAAACAGCTTGGTATTGAAATGAAACAGAACCTGATCGAACTGTTTGACAATAGCACGCGACAGTTTACGATTTTAAGCGCATATATATATATATATATATATATATATATATATATATATATATATATATATATATATATATATATAATACGATTTCCGGAAGCGGGTCACGTGACCCCCTTTGACCTATGCTGCGGGCACTCATGCACATGCCTGTTCTATCACAGGATACTTGCCATGATGACGTTAGTGCCAACATCGTTAACCACCGCTTCTTTTGTTTCAGCTGGAGCAACCGCAAACCCTTTCATATTAATTTTGTCAGGTTCTCGCACTGTGCTACAATCAGCATTAAAAAGAATGAGCCAAAATTTAAAGCAAAACAAATAAAAATAAAAATAAAATAAAAGATAAATAAATAAATAAATAAATAAATAAATAAATAAATAAATAAATAAATCAAGTACGCGTGATTTATAACAAGATCCTAAATAAACTTCTGTCCTATTTACGCGGTAGTGATCTTCTAATGCACGAGCTGGTTAATGAGCTTAAGTCCAACTACGAAATGATCACAGAATTGTCTTCAATGTTTGTGGCGTGGTATGAAAAGGATTACAAAAGAACTTTTCAGATCAAATCTTGTAGCGGAAAGTGAACCATGATTGTTTCGTTTTGGAAATGATCTATTTGTAATTTTCTCACAGCATTATTTTATCGCTGTTACATCCACTGAAAGATACATTCATGGATGAAAATCATTGTTCTTTCGTTGTCATGGTTTAGAATTCACTGGTCGTGCCTTTTTATCAAGTTTCATGGTTTACCACTTTCTTAGTTTTCACGCGGAGTGACCAAATCCATATTCATCAAACAGTTATCGAGTGTCTTCATTAAGATGATCAATTGTGCATCCAAAACGGACGACTCAGCGATGGGCCTCAAAATACGAAACGGTGACCATCGCCTTTTCAATCTGAGCTGCTGAAACCCTAATGCGAAAATACCCTGCACGTTTTGTGATAATAACACGTTCCGCTCATTACGTTTCCATATTCATCAGCTTCGTAGTAACTAAAAACGGGGTGGGTTCTCCACTGAACCATCAATTTATGTCACCATCCAGCTTTGTCCCTCTGATAGAATGCACCAAATCACAAACCCTGTTTACTGAGCGGTCAATGACATCACGATACGGAATCCTTTCCACATGTTTAAATACCGCAGTGAATAATTCAAACGTTAATATCACAACAATATTCTCATCCGGATGTTTCTTTCGGTGGTACTCGAGCATTGTCGTTCATACACCCTGGCAAATTATCCTAACGCAAGAACAACGAAAACTCGGTAGTTGGATTGGACGATAAGAGTTTTAACGGATCTGGTTCATTTTATGGTCCTAAAATCGGTTGGCAGGATCATTTTATTCTCACCAAAAATGGACATGATTCCAATGGCTATCAGATTCATAAGCAGAGCAGTAAAACGATAAATTAAATTCAGACTGAGACATCAAGCATTTTCGAAAACCCGCATCGATAAGTAAACCATGATGAGCCACTGGGCAGACCATGATGAGCCACCGGGCAGACAATGATGAGCGACCGGGCAGACTTTTAATCTAAATAATACTTGAGGAGGCAAATAATATTCTGTCAGTTTACTGATTCCACGGCTAAAAGGGCATTTAAATTCCGATAATATAAGTTTGTTATCAGTAATAATATAACCATCAGGGAGTAACAGAAACCGGGCATGTCCTTTTATATAATTATCATGGCCCTTTATTTTCCCATAGAGAGTACGTTCTTTATACCGTCTGATCACCGGTTCAAAAAGACAACTCACACGTTTGGGTTTACTTTCTTATTAACCTCATCGACATCGGAAAAAGGACAACAACCCATCATGGAAGCTATTTCAGAACCACCAATTAGTTTCCATTAATTTATACCTTTCATCGATCCTCTGACTGATTTTATTGTATAGATTCTTCCAACCTATGTTCCATTGTGATTATACCCATATCCTTCGTCTAGTTAGTAAACCAATGTTTTTTAATGTAAACCTGATAATAAACAAACCAGCACTGATCATGAAATATCCTTTTATGTGTGGTCATAGCCGCATTTTACTATGCTGCTGTTATATTCCAGGTAACATAACCGACCTTTTTTTCTACATATTATTACATATTATTTTTTTAACATATTTTGCTTCTGTCTAATTAAACACAAATAACAAATCCAGGTGAACCTTTCTTATCCAATAATGAGACTAAGTATCATATAGGCAATACGTATACATTCCGCAAAAACGCAGTATGACACGCCAATGCTCAGATTTAAATACAATAATCCAACTAGTTTGTTTACTTAGTTGGTAAACACTTCTGACACATAATTAGCTATATCATGGAGAGGAAATGGGGAGCTACGTGCCTTTCCCAAAGATACATCGAGGCACCAGACTGACCTGGGCGGGTGTGGAACCCACACCCCTTGGATGAATTTAAAAAGAAAACCAAAAATGGAAGGTCCGTCTACCCACCCACCCCTTCACTATTTTTTCTTCTTCTTTATAAAATACACAAATAAATAGTAATTATTTTTATGTCTCTCCTGAACATCCAGCCTTAGAAAAACTGATATTAATAAGTTTAGATTATGCTTTTAACACTATTTCCACAAATTTCTACGAAATTGTATATGATTTAACGGCTAGTATATGCTAGAAAGATTACGTAGGTAGTGGGTGAGTGGGAAGATAGATGTGATTGGGTTAAAAAATGGAAATAAGATTAATTTTGGTTTAAGCATGAAAGGGGTATAATTAATACTGCTGTGATTTAAATTAGTTGGATAATGATTTATTATCTTTAAAACACAAACAAGAACAATACCTCAAGTGCGTTAGTTCTTAATACATCAATAACCTTCTTGAATAATATTTTTTTCGCTATTAATCAGTACAAGTTTAAAAGATCTATTTTGTCTGCGACACAATTTAAGAAGTAGTTAATTCAGAATTTATGTACGTGCGGTCGTGCGGCGCGTTTCTCAGATTACCAGTTTGACTTGATATTATTACCAAGATAAGTGATATAAGTCAACGCTTGCCCTTTATCAAGCACGGCCATCCGTAAACATCTGTTGTCAATTTCAAGTGAGGTACCTAGGTGCGCGCGCCATTCGATATGTCTATTGTCCACCGTCAAACAGCCAAACCCGAAGAGTGTTCCACTTCCAATTTATTGTAAACCGTCGATTGATAAAATTACATAAATGCATTTTATCATAAAGATTGAGTTCCAACTAATTATCCATCAGGTGTTGTATTTGCAGTAAGTATTTTTTTTAGTTGCATGTTGTACAGAAACAGTGGATCTGTCACGCAGCTTAATAACTAATCTAGGCCAGCTGTATCTGGTTTACGGAAAGAAGATACCCCGGGTAGACTTACAAATGCTTTCATAAATTAGCTAGCTGGAAAATTGCTGATTAATGCTTACATGAATTTGTGTGTGATATTGCTTTCATTTGGACTGAGGTTAGATATTTTAAGAAGCGGAGATATTCTTACTAAAAAGACCTGCAGAATAACTTACAACTTATTATCTGATAATCTTTTCATAATCTTTAATCCCGTGTGTGTTCAAGAATTTTAAAACTGTTGTGGACCTTTAAATGAAAATTAAAGTACATTTTCATGAATTACATTTTTTTATATAAAGGTGATGAGGGATTTGCAAGAGGAACTGCTGTATGCAAGAGCAAACGGGTGCACTGTATGACTATATGCACAACATGTCTCATTGTGCAAACATGTAATGTCTTTTCAAAAGGAAAGTTCGATCTTTCAAATTCATTTATAAAGTTTGGGAATGAGAAACAGAAACGGAAGTAGCAGCAGTAGTTGTCACATGTTTTTAAAGGAAATAAATCGTCAAGTGCAAAGTATAATACAAATATTAGCAGAATTATGAGAGGTTTTTAGGTATCCTTCTGATTGTTTTGTGTGACGAGTTTCTAAGGGGTTGGGGTACTCTTGCCGGAATCGATTTACAACAAAATCTTTATCAACGAGGGAAAAAAATGGTGGTTTGGCTGTAATTGTCTCGTTCACTGTAAGAACGAGATAGTGTATTCCCACTCATGGGACATAAAAATATAATTGATTAGATAATCTTGTCTGCGCCATCCAAGCTTTTTCACTCTGGGCTTACCACAGCGCTTGTAGGAATTGCTTTTTTTTTATAAAACGAAAAAATTAAAGTTTTTGTTATAAACGAAATTAATATTTGATGATATTTCAACTGACATACAACGATTAAATTTGATAATATGGCAATACTATCAAATAATTTTGTTGTAATTTTTCTGACGCATAGAACTTGTGTATTGTGGATCGACCGGTCAGCCAGTATAACCAAGTCTATTAATAAGCTGCGTTTACAAAATAATACACGTAACTTGCGATGCAGTTTGTGCAATATACACAACACGTAAAAGTTATAACAAATCCTCTTATTCTTCTGTAATAGCAGATCTAGAATAATTCTACTTATATGATTATGTTGATCTCAAACAACATTTTAAGGCTATGCGTTATGGAAAAGGGTGAGAAAATAATTGTACCTGATGAACACTGAATGTATTAAAAGTGCTAAATAGCGTTCTAAAATTGAATGGATATTTAAATTTGAAAGGAACAAACTGAGTGAGAAGAAAATAATCGATGTTGGGGTTTGCACCGTGGCAATTAAACCTTTGTCGCATGGCTACAAAATTTGTCCCCCATCTCGGCAGAGCCTCGCGGGAGACAAACAGTGTAACAACCTCTCAACTGGGATGCAACCCCCAACAAATATTAGAAGAAATCCATGCTAAAAGAAAAATAAGAAACCACACTGAGAATATGAGTGGCGCAGACCGGCTTCTATCCATATGTAAGCTTCCTGTATTAAAGACAGGGGTATAATCATATGTCCTGCAATTTAAGAAGAAAAGGCTTTACCTCGAAACTCCAGCTTGGATAAAAGAATCGATTCTCTAGGCTAAATATGTTTCCATCACAGGTTGAATAAAACCAATTGTTATGTAAATTAGAACAGGAGTATTTCAAAGCATTCCCAATGTCTGTTACGTTTTGGAATTAGACTGATTCACAGCTTTGCTCTATCTACTGATATAGCAAAAATGAACGATAGGGGACTAGGCAATGGTTTGTGAGAGTTTTACATTAGTCGTCTTTTATCCAGATCACTGTGTTTTGCGTCAATGTTTCGAAATCATACATTAATATTCTGACCACATTTAGATGACCGAACATATAACGGTTGTCAGGTGGTGGTGAAGATGTATGATTACCCACCCCCTACTCAATATGGTTTTGGTTATCGTTATCTACGAGATGATCGGCCACGGTGTTGTTATCCGGATCGGGTAAACAATAAAATAAAATACGAAATTAATGGATGGAATAACAGAGACCTGAGCAGAGATATATTATAGAAAAACACGAGCCTTCGAATGTAAAATGTAACAAGTTAATCAATTACACAGACAAACAAAACATTAAGTTGAACATAACATTTTAATTACTCGCTTTCTCTCAGAAATAGAGTTACAAAATTTATGCGAACTCAATTAGCCATTCTGTTATACTGAGAGAACAACTTTTATCATATGATCGAGTAACTCATCGAACACAATTTGCCAGCATGACAGTATCTCCTGGTGCTTCCAGTCTTTTCCAAATCAATACTGGTGATAGGTCTGCGTTTCTGTATTTCTTTCCTCCTCTCTTTTTCGTCTAGTCTCTTCTGGTCATCAACCTACTGGTTGCAGGCTGCGTTCTCTTTCCACTGTGAAGTCAGGTATGGATCTATTTTCCTTCAAATACAAAATAATAATAATAATAATAATAATAATAATAATAATAATACCCAGCCTAAACACGTGTAAAATTTTTTTTTACCTTCTCCTAGGATAAAACAATTTTGCCACTCTTCTGCGTCAGATATCGTCAAATCGTCTATTGAAAATCAACAGAACTAGCTACGGTCATTTCGGGCCTATTACACACCCTATTAACGTAAATATATATCCTGTGTAGCTGCTCTCGCATTCCTACTGAAACCTCTCAGATGCTATTACTGCCCCATTGTGGCTATAAAGTTAACAAGCTGATACCGTCTATAAAATTAAAGAGTCACTTAGTAGTATGACCATCAGACGACTCCTGCCAATAGCAGTACCAAGAGTGTTTTTTCGCCAGATAACTGAGTCCGTGAACACCGGATCAACAAAAACCAAGGGGTACGGCAATGCTAACAACATGTAGACCGAGAGAAGCTTGTAAAGAAGTGAGAGCTAGCGAGGGCAAAATATTTATACATCTTTATCTTGCTATATTATTGGTTGTCGGCCCCTACCCCTGGGCACAAATATACCTAGCAAAAGAACGATCAACGGGAGAGGGCGATTTTTGTGGGAGGGTGTTTGCAAACCATAATAGTCCCCCTACCCCCAATGGACCATGCTTTACTATGACGAGCGGGTGTGTGTGTGTGTGTGTGTGTGTGTGTGTGTGATTCTTGGATTTTAGTTTTGCCCACTATCCCCCACCCCCGAAAAATTAATTTGCAGGCCCATGCTGTTTAATAATAATAATAATAATAATAATAATAATAATAATAATGACAAAACAAGTTTTCTGCTAAAGCCAAAAGGTTGTGAATACTTGGTGTATTGATTGCGAAGATTATTTTAAAACCCTGAATTCCGTCTGGGAACACAAAGAGCTAGTTTTTTAACGGCCAAAACTTTGTATCACTCCCATATAAGTCTGAATAATCTCTCTGTTCCACCTTTATTAATAACTATTCTGGAAAATATCATTTTATGACACTTGTTTCAAATGGCTCACGACTTCCTATAATTTTCCCTGGTCTGTCTCAAATTTTTTATATTTACCGTTATTGACCTTGCGTTAACATTTCACTTTTCTCGGGTTCTAACCTATATCGAAGCGAGTCCTAATTAAAATTCAATTAATGCCCGAAACAGAACAGATTCTATCCCTCGCAGTCAACAATTTATGGCGATCCTAGCCCATTACGTCAAACTTAATGTATACGTGTCACACTGAGCATGACAGAATGCACTGGGAAATTATTCTGCAGAAACGATCCTACAAAATGTGCCACCATTACACAGGTGTACTTTTTTTTTACTGCACTTATATTAAAAAAGTGTTAGAATTATTTATATATTTTACATTTTTCCGACTTCCGCTTCGGAAAAACGAAAGCAGGTAACGCGCATCACAGCGCCACATGGCTACTCTGGCCCCTGCTGGCAATTTGCTATATTTATTTAAAAAAATCTGTTAAAAAGGTGCATTCCAGGAGAAGAAAAATCTGCAAGCCCCTTATGCAGGTGTCTCGTCTCGTGTCCATTAGGGTTCAAAATGCTACTTTTGTATCAGACAAACTAGCGACAATTTCTAAAGCACCAACTGCTGCGTCTTTTGTTTGGTTTGGTTATAAATCGAAGTCTGTACTGTACAATGGCTACTTATTCATTTCGAGAAGTCAGAAGTGGATGTCACGAGATTTGAGACATATTTCGGTAAAATATCAATAAATTTTTATTTGCTATGAATGATGCAGACAAATCAAGTTATAATTAATACGACAATGATTTTATTTCTTGGCCTCATCTTTAGAGTTGTTTATTACGAGTCGGTCCACTTGAGATGGGCAGAATACCTCGAAGTCATCTTCGCTCCATCTAGGAGGAGAATGAGTATTCTAGGGCAGTTTATAAAACAATACATTTGATATGATTTACGCGGCAGTGTTTTCTTTTAGACAATATATGTTCCAATATTTATTCTATAAAGTTTCATGCCACAGTAATCAAAGCATAATATTCTCTAATTTCCAATGTTTTATATGATTGTTAAAATATATTTTACCGTAAACGATTATAATGTTGTTTAGTAAACATAGTTCTTATGGCAGCAAACAGCACCGAACGAACTTCTGTCAAAGGATTTAAACAGTGCACATCGAGAGAACCGTACGAGGACCGTACGATAGCGCACTATCTTCATCCGTTGTTATTGGCTGCAAGCTGTATAACGCCTATATTTTGTTACGACGGGAAGTGAAGTTTTAGCAGTTTGAAATTTGGTGACAACTGTGATTTAAATCATCAAAGTTTGCATAAAAACTGCCATCTCATTAACTAATGGAGAAAAATGCAATTACAGACTTTTAACAGGACTTTTTTAACATTTCAAAACACCATGTCACTTCATTAATCACTGTAAAATTATTTTTTATTCACATTAGCAGATTGTTTCTGTGTGACGATATCATTCATTTTCGCTAAGGGTTTGTCTTTACTCTAGTCAAAATTACTAAATATGAGTAGGCAGTTTTCAGGTGCAAATATTATTTCCAAACAAAACAATGACAATATGGTACTCCTGCTCCTCAATGTCTGCCACAGTTCAAGAAGAGAAATAGTATACTTCAGGAAACTTGTATCTAAAACCAATTTGGTGAACCCTATTTTCGATGGTTATCTAGCGTGGAGTGTTATAACCTGTTTGATCCTTCCCTTCAAATTTTAGTGTTCAGAAAGTGTGCATAATCTGTGCAAAATGAAAAATTTGTAATTTGATAGTTCATTCTAACTAAACAAAATTGGCATAGGTCCCAACTTTGAGGTACTTTTGATACAAATATCGAAAGCAACAGTAAATTGGATCGTACTGCATAGCTAGTGGGACGAAATGAGTCCAGGGTTTTCCAAAGCTGACTCAAATGCTCACATGGCTAAGGACTTTTACCTCTCCTTTCACACGAATAATTGTGCTCAAAATGGATTCGACATAGAGTTATGTTTTATTTGGGTGTAGGAGGTTTAACCGTCTGTACTCGCTTTAAGTCGATATCCACTGCAAAAAACATACACCCTGAACTGTCGTCGGCAGATAAGGGTGTATGTTGTTTGTTCTAATGATTACTATAAACACTCTGCATAGATATAAATCTGCCGGCGCATAATGCGCAGGCAAATCAAGATATGTGCAGTTTGCAGCTGGTCTCGTCTAATAAGCACGTGAAGACGGTATTTTTATCATTCCCTTATCAAACTTTGCAAAATATTTGTCCATTTTAACGGCATCATATCTTATATAATAATAACTTGTAAGAAAAGAATTACATTAAGAAGGACCGCAGAGTTTGCAGTGTTTATGTATTCTTAGCGTATGGATAAAGTATGCACATTTTCCCTTAAAAATTGGGTCTTGTCCACTGCTTCAAAGAAAATTGTTCGAGCAAAATGTTGGGGAACAATGGATGTTGGAATGAGGGGAGTGAAATTAAAATTTGTATTAGAAAAAAAAAACATGCTGGAATTTAAATTGTGAACAGGTAACTATTTTGATTCCAACAATCGAACGTTAGGTTTTGGAGGCAGTGCACAAATTGTACAAGGGACTAAGAATATATCACATTAAATTAAACTTTGCTTTGGCGAATAAGGATCGGGCGATGTGCATATAACTATAAAGTTAGTTTGATTGATACAATCTTGACCAACATCCGAACGTGGTAAGTCAATTAAACTTTTTGT
Organism: Sinohyriopsis cumingii; assembly: GCA_028554795.2. NCBI lineage: Eukaryota > Metazoa > Mollusca > Bivalvia > Unionida > Unionidae > Sinohyriopsis > Sinohyriopsis cumingii. The sequence goes on from CM068839.1 coordinate 27,547,911, forward strand.
TGTTTATGAAGATGATTTCAAATGTCCCGTGTTGTATTTTGCAGAATCGTCAAAACAAGGCTTTCTCGAAGGTTCCGTTAAGTAAACATTATCCTCATTGTATCCCAGTATGCACCCAGATCTCCATCTTGAATTCTCAGATCGAATACGCATCACTTATTTTTACTAATTTTCTTGCAGCAAGAAATCGCAAATACAAATAAAACATTAAAATGTTACTTAATTTTGATTTCGATCGTAATTTGAAGATATTCTGATTAAATGTTTAATTTCAACTTTGCTATGCATACTTAAAATCTAAAAATATGGACATATCAATTCCTTTCATTTTTTTTTCACTAGCAGTTTAGAATTCTTCGTGTGAATACAATGATAGAAGGCGCTAATCGCTCGAGGAAGAAATGCATTAACTGCACAAAGAATACAGCAGTCTAGACGACTGGTTGTTATCATTTATAATACTGAAGCATAAATCTAGGATTACAGAGATTTTAAAAGAGAAAGTTGTCATAAGATATTGGCTTTATGTATTTATACAGGGACGAAGAAATAAGGACGAATCCAGTTCTCAAGATCTGTAAAATTGTAATACGCTTCAGTGCAAAGAGGCTGAATTTAATATATGAATCCTGTTAAGTGTCTTCAAAGTTGTGTTTTTGTTTTTTTAATTGAGAAAATTGTACTAACGGCAATTGACCGCAAGTATGCAATATATTATGCAGAAAAACATAGTTGAATGCTAACCGATGACTGATATCCATTGACCTAATGTAGACCCCAAGTTTGTTTTAAACAAAAACAATAACAAATTGCCAATAACGAATTGTTAATCTTGAAATGAATTTAGTTTAATTTCTGTTTTGTATATGGACTTTATTTGTAAAAAATCTGAATCTACAGGAATGCGAGTTATAATAAGTTTCCTTTCTTCATATCTGGAGTTAGTCACTTGAAACGTTTACGTGTGCCTTTGTAAGTTGTGGGAACAACTGTCAGCTGCACGCCAGTATTGTGACATTATGATTGCGCCAGGCATCGCTTGTTTGCAGTAAATCGCCGTTCACTGTATTTGGATTTATGAGTGTTGATAGATACTTTATTTCCAATAGGCAAAACCGTCTTCCAGTAACCAAATAACGCAACGAATGGTTAATCATTAATACGGCAATTAATATTTGACTCGTAGGGAGAGAAAAGTAGAAATTCAGCAGTTTCATGTAAATAAGATAATTATTTGAAATTCTAGATGCACACGAATACTTATCAATCTCATTATATACTACTACTACTACTACTACTACTACTACTACTACTACTACTACTACTACTACTACTAATAATAATAATAATAATAACAATAATAAGCGCGCATACCAGTCTTTAGCCCACGCTGAGATATATTAGTATCATACTAAACCAATAGATTTACAAATAATATCGAAGATTATATATATATATATATATATATATATATATATATATATATATATATATATATATATATATATATATATATATATATATATATATATATATATATATATATAATCTCTTCCAAAGACATCTTAAAAATTCTTCAAAACAACATATCAATGATGTATTTACAACTTTTTATATAAGAATAGCACGACAGAGTTGGAGTAGCATTGTTAGTCATCACAGTTTAGGTATATATTTACCACTCGAGTTGTGATATCGAGTGGATTGGAACACAAAGGGAATTCATCTTTTTATATTTACGACGTACTTTATGTTCTGTCCTGAAAAAGAGTTGGTCTGATTTTTGCCATTCGTTCCAACTCTTAATAGATTATCGAGTGTCTTATCACGTTTTGATTTGTATTGTCACGATTGTTGTGCGGTGATATCGTATATGCTTGCATATAAGACGAGTACACCTGCAGACTGCACAGACCCAGAACTTACCTCGCATGATGCACCGGCAGATCTTGGTCTGTGCAGTTTGTTAGTAGTAATTAGTAAAACAAACAACATTTATTCTGATTTGCAGTTGCATTATGCAGCAGCCGATCAGGATATTTGTTGTTTTCAGTTTGACTCGACTAATAAGCGAGTACGTACGGTATCTTATTTTAAATTAAAGAGTCGTTGGGTACGATATTTGATATTGCTTACAAGTAATGACCCCATATATATTCACCAATGTTGTTTGAAATTTGTCTTACATTTTCAATGAAAAAAAAAGAGAAAAAGATTACATAGATAAGATTTTGGGACTGATCCTAATGACGATGACAAATCACTACCTTTTTCTATTATTCGGAATTGCGTTAACATTGACGAGAGATTCAGACTCAATCTAGCGGCCATTTTAATATTTTTTTCCTACAACATTCCACTTCTATCTTTCATCTTTATTAATTTAAGTGAACAGTTAAAAATAATAATAATTTTATATATATCTACATAACATACTCGCTTATAAGAGGATTCTTCTAGCTGCAAGCATAGCTGTCCCTGATTTGCTGTTAAATAAGACGTTGGTAGATCTGGGTCTAACAACTTTTTAGGAGTAATCAGTGAAACAAAGAAGATTTATACCGATCTGCTGGCACAGTATACGACGGCAGATAGGGGTCAACGGTATTTGCAGTTAGGCTCGACTCATAAGCGAGTACGGTTGATCTCCTTTCGACACAAGTAATGCACACAGGCGCATTATACTACGGCAGATATGAATCTTTGTTGTTTGCAGTTTGACTGGACTTACAAGCGAGTACAAATGGTAAGTACTCCATTCAACTTTTCCAGTCGTCAATAATTTGCAAAATTCGGATTCACTGTTTTTAATATTCCGGATATCTTACTAAATGTTCCAATTACGACATATAAGTAACAAATTCTGATCATTGAATTTTATTTACTGCAAACTTTATATTGAAACGTTTTAAAATAGTGTGGTCTTGTTATATAAAAAAATGTTCACTTATAATAAATCATTGTTTTCCAGGTTAATTTGTTTTCCTAGTTGACGGTAGAAATAGCTTTTAGAAGCAAGCAAGCCAGCCAGCAATTGTATATATATATATATATATATATATATATATATATATATATATATATATATATATATATATATATATATATATATATATATATATATATATATATATATATATATATATATATATATATATATATATATATATATATATATATATATATATATACACGAATACCCTAAATGAGATGCTGAAGCGCAAAGATCTGACTGGTCAAGAATGTCCAAATGCATACTACTTACACGAATCATTTGCATCAACATAAAAGTCGGCTTCAGTGTTGGAAATAATAGAAAGCCTGTACATATATTCGCCACCCCATTGATTTCGACACCCGAAACGTTTATTTTTTAACTGGAAAACCGCATACGTTTATGACAGTAAACTGTTGATGAAATGCATTGAATATAATGTGCTGTGATTTTAATTTTTCTTATCAGTTTATAATTGGTAAGTGTGATCGTTTAGATTCGTCACTATAAAAGGGTTTCAAAAATAATATGAGAATCCGGGTTGTCCTTTTGTGGAATATGAGCATAAGAAATGAAGTCAGCAGTTGTTTTAATCTATTGCTTCCGCATATATTATAAGAGTTACTGTTGTATTTATGTACCCGTAAGTATGAATGTTATCGTTCTTGACGTAGCTACAAATTTAATGAAGACATACCTACAAAAATCACCATGTTGACTGCATTTTGTAAAGGCTAGGTTACCTAGCAAGTGCGATGGAACAGTGAAAAGAACCTTCAAATCTCATTCATCGATATAGCTATTTTAAGGACGAATTCTTGTTCTTTTGTCAAATGATTCAATTAAGGATCATCCAAATGATAAGCGTCACATTTCCATCTGCCGTATGTAAAACATTATGTGCCAAATTTCCAGAGATCTAAATTGCTTAAATTTCCAACAAACTTAGCAACAACAAAAACCTAATGATTGATATAGTTTTATATTCCTTATTATACATCATCTTAAATAAAAAGGTCGATCAGAGCTGACATCTAAAATTATTTTGGATGACATGGCATGGTTTTTTACGCATATATGTGCGTTACCGCGGTTAATTAACTACGAACAGTAAGAATACAAATCTGCCGTTACAAACTGCACACAAAAATAAAGGTCTATGCTAATTGTTTTCCTTGTGATTTTAAGCAAAAATCACCGACCTTTATCTGCATGCCCATTATGCGATCATAGATCCCGATCTTTGCTGTTTCAGCGTAATTGCCGTTAGGTGGGTGCGTGAATGCGATACGGTTAAGTTTCATCAAAGAACATTCTGCACGGTCTGATCAAACATTGCGCTGGGTCTTGCATAACGATCGACATGTAATATTAGAAGTTAATTACTGTTTTTCTTTCATAACTGGTATTATTTTTCGTGCTCTTTTAGAGAAGCTGTGTCCGCTCGATTTGATTTTACCTTAACTCAGCTCATCGGGTCACCAGACCCTTTTGGAGATTTTACAAAGGTCACGCTTCAAAATCTTCACTTCTTTACCCCAGGCAATTCATGAAAAAATGTGAATGAAATTAGCGCCACACAAAATCTTTTGGGAAAATATTCAGCGAAAATTTTAATTTTGGACGTCAACAATACCTCCTTATATATTAGGCAACAGAAAGAAAAAAAAAATAAATAAACTATAAAGCTAAAAATTGATGACAATATCCAATCAAGCCCCCTGATGAAGTTCGAACTGGAAGATTATTTCAAAGACGTAATGATCATGAGTTATTATTTGACCTATTATTTGAAAGAGCAGACTTTTGATTTTTTTTTCTCAAATTAAATACTGGAAAACGCAATCTTATCTTCATCACACACACTGGTACACAGAGATAAGGACATACACATCTATACACACAAAAAATATACATACATACATACATACATACATACATACATACATACATACATACATACATACATACATGCATGCATGCATGCATGCATGCATGCATGCATACATACATACATACATACATACATACATACATACATACATACATACATACATACATACATACATACATACATAAAATAACAGCTTCGCTTCTGTTATGTCTTCAGTGTACAAAAGATAAAACCCCAAATACTTTCAAATGGTTGCACCGAGCTGTTGGTGCCTTCATTACCTATACATTTTTGCTGTTAGCAGCGTATATCCTCAACTAGCCTGTATTCTGCTTACTTGTTCTTCTTCTTGCTCTTGTTCTCGTTCTCCTTGTTCTCGTTCTTCTTATTCTTGTCCTTCTTCTTCTTCTTCTTCTTCTTCTTATTATTATTATTATTATGTTTATTATTATTATTATTATTATTATTATTATTATTATTATTATTATTATTATTATTATTATTTGTATTAGTATTAGTATTATTAATATAACCATTCTTCTTCTTCTTCTTCTTCTTCTTATTATTATTATTATTATTATTATTATTATTATTATTATTATTATTTGGCTTCAATGGTTACAGCGTAAGCCTTGGATGCGGGAGGTCGCTGGTTCAAACCCCGGTCGAATCATACCAAAGACTTAAGAGGTTAATGTTGGTACCGGTCGGTCTGGTGTCTGAATAATGTGATTGGGTGGGACATGATGTTACATGACTGGGGCATAATGTTACATGTCTGGGGCATGATGTTACATGTCTGGGACATGATGTCACATGTCTGGGACATGATGTTACATGTCTGGGGCATGATGTTACATGTCTGGGACATGGTGTTACATGTCTGGGGCATGATGCCCTAAGTGCCCTAAGTGCTAGACGTCACTATAAACTGCCACACTGCAGACGTAAGACATAACTAAAAATTTGTGAAAGCTACGTTAAAAATCAAAATCACACATTGTTATTGTTATTATTATTATTATTATTATTATTATTATTGAAACAACAAGAGTGACTGTATTTCGCAGAAGTGGCTATTGCAAAAGTTACGTAAGGTGGTACTAAGGCCATACATAGGTAGAGATTGAATCATATGATAAGTATTTAGGATATATATTTTCTTCAAAAAACGACTGTTTATGTGCCAGAAAATTATATACTTGCAGGCGCTGAAGGCTGTGCATACATTGAAGCAAAGTCTTTCAAAAGATTACCCGTAACTGGACTGCTTCATCTGTTTTGACGCGAAGATAGTTGCCATACTTAATTACGGAGCTGAGGTTTGGGGCTTTATGATTCTAATGATATTGAAAAAGTTTATTTGTCATTTTGTAAATATATCCGTTGTACGTCTAAGTTTAGTCCAAATGCATTCGTATATAACGAATTAGGAAGAATTAGCATGCAGTGAATAAGACATAAACGAATTAGGAAGAATTAGCATGCAGTGAATAAGACATAAACGTATTTTGAAATATTGACTAAGAATTCTAAAAATATCTGAAGATAGATATCCTAAACAATGCTACGATTTACAGTTAAGACAGAGGGAAAGTTGTGATTACTGGGCTAGCTATGTTAAAAAGCTTCTATTTACATTTGGATTTGGCAACGTTTTGTGTACTCAGGGCATGCATGATGAAAATATATTTCTTAGATTGTTTCGCCAGTAATGTGAAGATAGTTTTAGGTAAAAGCTGCAGGATGAGATTAAGTCGATGGAAAGACAGCGCTTCTAAAGGTCATTGGGAGTAGAATTTACATGTCAAAATATCTAGAATTGTTGGGAGATAACGATCTTTGTAATACAATCACTGTGTTAAGAGTGGGGAACTGGCCAATCAGATATGGAAGTACCTGCTATGAGGCAAGATTTTGTCAAATTTGTAACGTTAACATCGAATATGAATACCATTTTATTACTACTTGTCCGCTAAATGGACAAATGCGAAGAAAATACTAGTAAAATTCATACATATGTATGTATGTATGTATGTATGTATGTATGTATGTATGTATGTATGTGTGTGTGTGATTAGGATTTTTTAACGTAGCTTTATCAATTTTTCAGTCATATTACTACAATATCTGCAGTACGGCATGTCATAGTGATGTCTGGTACTGGGGCATCATGCCGCAGACAGGTAGCATCATATCCCACCTAGTCACATAATCCTGAAACCAGGCTGACCAGTCCTAACACTAACCTATCAATGCTGAGCGCTTAGCGAGGCAGTTCTTAGTAGCATTTTTATTATAAGTCTTTGATATGACTCTGCCATTTACATAAATGTACTTCTCAGCATTGTAATGGCGTGATAATAAAGATATTCGTCGGTAAAAAAAAGTACTGAAAAAATAAATAGCCGTACTAATAGATTAAGTAGGTTTTGGAGGAGCCGATTCAGATCGATCAATATGTAATCTGACAAATAGCTGGACGGCATCAGGACAGAAATCATTCTCTGTACCTCTTTAGCCATTACGAATCTAGCCAAACCAAACCAAAATAAACCAAGCAAAATAAAGACCTACCTAAAAATAAACAAATTTGAAAAAAGGCATACCCAGCAGAACGAAATCAAATCAAATCAAATCAAATCAAACTAAATACCAGATCAAATAAAACCAAATCAAAGTCCCCAAACGAACTATGCCAAATTAAAGAAGTCATAAGCACATGGCAATATACAGTAGCTTTTATATATATTTATTTATTTACTTGTTTATTTATTTATTTATTAAATACCAGTCAGTGAACTAGTGGAGTTTACAACAGAAATAAGTTTAGTCAGAAAATCTTGTATCTATTACACATATTGGGGTCTTATGGCAATACTCTCTCTCTCTCTCTCTCTCTCTCTCTCTCTCTCTCTCTCTCTCTCTCTCTCTCACACACACACACACACACACACACAAATCGATGACCTGTAAATGAACTTAATATACGCCATTCATGTATATGCTTAAAACTAACCTTTATGTGATAGACCCAAATAGATCAGTAGAATAATAAGAAGGTACCTGGAATTCAGTACAGTCGTACTGATACTGAGACAAACATGACAGTGCGAAATATTAAACCATTGCCACAATGCTTAATCGCTTTTTGATATGAGAAACACGCGGTCGCTCTGAGTATTTCAGTTATATAACAACATGGACCATGCATGTTTTTCAGTTTACGAAATTCAAGATGAACTCGGTAATCTAAAATTTCAGGTAAAAGTGAGAATAACAATTAAGAGACGATGCATATTAGCTTCCAAAGGTTATCGAGTCAGCACAACTTAGATGTAGTTATAAATACAAAATCACGCAGAAGAAAATCCTAGTCATACGTGTGTACAATATCTAGGTCGGTAGAGTTGAGTGCACGAGTACTGGTATAGATGAAAATAGTATATGATAAGCGATATCATTACCCTGCTCGGTTGTGATTATTGTTGAAGAATAGCCAGGCCGCCCTGTGAGCATAAAAAAATGTACATGTTTATTCATTTCAGATATTGTGCTGTTTTAACATCTGTCAGTGAGTGCTTGCGAGTGTTTGCATATGTAACAAAGATTAAAAGATATAATAGAAAGAATGTGTATCTTAAAAGTCATTGGAAAATAATAATACAACTTTATTGCAGACTTTACATGCGATATTATGACGGGCCATCAGCAAATATATACATATACATTTCTTACAAAATTTTATGCTGGCACGTTTGATATATACAATAATAGAAACCTATCGCATGTGAAAACATTTCAATCAGAAATATAGTTTATATATATATATATATATATATATATATATATATATATATATATATATATATATATATATATATATATATATATATATATATATATATATATACTTACATATACAAACACATATCTACATTCATTGATGCATAAATATACACTTACACGTTAGATGTGTCTGCAAATTTTGTTGTATGACAACTCACAGAGATATAAAGCTCTCTGGCTCATATTGTATAATTATTACCACAGATGGTCACTTCCTGTTCTCTTTTTCCATACGGGGATGGTTTCATGTTATTCCACGTGTATACAGGTGTGTGAACACGTATGTGTATGTGTGTATGCGCAATTGTGTGATGTATGTGCATGCATATGTAAGTGTGTATATGTACACATGCTTGTGTATGTGTACATGTGTGTAGGTATGTATACATGTACACATGCATGTGTGTGTATGTATGTATGTATGTATGTATCTATGTATGAACGTATGTATGTATGTTGGGTTGGAGCCATATTATGCCAAAGGGTATTTAGTCCCAAAATTGTTTAGAGTTTATTATAAGATGGTATGCATTTATATATTTCATCTTGTTTACGTTTTCGAAATGAAGTCGGAAAGTCAGATATGCATAAAAGAACGCACGCATACATGCATACAAACATATATAAATACATACATTTGTCATGTAGAAAGTAATACATATATTTTTACACTTATATAAGTTTTCCATTTCCTTTTCTTTACTATTTCAAAGTTAATGTTAAGCACATATCAATATCGACGTACTAACATTTTTGAAGTAGTATCATCAATATTATCATCAATATTATCATCAATATTATCATCAATATTTAGCAAATGTTCAAAGATCAGTGTCATGCTAAACCAAATGCTAGTTAGCTCTGACTACACATTTGTATGATTGCAGGTATTGAGGGATGTTTCGTTTTGTCAATACGGTATCTGAGACGTGCACAGTACTGCTGTTGTCACTTTTCTGCTGCATTTCATGCATCATCATATCTGTCAGTCATACGTAACACACACACACACACACACACACACACACACACACACACACACACACGCACGCACACACACACACATACATACATACATACACACAGAGACATACATACATACATACATACATACATACATACATACATACATACATACATACATACATGCAAACATACATATGTATGCATGTACGTGTGTGTATGTACGTGCTCACACACCCACATAAACATCCACACAAGAATGCTCATATTCTAGGAGAATGACACATTATATGACACACGGTACTAATTGTATGGAAAAATGGGAATCAGCCTGGGAATGAGTGAACATAAAATAGAGTATATATGGGTTTGGGTGGCCAGGGTTGTTGATAATAAAAGTTATTTTGTAGAAAAAAAGAATATTTTGAGAGCTTATCCTAGTAGTAACTTAAACAAATTGACATTTTGTTTTCTTGGTTCAATTTCAGTCCTTTAACACCTGACTCTTTGGTACGAAATTGAAAGCACATGTTTCAAATACATGTAGGTCCAGAAAATGGCGCGGCTCATATACTTTTCTCTACACAGTAGTTGTCATCCAGGTTTCATCAATGCTGATAAATATAGGTTTGATCATGAGCACTCAGAAATTTAAAGTTATTGAATTTGTAATATCATGGTGTTTCCATAGGTTTAATACATCACTTTAGTGTGTGACCTATAAATTACACCATACTATGATGGTTCAAGCACACGCGTGTGCCTAGTCACAATCTCATTTCGGGAGAAACCACACGTAAATTGGAAAATCTTCGACCATATCCGTTGAGTAATATACCACAAACATAATTCGCCGTCATCGAGAACTATATTGAGAACTACTTTTGTTCACATGAAACAGTATGGGGGTGGAAGGAGACCGAATTACAATCGGAACACTGTTGGCCTTATCTGACGCTACATGTGTGGCGAACTCCGCCGGGGGTGGATTGGTGGGGACGAATCAAATGCACCAATCAGATCGATGTGTATTCCTGCAACCACATCCAAAGTTACTTCTAGTCTTGACGGAAATTGCCGATTGATGTTTCTTTCGATAAAACATACGGTTTTCAAAATTCTTTTCTTAGAAGTATCATAAAAAACATTATGCCTGAAATACAAAGTAACAGCGAACGTCGGAACAAATATTATCAATAGTAAATAACAAATCAATTAAATATAACATTTATAATATTATTAAATGCAATTAGTGCTCTGTGGGTATAATTTCCCAGATATTTAACCTCAGTCGATTTCGTGAAATTTAGTAATTTTATAAATTTCAAAATACTCAGTAACTTCCAGGATTAAGAGTATAAACTTCTTTCTTAGCGGCAGATAACAATTACATTTTTCCAATACAAAGTGATAATCATATTCAAGTAAATTGCAAAACATACAAGTCCTTTGATCTAGCTGGGTAGCTTGTGACCTCTTCTATACTTTCAATTGAATATGCACGTAAGGACAACAGTCTTTATTCTTGCAACTTACACTCCTATAAACAATATCGATGTTTTAAAAAAACTTTGCTGAAAATGAATTTCTCACCGAATTATCACAAAACATTAACTCAGTAACTTTCCCTAGCATACACACAGATTATGTTTTGTCTATCTGGAACTACTGTTTTCTTTCTATCCTAAATAAACACGCCCCATACGCATCAAAAGAATTAAACGATTAAAACAACCAGAATTGTATACCAATGAAATCGCAGAGGCACAACACAAACGAAACTACTACCATAAATATAAAGACTTGACAAACTATCGTTTGTGTTGGAACAAAGTCAAATCACTCATTGTAAAACGCAAGCGCTCCTTTTTCAAAGAAGCCATCACCTCAGACTCCGATAACAGATCCATCTGGAATCACTCGCGAAATCTAACTTCAACGAAACCTGCGCCTCTAGCTCCATGTGAAATATTAGTTGATGGCACTAAATATACTGATAAGCTCGATATTGCAAACCAACTGAACCATTATTTTACTAATATCTCCCAAACCCTTGACAGGTCTAATTGTACAGAGCCTAATTGAGACAAACTTACAAAATTCATAAATGAAAAGGTAGCCGATCATGTTAGTTTTAACATTCCCTTAATAACAATAAATGACACTTTTGATATTCTCAATAAACTTGACACAAACAAATCAGCTGGTCTAGATGGAATTCACCCCAAAATTCTGAAAATGTCAGCTTGATCAGACTCAGAGTAGTTGAAAAAATGGTTAGCTGTAATATCACTTCCTGCAAATTCCCGGAGTCACTGATGTTGGCAAAATTATTCCAGTTTATAAGGGAAATGAATAGAGTGACCCGTCCAACTATCGACACATATCTGTTCTATCTGTACTTTCAAACATTATTGAAAGACATTTCAGCAAGCATATTTTCAGATATCGTGACAAGTACCAACTCCTCCATAGATCACAATCAGGTTTTCGACTGCCTGGTTCACGTCGTATTTCACTAACAGACACAGGGTGTTTGCACAGGTAAATATATTTCTGAACCAAGTCATATCCTACTAATGCTTTTCTGAAAAGAATTAATATATTAGATGACAACAAATGTACTTTCTGTAAGAGTGAAAATGAAAGTATTAAGCATCTCTTTTATGGTTCCAGTATTACTTCACAGTTTTATTACCGTTTTATTTAAATTTTTTGCACCTTTTTGCCCAAATATTGTACATTTGTCCAAAAAAGAAACATTTTTAGGAAGTGAACAACTGGACAGTTTGTGTAATTTCTTGCTTATTTTGGCAAAATATATTTATGCTTACAGATTCAACATGAAAAAGCCTTCTGTTTTTGCTTTTAAGCAAATAATTGCAATGCATAAAAACATTGAAAACTACACTGCTAAGGTAAATAAAAAAAGAGGACAAATTTCTTCAAAAATGGACCTCAAAAATGAACACGTAACTTGTATCTGACTTGATAGTAAACAGGAACAAAATACTGTAATATCACAAAGTCCATGTCACCTAGATTGTGTGCCATATGCATGTGTGCATGCGTGTGTGTGTGTTTTCTTTTTGTAGATTATATTTATTATCCCTAGATTATCTGATAACCAGAAGTGTTTGATTGTAAGGTGACATTGGGATGGTTCCCCGACCCAGTGGTCAACCTATTAACGGGGTTAATAAAAAAAATATTCTCTTTTCTATATTAAACTTGCGCCAAGAAATACATCGCAGTTCTTTTCGCATGGTATTATTTTACCTAGAGTTTTACCTGGAGCGAGCACCCCGTAGATATTTGGCGATGTCCATTCGAAACTACCTCAGCTATTTCCGTAAGACTAAAATATGCCTCAGATATTTATGTCGGCGCAGTACTTTAAATAATAATCATACGTTTTGTGAGCCAAAACATTCTACAAAAAAATAAAGAAAACTTAATCTAAAAAATAAGCACACGTTGGGTGTTTCTGCCATTGGATTTACGACAGGATTGACCACGATATTACGAACGAAAAGAATAGTTCTATCGTTCCTACTTTTACTCGGTAAATCCTTGTTTGGTAAATAGCCAGAGGTGGACCGAATAGCAATTGTCGACATAGATTGGAGATATGATCTATAAAGTTGACTTCGCATTTGCGAATGTTACGCTGCATCACTGCATCAAAATATTTCCGATGTTAGCTTGGTCCCCGGTCCTTCTGTATATGCATTGGCTACTTTGTCTGTCTCAAAGCTGTTATTAACTCTTGTGTTGAGGTGTTGTGTTGAGGTACGATATAGTTCATCTTCGCTCTCAGCGAGAGTAGTTGGTATACTTGTTCCAAATCGAAGAATGAATCAACGGCCCTTGGCTAGAGAAGATGGAAATATATATTCTGTCGCAGTGTGAATATAGAGAAACAAACTGTCAGCTACCTATAAAAGAATGATTTGTTCATGGTATCCGCTGATTTGACAACAGAAAGGGGAACATTGAAATCATAAGATTAAATTGTTATGGTATTGAACTGTGGATTTGTTCGTAATCACTGACAAGGTTAATACAGCCTAATTCACTTTTATTCAGATATTAAAATGAAATTGTAAGTTCTTTCGATCTCCCAATAGATCTACACATTTCTCCTTTCATAACAAGGATTATCGATGAAAATCAAAGGGATATCTTTTCTTTAAATTTTGAACATTGTGCAAGATATGATCTTATGTATTGTACTGTCATAATTCGTGGATCCGCTGTTTATTTTATCTAAATTGGCAAAATTAATTGATGCAGAATCGACCGAAATAAGTCACCAAAACTGTGTATATGCAACATATTCTGCATTTGTTAAACCTTCATTGTGTTATTTAAGATTTATTGGGGCCCCGTGTGGCCGAGTGGTCTTTAATAAAGCGCTCACCGTTACGGATAACTGCCATCTCACCTCTGTCTGCGTGGGTTCGATTCTCGGGTTCGGCCAATGTGGGTATGTAAGAAAGCTTGCCAATAGTTTCTCGTGGGTCGGTGGTTCTTTCTGGGGTTTTCCCCGGTTCTTCCTCCACTATTTAGACTGACCACCATGTATAGCAATGTATAGCATATCCTGTGCTGAAAATTGGCGTTAGACCCTACAACAACAACAACAACAACAACTAAATGTATCGATAGTAAAAACAAAAGATGGAACATTATCAACAGCTGCGTGATTGACAATTCCTCGGGCCTCGTGCGACAGCCTGTTGGATTGACAATACCTCATGCGACAGCCTGTTGAATTCACGATACCTCATGCGACAGCCTGCTGGATTGACAATACCTCATGCGACAGCCTGATGGACTGCAGAATGAGAACTATGACAAGCAGCCTAACATGACAAGGATTTTATCAGCAGTTATGAAAATCAAAATACCAGATGTTGCTAATATATAAAACGTGAGGTTTTGATAGTATAACAGTTTCATGGTATGCTTCATTTTATGAATTAACACATCTCTCTTGTAATTATCAACTTGCTCCAGATGTTGGTAGAGATGATGTGACATAAATGATTGTACCGGAACCGCCCGGATGGAAAAGCTTTTGCCTGTTATCTTGTTTATCTAAATGAGAAGACAAAGGTTTAGGTCATGAACCACGTTTGCTTAATGCGATTAATAGATAATAGAGAGACTGAAATTAAAGTAGAAAAAAGCAGGTTTGAAGAATCCGAGCCTTGTAACTGGAAGACAACGATCAACATTAGATTCAGTATTAATTCCATTAAGCTGAAGCAATTTTTGACCCTGTCAATCTTTGAGTTACATCAAAGATGCTAGTTGTTTGTGTACAAAAAGCCTCATACAAGTCTAGGAGACTTGAAAACTTTAAGAAAGGTTAAATAGTGATCACCCTTGTTCTGTAAGTGTGAAATGGGAATTGTTTTAGCTGAAAAACGATCAATATTAACCGCCACATTTCCCTGTCAAGCGGCTACGTTGTCAAGCGCTTCCCCAAAACAACGACACTTTTTTTCAAACAGAATGATTTGTTGACACAACCCTGAATCAAAGTCAATTGTATATTTGTACGAAACATGCACGCGCATCGGATTGCGATCATAGGTTACACATCTTATCATGTGATTAGTTACAATACAAAATTTAATTAATACGGTTCATTGTGAGTGATTTTTATAATCATGGGCGTTTCTTGTACCGAAGCTATGTCTCGACCGTGCAATGGTCTGAATTCATGGTTTTGAATTAACAAACCTATTTCTCTTTTTATCACAGACAAAGATTGTTTTAAAGGAAAAATAAATATCGATTCTTTTCCTTATAAAAGTAAACATTATGCAACCGATAAAGTACAAAGAAAAGCATGATAAACGACAAATACGGTCCTCAAAGGTCACGTTAAGTTCATTCGGGAAAAATATATCCTCTAAAAACTATTTTCAGATAGGAATGCAGTTAAAACCATGACCTATCAACTAAATTATTTCTTTACCAGAAATAAGATTTACTCACAAGGTGCTTATTAAGAAAAAGGTTACTTTTTAATTCCAGATCATAATTTATCAGCTGGGTTTTATTTTCTCATATCTTTTAATGAATTTAAAACTATAATAAGTTATATTTATAATGTCATCCTTTCCGACAACTTTTAGGCTAGTAAAATAAACACAATAGTAATTGATGATTTTCAGTCTTTAACAGTTCGGCAATCACAGTTTGAGACAAAAGTTACCGAAGTCACAAGCTTTGGGGATATATTTGATACTGCTGCTACTACTACTACTACTACTAGCCGGCCTGGAAATGGAAACATGCACCTTCTGGTCCAACGAAGAAGAAGAAGAAGAAGATGATGATGATGATGATGATGATGATGATGATAGCTATGATGGCGATATGATGGTGATGGAGTTTCAGTGATTGCATATATAAATGTAGCTAATTCTGCGGCAATCTGAGGGCTGCTTAACTGCGAAGATCCATCAATTCTCAAAACATCCATCAACCATGCTGAAGAATCTGCGAAAAATTTGAAAACATGTCCCAAAATTATATTTCACAGCAATTATCCCTATCAAGACATGTTAATAACCTAACAACGACAGCGACGACGGTGGTGATGACGATGACAACGACGAAGATGACGATGATGATGATGAAGGGGAATAACAAAAACTAAATGGAGAAGAACATTACGGACAACGAATACGTGACTTTTGATAAAACACCTTCACTAGACCTTGATGTAGATGTGATTTTTATACCGAACGCTCTTAATTAAACACTCCTTTAAATAGATTGACTATAGTTTTTGACTGAAAGGCTTGCTATTATTTAAAGTGAAAGTCAAAAACGTACTTATTGTGGATAAATAAGCTGTACAAAAAACATAAAACCATTGTTGATAGATAAAAGTTGCTGAAATAGCAGGAAAAGAAAGACAATAAAACAAAAGTAAGAAAAGGAAATGGATACCTCTAAATTCCATACTCTGAAAATTTACATTTGCTGTTAAGATTTTATTGAACCACTGATGGCTAAATCGAATCTCCAATCTTTACCTTTCCTTATCGAACGGTATTTCTCGCCTCCCCTCCCCCAATTCCTTTCCAAAATCTGTACTTTAAGTAGGAAGATAGTAGAAACAGTCGGAAAAGGAGCACAAATTTAGCTACCTATCGTTTCATGGTATTTCATCATTTAGCTCACCAACGTTTTCACTTACCATGGTTTATTTAAAACAACATGAACTTGATGCAAGAATTCAACAACATATTTTTATTGTGATAAAAGAAGCGAAACTCACGTTTGGTTTCAATGTTTTTAGACAAAGTGTAAATGACAAAATGTTAAAAGTTCGTTGTTCTAAGTGCGGTGTAATGAGATCAAGTTTTTCCAGTTGTGGGACTCACCGTATCTATTATGAATCTGGAGAAGGTTTGCTACAAGGTGCATTTTTATCACCGATACTGTTTTAATTATGTTTAAACATCTGGAAATTTGATAAAAATCTATAGGAGATGCTGTCATAGGGTAAGGTGATTTGTGTTTATTTTTATTACTCTTTACTGGCAATTTAGCGTTATTTTCAGAAAACATTAAGCATTAACAAAACCGCTTTGTTAATTAGCACGATTATTGTATTGTATTAAATGTGATCGGATTATTAAATTTGATCACACTAAAATTACAGTCTTCGTAAAAGATTATCCATTAGGTCAAGATGAAATTTAATCCTATAGCAATTCTTTTTGAAGCGGACAAGACCATTAATTGCCTCCGTCTTTTATTGTTGTTGAGTTTTGGGAAATTTTCTAAACCGCTAAAAACACTGGCTGATAAGCCTTTTAATGCAATGATAACCCTTATTGTAATTTGCCCCAAAAGTTAACTGACTGATGATGACTGTAACACACAAATGAATAAAATAAAAAAAATAGTGCTAATTACGTAACACTACCAAAATACTTTGAAATTTTTTGAATTTGGTGAAGATTGTATGTTTTCTGAGCCATGAAACGGCTCCAAATCTATTGCAAGTTTTATGGTCACAAAGGGTAAGCGAGGTAGCTGTTAGTACCATTTTTGTAAGTCTTTGGTATGACTCGGCCGGGTATCGAACCCACGAACTCCCGCTTCCGAGAGAGAGAGAGAGAGAGAGAGAGAGTGTGTGTGTGTGTACTTGTAGACCTAATTAAAGAATACTTCTGGAGAAGAAAAAAAAAACATAAAAGTTTAAATACATACAATGGTTAAATCCAAATATAAAGAAAACGGACTTTCGCTAAATTTGCATGTGAAGCGCTTAACGAGATTATTATTACAATTGTGTGTTATAGAGATTGTTTATATTTGTCCGTCCTCTTATTTCAAGCTTTCATTGTTTGCGTTTTCTTTTAGAATTTCTATTTGATGTTGTAAGTTTAACATTTGAATAACGATGCAATAGTTGTTGTTATGTTCTGTTTGAGTATGTTGATACTTGTGATAATAAACCATTGAACTAAACCAACAAAAATACAAATATACATATCCAGAACGTAAAGTCCATCGAGTGCGGAAAAAAACTATCTTGATGCTAAAACAAACAAACAAGCAATAGCAGGAAAGTAAACAAACACTGTCAGGTGTGTCAGCAATATACGATCTTTATCTATACTGTCACTTTTACGTTTTCATGGCGCCACAAAATCATAACCATCAAAGGTCACCGAGAGCTATATGATCAAAATACAATAACATAGGTGTGATATTTGTGGAGATGAAGTTCGGCTTTCAGTCTTTTTCCTATTAATCCAATCTTAAAAATGAGTCAGCAGTCGCTTGGCGTTGAAAATTCCCGCCAACTTGGCACGCGTCTTTGGGAATTGACTTTACCTTTGGATTATGGTATAAAACAATACTTATTTGAACAATGGGATTTCTGGGGCACAATATTGGCCTAGGTATAACATTTCCTTGCTGACAATACCCAGTATCGTTTGCCATTAATTTTGCTGGCTACCGACCCGTGCACGAACTAGGTAGGTATCATATCGCAAGCCCCAGCCATTGAGTCCATTGTACGGTGCGACGAGACTTAGGGACTAACTAATGGGCAGTTTATTTTGAAAGTCGGCTATATATCATACATGTCAGCAAGTGACACCGCGATTCTAATGGACCATTGTCAATTAGTGGAGTGCAATCTGCCACTATTCATCCCTAATACTCCATTACATCGGATCGATGAACTTTAATAACCCTGATGTCACAATTTATAAATTTGAAGCTCAAACTATGCGGACATTTTTTTGGGCTAAAGGTCCGCTTGCTGTGGCTGCTAGAGGAAATATTTTAATATTCTCACTTGACATGATATGAGGTACAGGATGATGATTCAGTTTCACAAGTTGACCCCCTAATTGTAATCTACTCTTTACTTTAAATATATTAGCACCTCCTTCTACTCAGCACCCTTACAATTCCCCACTTCCATTAGTGCTGTCCTTTTATACCGACTCTCGTTACATGTAAATGATAATATAATATAATATAATATAATATAATATAATATAATATAATATAATATAATATAATATAAATATGATATGATATGATATAATATAATATGATATGATATAATATAATAAAATATAATATAATATAATATAATATAATAAAATATAATATAATATAATATAATATAATATAATATAATATAATATAATATAATATAATATAATATAATATAATATAATATAATATAATATGATATATAGCGCTTGTAACGTCCTTAGTAACAATATAAAGGGTACGATAACGGTATTGTGAGAAAACAGTTCGAGACCAGTTCTATAAAAATGATAAAACTGTTCTTTGAATGTTCGAATGTTAGAATTCACGTGAAATCCATTAATTTTGTTGGAGTCGAAATAAAAGCCGATAAGCTAATTTCAATAGCCACAGGTGGCGAGACGCTGGGAGACTATCTTAAAAGAGTACGAAATGGTATAGGCGGTTAGAAATGGTGCGAAACTATAACGGTACAACATATATAGTTTAAACGATCAGACATTTTACGGAAATAGTAAGCATTAATTGTTGAAACGATACGGATGGTTGCAAAAGACGTATATATGTATGTATGTATGTATGTGTGTGTGTGTGTGTGTGTGTGTACGTATGCATGCATGCATCTATGTATGTATGTGTGTGTATGTGTGCGTGCGTGCGTGCATGTATGGATGCATGCGTGCATGTATGTATGTATGTGCATGTGTATGTATGTATGTATGTATGTATGTATGTATGTATGTATGTATGTATGTATGTTGGTTCTGATAACAGATTTCATAGTTTTGGCATATTTCTGAGATCTACGATATGAAACTTAAGTCATGTCACTCAGGCTAATCCAAACGAATGTTGAAACGAATCACTGGTGGCCCAAAAATCATCAAATATTTAACATTCTATACTCAGGCAAAACAACTGTTACTGGCACATCCAGCATTACAAAAGTGAACCAGACATGCTGCTGACGTACTGGATTTAATTAGCATGAGACTTTGATTATATTTGGTAAATAGTGTAGCTTCCAGTATTTCCGAAACTGTCTATTATATGAGGTCTTTACAACTATTTTCCAGCTTCCATTGCAAATCAGCCAAGGTATGAATGTGACGGACCAAGTGCAGTTCCAAGGCAAATATTCTTTTCAGTTATATATGGCCCTAAATACAGCAACGAACAAGGGTTGCTGTTATCAAACAATCATCAGGAAATGACATAGATGCTATTTTACAATCTCAAAAGCATGTGCAAACATTTAAGAACTTTTTGCGGTGATATCCAAGTGTCCTTAAGCCATGAAATTATGCTGTATTATCGCAGTTGCATATCTCCAAGTTGCAAATCAAGACCCACAGAAGAATTTTTTCATATCTTTAAGTCAGTGTCAAACCATTCTCTATTCAACAGGTACCATTTCTTTCAGCTGTATGCACCGATGTATGCTCGTGTTGAATATTTACTCACTTGGCGTTGTATTCAAGAAACAAACTCAAGTAGCTCATTATGTTAATGAAACTATGGCTGTTGTTATTAATATTTTTACTGTTGTTGAATCCGTACAGCCTCAAGTTTTGCAGCGAGTTTATCAGAAAAAATATTATTTACGGTGAAGAGGTCGCAAAAATAATTACAAGTTATTCGGTAACTACATTTTGGCAGAATAATACAGGTAATGTACGTGTTCATTCGTATAAAACTAATAACAAAACGACTGTACTTTCCAGGAAATGTTAAACTTTAATAGCATCATGGAGTGCAACCGTGTAATGAATATGCAAATTAAGTGTTTTGGTTTCGTCCATCTCTTCCGCGGCTGTCTTTATTTTCCCACCAATTCCTGGAATAAATGGTAACACTGATTATGGATGCGTAGACTGTTATTCACGGATAATACAGAAAACCAGCTGCTACAAATGAATTCGTCTTATACGGGGTATCCATTAAAGTGAAACCTTAGACCTATTTACACGCTTCTGTTGTCGCGTGCAGACTTGTTTTCTGTACCACTGGAAAGGCTTCAGCTCACTAGAGGCAGTGTTGCGCATGCTCAGCCGTTTATTTTCTATGACTTAAATAACTTTCAAACCATTTTATCAGATTAACGAAACACTATATTCTTTCAATTGAAATAATAAGTCTCTGTGCCAGACCCGTTCGAAAGCTTTTGATAGATCACAAAACACAATACAAGAATTTTGAGGTTTTTCTAGTGATATGCAAACACTATGATACATTTCAATAAGTTGAAAAACAGTGGACTGACCAGGATGAAATCATGATTGATACTTATAAAAAAAGGACGGTTTGTATGAAAGTAATTATATACTTGTTTAAAAATGCATCTTTCAAAGATTTTTGCGACAGAGCTAAGTCGAGAGATTGGTCTATAAATGTCAATCTCGTGTTGATCACCTTTATGGAATGGAATGAATGTGCGCAAGGTTACATTTATCTGAATTGTTTTCTTCCTTCAATGATCAAATAAAAAAGCATTGATAGTGGTGCTGCTATTGTTTCACTAGCGTCTTTAAGCTTCATATGACTTACATCACCAGGCCAGTGGCTTTATAAACAAAAATGAAATTAATAATATCTTTAATTTCTTTTTCAGTAATAGCATTTTCGTTTAGGGTATCAAAGCATCTTTTCTGAAAAGTTCGGACAATTGATTGAAGTAGTCTAGATAATAGAGAATTCTGGACCACCCGGATTTAGAAACAATTTTTTCATCAAATAACATGTACTAATCAGTAGAAAAGAATTCTTGAAAATTTTGGATTTTTGGGGTATTAGAAAAATCTAAATATGGTTCAATTGAAATATAAACATGAGGCCAATAGCACCAAACCAACCAAATATTTTTTCTAACTGTGTCAAATTTGACATGTATCTAATAGTAAGATTATGAAAATGACTTCAAAATCAAGAAAAAAATGGGCCACGAAGACATATGGTGCTTGAATGAACCAGTTCAACTAGGCGAGATAAGCCAACTCAGCATGCTATACTAGTTACTCCAGATGAGAAAGGCAAAAATTATATAGAGTATTTGAATGTTTTTGTTAAAACACGTGATCATTTAAAGACAAAAGTAAAACAAGTTAGGTGTGATGAAGCTGAAAAGGAAGAAGAGCCTCTACAACAGGTTACAAGGATCATGAACGCATTAAAATTCGTGCGTCTACAAAATGTGTTTATGCCATCAATACAATAACGTTTGTCATCATAGTTATTTAAACCGCTTTTGGTATTTTGATCTGTTATAATAACATGGTTGTGTGATCGAAAACGTCTTGTGGTTATGCAATCGATTTGCCTATGGAGCGCCTGTTTGTAATTATTGAATTGCATTTTGTTTGATACATAATCGTTATTTAACCCTTTCGCTTTTTTTGTTTCATCATAATTTTCATCGGTCAATAGTGCGCACATTTTACAACGTAGTCCAATAAATTCAGAAACGATACCGAAACTGAACTCATCTTTGACCTTTTTGTTTACATGATCATGGAAAGGGTTATTGCGATGAACATCGGAAGGATCAAATAATTCTCTTTTGTTATACATATCTTGGAAAACATCACAATCAACACAAGCATTACAATCAATTTTATAAACCAACGAATCGGTATCGGTAAACAACAAGTTCGCATTAGACCACATTTTCTTCACAAAACCATAACGAAAATCGTACATCAGCTACTTTTAGAGGTCCAACACAGACGCACCAGCGTAGATCGGCTTATTTAACTCCAAGTTGTTTGTTTTTTAAATCAACACAAGGTCTTCAGCAATATTTATAAGGTCATCGAACGTATTTGATGTAACTAATTTTTCATATCGTCGTTTATTATTAACGATTTCAATGTCGACGCGCTTTCTTATATTTTCCATCGTTTTTCCGAAGACAGAATCATTCATTTGTTTGAAAAGATCTTTTTCAAAATCTGTGGTTGCTTGTGCTCTACGGGCTGTGTTAGAATCAATATAGTCTTTCATCCAACAACAATGATTACAACCTAACACACGGTGAATTTTTGCATTAATTAATCCAGCATCAACATCTTGTTTTAGACTTTTTTAATTTCAATCATAAATTTGTTTGTTTAACAGACTTGGAACTAATTTAGCCACAGTGCAAGGGCCAGTTGTACGAAGACTTAGTTGCTCTTTTGATAGAATATCATCAGTTATAATCATTCTTTCGGCGAGATAAGGACAATCATTATGCAAATCATGTAACAAATCAGGATAATCAATATCAACTTCAACGAAATAACTGAATTTATCATTCATTAATAAGCTTAGATTTTTTATTTTCTCAACAAACTGTTCTGGTGAAATTCAATACAAATGTCCGTATGGTATTGGTTGAGACATTGCACAACCATATAAGTTATTTTCATTGAATTAAATGATACATTTAGCTAAATTTACAACATCATATTGTCTCGTATATTTGTTATTAGCTGTGGCATATTTTATTATTATCACACTGATTCTCCAACGAATCCCTTTCTTGATGAAGTTGTACGTGTCATGGTCTTTTAACAGTTCGAACCTAATTTTGGAAAACTTCATTAAACTTCAATGAAATACCTGGTGCGGAGAAATATCAGCACGGATCTAGTTCATAATTCTCATTTCTCTGAAACTTTCAAAGATATCACTGAGTGACAAAACATCTGTTAACAGATACAGATCATGGCAGTCAACAGACGTTTTGCAACCAAATTTTGCCAAACTTTCTGCGCATTAACGTAATCGTCATCTGAAATACTTTTTTCATTCAGCGATGAATAAAATTCAGCCTTATATGGAAATGATGTTTTAAAATATCTTTTGTGGTCATTAAAGTACTTATTTGGAAAAAAATCCCTTTTATGAGATATTTAATTTTTTTGTTCCAAAATCCTTTGTGAGGCAGGGAAAGTTTGAAAAGAATTTTGCCAACATGTCAAGACACGATTTCATAAACTAATAATTGTCAATGAAGAGTAACTTACCAACTGTGACTGACATAATTTTTTCGCATTGTTTCGAATCCCACTGAGCTTTATTTTATTTTCACGGCAATATTTTGCAATATTTTGAAATATCAGGATGTCCAAGCGATTGTAGAATAAAGTGTCCGTCATAACCGCGCAAATTATGACACAACTGGGATTAACTTCTATGGTTTGAAATGGTTTTACAATATTCGTGAGCATGTCCAAGAAATTTTCCTAACAGTATACAATGATAAGGGACTCTTTTTCTAGTGACGAATGATTCACTGCAAATATGACATTAGTATACGTCGTAATATTTGTTTTCGTTCTTCATTAGTTAATGGAAATTCTGCAGCCAGATTCGATAATATTTCCCTGATCCGGGATTCTTCTTCAAACAAATATTTCAACATATGAACCTGTTGTGGATTAGAAGTAATATATTATCAACACGATAAATAGGCGATAGTTTGGAGTATCGACCATCAGTACAGACTGTATTCAGAGCGTAATATGCGGGCACATATTTTTGTATTCATTTAGTCTTTAAATTACATTGGCATGGGGTATTATCACAACAGCATGTTTTATCCTTATCTGGTGGATCAATAAACGATTCGTATATCACAAATGGTATGTTTTTTTTTTTGCTTCGTTCTGGTTTATCAAAACGTAGAGTACATTTATCATTACTTGGCACGTCTATCATTTGTACTTCAATACAGTATTTACTATGCTCATGTAACATTTCGTGAGACTGAAATCCGTGTAAACAGTTGTAACAGAAATAAACACTACCATGGTGTTTGTTGAGGATACCACTGATAAATCTGCTGAAGTTTTCTATCCACACATATTTTTTTTTTACATGTAACAACAGGTTAATTGTTTTATCACCACAGCGTTTTGCTAGTGATGCAATTCTGACGGGAAAAGTTCTGTTTATGTCACTCAGCGTGAAAACGTTTATACCACCAGGAAATAGCTCAGGATTTTGTTTTTCTATCTTTCTTATTTGATTGATTGGAGTTAGAAATTGTATCCCTTCTAAATTTAATCGATCTTGGTAAGGTTAATATTTACCAATACGATCAACATGATCATCTGCTGAAAATAACGCTGATAACAAACTCCAATGAACCCATTGATACATGATTTAGTCTTTTTAACCACTGCTGGTAAATCAATGATTGTTCCACCATTTAATGGCTGAAAATTATGTGTATGAACCATAACATCATTAATTCGATCTAAAAGCCAACCAGATCCGTATGAAGTATGTTGGTGCATTATTTTTAGATTTGTTGGTAAATGTTTCATTAGAAATCTCATCAATATCATGTTTTTATGTTGGATCGAATTTATCTTTCACCTGTTACTGTTGGATTAGTTGCTTTATAGAGAGTTGCAGCATAATGAACAGCTATTTTGAGAGCTGGTGAATAAACTCGTTCAGTTTTAATAACCAGCTTGTTAATTTCACGCAGATCATTTAAATTAAATCTGACTGATTATGTGTTGTTAAACACATACACTTTATTAAAGCCTTCAAATGATGATGTTTTTGTCTAAAGAACGTAATTTTTTTATTTCATCAAGCACTTGTTTGAAAAATTAGCTATGTTGTTCGGCATTTAAAAATGTTTCTGCAAGTTTTCTTAGATCATCATTAGATCTTGGTTTAACACCTGTTAATTTATCAGTACGCTTCAACATTTCTATAGCAACAACTTGACGAGAAGTATGATGTTTTAGAATGAGCTTTGCAAACTCAGTTAATTTTACTTTACGAATATCATTAACACATCTCTCAACTCGTTTTGAAAGATCCTTAATCAATCATTTTTTTATCATATCGTCTATCGGTGAGTTTTTCAAATATTTTACAAAAAAAGATCTCTGGAGCAAATTGAAAATGAATTCGTTACGGTCCAAATAATTCCCAGCCAAGAGCTTCAATAGAAAGGCTTTCATTTTTTTCTAAAAATGCATAACGCGCACGCAGATCAAGGTTATATTGTTTGTTCCACTGATTACCCACAACAAACTGTACAGAACCTGAATCTTCTGGCGCATCTTGTGAGGGCAGATCAGGGTCTGTGTAGTTTGCAGTTGGACTCTACTTATAAGCGAGTACAGATGGGTTCAGGGGCAAACGTTTGGCGTTAAAAGTATGTATAAACGAACAATTATCTGTTCCTAAAAAGCCCATCGTGGCAAGAAATTTTCCCAGTCTATTAATGTCCTGATTTGTCATTGTTGTTGTTTGATAGAAGATTATTCTCACAGTGTAGTGTAATTTATTTTAGACTGGGTGAAAATAGTGACCGCTTTACACTGTGTTATTTAAGCTACATTGTTTCTTGTATGTTTCTAGCTTGCTGTTACTTCAATATACACTCATCTGGAAGGCAGTTGCACCAAAACTAAAAGTTAGGTGTTGCTCTAATTTTGAATTGCATTGTGGAATGCTTTCCGGAGACACAGGCCCGACGGCAACAAAAGTCAAGCAATGCTGAAATAAAATTCCCCCACCGGGACTAAATCATTATATTTGAGGAAGTGGTTGTTCTTACGTTTTCTTTCTCATCCATTTCTAGAGAAATTTTCTGAAGCTTCTCCGGGTCATCAATTTCTTTGCCAACAGCTTGATCTCCGTTATTTATATTATTTTCTTTTATGATTCCATGTTAATTTGTACTACAGGCGGGAAATCCTAATTCCAAGATCGACAACAAAGTCTAAAGCAAATGATCAAATCTGAAACAGTGCTCACTCGCTTTTTTTTAAAAACAAATTCAAAATCGTTCATATATATCATTCATGAGTATAAAACATTTATTTCACCTTTATCGTCAACGAACATAGAGGGCTTATGTCAGTTATAATGACATTTCTATGATTAATAAAACCACACATATCTAACAAGTAAAGAAATTAAACTACGAAATGTGGGAAGTCACTGAAAAATACCTTTTTATATAAACTTAGCGGGGATCTTACACATGTTTACAGCGAAAATAACTTTCACAAAGAAACGAACGGTTACTTCATGGATTACAATTGTCATATTAATCTAAGTTCCCGAAGTTTATGTTCTGATTAGCAATATAGTCATGTGCTGAACAATCTTTCTAGTCAACGATCACACGCCATATTTGAAGAAGGTAATGGACATTCATTTTTTATAATCATGCATCTTCAGATGTGAAACCATCAACCAATCATTATATTTCCGGGTGGAGGAGCTTCTGAACTTTATTCAGACTATCCGTAATGGATATTAAGTCATTGTTGTGCGAGAATGACGTAAATGAATAGGCAAATGGGCGGAGACAGAAATTGCTAATTACGGGCCTATAATAGACCAGGTGCCAGAAATACGGCTGACGCCTGGTATGTTATAGTAATAGTATGAAAAGTGTGTGTGTGTGTGTGTGTGTGTGTGTGTGTGTGATTAGGATTTTTAACGTATCTTTAACAATTTTTCAGTTATATCGCTACGATGTCTGCAGTGTGCAGTTTATAGTGATGTCTAGCACTGGGGCATCACGCCGCAGACATGTAGCATGATGTCCAACCCATTCACATTATCCTGACACCAGGCCGACCAGTCCTAACACTAACCTCTTAATGCTGAGAGCCTAGTGAGGCAGCTGTCAGTACCATTTTTGTATGTCTTTGGTATGACTCGGCCTGGGTTCGAACCCACGAAACCCCGCTTCCGAGGCGGACGCTCTAACCACTAGGCCACCGAAGCGGTAATAATATGAAGTCACTCAGGTCAGGTTGTATATTTAAAATTGAGTTGAGAATTATAAATATTTTCTTTCTACATTGAAAATGTAACTACTACTACTACTATTACTACTACTACTACTACTGCTACTACTACTAATAATAATAACAATAATAATAATACAATATACAGACAGTACTGTATAGACGGTACCATTGTTATTTTGTGTAAGTGCAATAACTGGCTGGCAAACACTACCAATGATATATTTGCTGCGGCAAGATCGCCAATTGAGTATCCAATATTTCATCACACTGTTGTCCAATTTTCTAAGAAAACTCATTGAATACAAGTTCAGTGCATGATGTCATATGCTTTATAAAGATTATGAAGAATTAACAAGAGGCAAATGCGAAAGGTATAAATGTATGACGCAAAGCATTAGCCGCTTTTAACCATTGCATAATTTTGAAAAACTATCGTTTGATACAATATGTTATTTTCTTTAACATTTTTCTGTCAGTGAAAGAATCTGCCAACCGTCGAGAATTCAAGCAATAGCGACCACACGGGAAAATTGTACTTAGATGACCTGTTTTCAAACATCACAATTTTAAACAGTACATGCCAATCACACACCCGGAAACGATAGCTTATAATCATACATATTCTGAATAAAGTATTAAAGTAAAGAAAGTAAAATAACACTTTTAGACAGCTATAAGTACACATTTCATGTATGTACGGCATCTTCATTAATACCATTATTTTTATTCATTTAATAACGGTTCTTTATTTGATAATAGATT
The DNA here is from genome assembly GCA_028554795.2 of Sinohyriopsis cumingii. Taxonomy (NCBI): domain Eukaryota; kingdom Metazoa; phylum Mollusca; class Bivalvia; order Unionida; family Unionidae; genus Sinohyriopsis; species Sinohyriopsis cumingii. Next base: position 27,576,706 of record CM068839.1, read on the forward strand.
CTGTGTCGGAATATTCTTACATCTATATCACATCTAAACATACGTAGATATATATGTTGATTTTTGTACAGAATGTACATATATACTTTATATCAACATAAACTTACGTATCCATTATTTAATGAACGATAAATATATCCGTTCTATGAACAATCATACAGAACGATATATCTGTATTAATATTTGTCAATCAAACGCCAGTAAATATTACAAACTATGTGCATGTGTAGATAAATTAAACATAAATGTTAGTCCGAAAATATGCATATGCAATGAGACATACAGAAGAAGAGATGGGGAGATAACATCAAACTGTGGACTGGCATGGACTTTTCAAAGTCCCAAACAGTAGTGGAGAACGGCAAAATGGAGAGAGATTGTCCAGTTAATAAGGCCCCCCCCCCCACGAGCAGCGAGATTACGAGAATCCAAATGTATTAAAACATAAATATAAAATTTATGAATGTAAAATCAAAATATTTACGTCTATGTTTGGTACACACATATTTACTTATGATCAAGGTGTTGTTATGTATATTTGATATAATTATATCTGATTTAATACATATTTAAGTAGTATAAAGGGATACCCTACGGACAATGGGAATTAGCATTACAGAACCCCTTGGGACAATCTACGGACAATGGAAATTTAACATGGCGAAAAATCGTGGGACAATCTACGGACAAGGGGAATTTAACATGGGAATAAATCGTGGGACAATCTACGGACAAGGGGAATTTAACATGGGAATAAATCGTGGGACAATCTACGGACAAGGGGAATTTAACATGGGAATAAATCGTGGGACAATCTACGGACAAGGGGAATTTAACATGGGATTTTTTTTTTAAAAAATAAAAAAGGGGTAGGCAATTCAAAGACTATCTCTTTTCGAGAAATATGGCTGGCCCTGAAAAGGGCCTTTGGGTTTTCTTCTTCTTCTAATTTCTTCTTTTCCTCCACCAAGTTCTTATTTTATCTCCTACACTCTTCTTCTCTTTCTTTTTTTTCTTCTCCTCCTCCTCTTCTTTCTTCTTCTCTTCCTCCTCTTCTTTCTTCCTCTTTTCATTTTCTTCTTCTTTTTCAATTTTTTCGTTCCAATTGCGTATTCTTATTCTTTCCTCTTCATCCTCCTTCTCCTCCTTGATCTCTTTCATTACACCACTAATCTTGTCCTTTGCTTTCCTTAAATTATTAATTTCCATCTTCACACGATGGGGACTATAGGAATAATGGTCTTCAACCAGTCTTAATAGCATCTGTTCCATTATTCCTAAGTTGTCTAAAACGTCTTGCAAGGTTTGTATTTTGTCCATTTGGTTTGACGCCATCTTCTTTTTAATCTTTGCAGAATGGTTTGAACGACGAATACTGTGGGTTATTATAGTGAAAGCGCGGACGTGATGGAAAACATCCCCTAATAACATAAAATTCATCTTACCTAGATCATGACCAAAAAAAACAACAACGCGCGGACCTAAAAGAAACACTCACTCACTTTTTATGCTACCCATCATTATTTTAAATTTTTTTATAAATCACTTCAATTGACTATCACATAAGCAAAGCAATCCAATCTAACCCCAAATATACACCTCAAACACCTAAAAGACATCATTTTAATCTACTATCCTCAACAACCTACTTTATCACTTACAAACACACAAACACATACACTTCCACTATTAATAAAGAGTTAGTGTTTATTTTCACACTACTCTACCTACACACATTGGCAAATGGATCGTTATTTCTTTTCTAGAGTATTGGGTAGCCCTGAAAAGGGCTGTTTTGTTTGGAACTTCATGGGCACCTGGTTAATGGTGGCACCTTCCAGGCCTGGCGCCACATACACATCTTATCCCCCAGTTACTTTTTACCTTTTTGGGGGAGAGAGCAGAGGCAGGATATGTCGCTTCAGAATCCCAATTTTCACTCTCTGGGATTTTGAAATTTCTTCTCTCCTTTTCCTCCTCCTCTTCTTTGTTTCTTCTTTCCTCTTTATATCTTCTTTCTTCTTCTTCTTCTTTTTTTCTTCTTTCCTCCTCTCTTATCCTTCCCTCCTCGACAATGGCTTCCGCGGCCAGTTCATTTAATATGCGCCTGGCATATTCCAGATGCACATGAAGCTCCAACAGTTTCTCAAGTCTCGTGTTCATATTTGGTGTTGATCAATCAACAAGGGTAGCTGGACTGCCGAACGAGTTTCAATTTATACTGAAAGCGCGGACGTGAACGAAAACATCCCCTAAAAACATAAAATCCATCTTACCTAGATCATGACCAAAAAACAACAACAACGCGCGGACCTAAAAGAAACACTCGCTCACGTTTTTATGCTACCCATCACTTCAATTGACTATCCACATACGCAAGGCAATCCAATCTAACCCCAAATATACACCTCAATCACCCCAAACAAACAAACTAACATCATTTTAATCTACTATACACATCAATCTATTTTTTCACTTACAAACACATACACTCTCACTATCAATAAAGAGTTAGTGTTTATATACACACTACTCTACCTACACACACATTGGCAAATGGATCGTTATTTCTTTTCTAGAGTATTGGGTAGCCCTGAAAAGGGCTGTTTTTTGTTTTGCTATGGCATTCTTTTTTAGTTTCTAAGAATGCGATGTCCTCTGAGGATAGACTTTTTGGCAATAGGTCTGCTTCTTCGGAAAGAGAAGAAGAACTCTTTGGTGTCGATACGGCAATCGACAAAGCCTCTGTCAGGTTCAGGTTGCTGCTGCTGCTGTTCTTGTTGTTGCTGTTGCTGCTGTTTTTGAAGTCTGTACTTCTCTGTCCATTCTTCTTTTTCCCTGTTCACTTCTTCTCTGAAGAGCTCTTCTATTAGGTCTTCAGTGATTTTTAACATTCTCACATTCTCTATTTCTTCTGGCTTCGGTATCAGACTGTGTCTGACCCTATGCAAATTCACGTAGGCTTCGTTGAGCTTAGCTAGTTTGGAGCACATCTTCTTAGGAGGATGAGTCGACAATGGATGGCTAGACTGGAAACAACCCCGGTTATTATAGTGAAAGCGCGGACGTGAAGGAAAACATCCCCCACACGGTTTTCGAGCCGCAACGTTCATGAGAGGGATAGTAAGAAATGAAAGAGCATCAATCCAATATTCTTATAGCTAAACAAACCACAAAGGCATTTTTTTCAAAACACAACATTTTTATTCAAAAATCACTTATCACTAAACAACAACATTTCTAACATTTTTAACAATAATCCAACACTATAACATCTAACAATTTTTTTCAAATCACAAACATTTTTTTCTTCAAATACCATCTACTTTAAACAAGGCTGACAACGTTGTGAATGAAATTGTGATTTCCACTGTTGGAAATCATTAGGCCATTGATGGACACTACGTTTCCTAGCTTGAGACAAAAGATAAGCATAATGGTCACAAAACCATCGATCTACTTTCACATCGTTTCTAGCAGAAGAACGAGGATCGAAATGAGTCACTAAATGTTCTAAGGAATAGCCCAGGCTGCGATGATGCAGAAAATACACACAGTACTGTCCACACACCAAGGAATCTGTGCCTTGTAATTTCACGTTATTGAATCGGGTGGTTTGAGCATTTCTTCTCATAAAGTCGATGATATCGTCTTCCAAAGGGGGCAATCCGTACGAATCGAAATATTCCACACATCCTTCTTGAGGAAAGTAGACGGCTACCCAGTGGGTTCCTGGGAGATGACTTTCGTCCGTGTTGATCACGTAAGCTTGATGGTCTTTAGGTTTGCGATGAGGGAGTTCATCTTTAGCACAGACGACAGGATTCCAAGAAGCCGTATACGAACTATGGTTCAAAAGGTAATAAAGTTCCCAGGTATCCATTGATTTGTGTTTTTTTCTTCTTCACAGGTAATGATAAGTCATCAATTCGATCCTGACTTTTTGCTTGAAAATGTCTGACAAGTAAGAGGCGTTTAGATCCGACTTCTTACTCTGGTCCAAGAGAGATTCGATGCGACGGCACTCCAGAGACGTTAATGGAGGAGAAGAATGTTTATCCAACCCTTTATACCACTCGTTCAACACGAATTCTATCTCGATGTGACCCCAAGCTTCGTCCAGATATTCGTCCAACTTTTCTTCTTGACTCAACATCAGACATTTGTCGTGTTGAATTTGACTGGGATGATCGTTGTGACATCCATAACACTCTTTCTTGATCAATTCTTTCATTATATCTGCCAGGACTGTAGCAAAACAGGAGACTAAATGGGCTTCTTGTTCTGGCCATCTCGACTTCATCATGACAATTTCTTCGTCTTTGTCTTGGGATTCTCCTTCCACGGTCTCCTCACATTTCATGTCCAAAGTTTCTTCACTAGGTAAAGAGGGATAACAGTCTTCCATGGCTTCTAGTAATCTAGAATGACTTCTCTCAAACTGTTGATTTCTATCGTATTGTCAAATTCTGCATACAGGATGACGTTCAACGTTGGATCAGCAGGGTCTCGATTTGCAAACTGAATTTCCACACGAATCTGACCAGATTTTATAGGGTGGAAATGTCCCTCGTCGCTGCCTTGGTCTGGAGTGAAATCGAAAGCCCACAAAGCGTAGCCTCCTGCATAATCTTCGTACGTAATACCGTGACTGGTATTGGTTCCTAACTGTCCGGTGGCTTCGTACAGGGACAAGTACGATCTCAAGTAATTGTTCTGGGCAAAGTTAGGCTCAAAGGGTCGTGTACACAAGGTCTTGCCGTCGCGACTGACTTCGATTTTGGACACGCTAGAGTGTCGAAACTCAAAAGGATTTTCGTTGTGAAGTCCATTGAAAGCTGAATTCCTGACGATACCAACGATCAAACGCTTGGGTAACTGTCCTTGGAACAGATGATCTTCGATCATGGATCGCTGTCCAACAGGAATGGTGAACGTTTTCACTTCCACACGTCGTATGGGATACTTGGCGGTCGTTCTGCTCAACGTCTGACTGATGTCGTTTCCCACTTTAGGTAACACTTCCACACGGCGTACGTAAAGTCTGGCTTCTTGGATAACAGTTTTGTATTCGTTGGCATGGGCCATCAAATGGAAAGCGGCAGTGCTACGATTCAGTCTCAGGCGAATATTCACTCCGTTCAGTAAATACTTTTCTTGTAACCACATGTCCAAATGCAAACGATCCATCAGTTCTAAACTACGTCCTTGCAAAATTTTAGTTCTACGTGTGTTAAACCCCACATTGTGAGGATTGTCATCTTCTGTCAGGGCTGTGTCGCTAAACGTGCCTGCACCTGCCGTGTCAGGTTTCCATACCACGCAAGCATCCAGATGAGTATTCTTGGCTTCTTTTCCGTAGGTCAAGAGATTTTCCAAGTAGGCACGATATGGGTAAGTATCCATGCTGCTGCTGACCAGTTTGTTATTCAAGTACAAGTCCACTTCGCTGAACAAGGAATGCATGAAATTGTTGACGGGCGCTACCCTATCATTGGCTCCAGGATTGGTGTTGTCAGTTTTGATCACTTTGACTTTCAAATACAGGTAACTGCTATTCAGATCGATGTAATCTTCGGGTTGTCCTTTGATTTCGAACTCGATGGAAGCGGAATCCGTCAAAGAGGAGACGGGATGAAATTCCACCCACTGGGATTCTTGCATCGTCATCATGGTGGGGGGCATGGCAAACATATCCAGTTCCGTCTTGGAACAAGCACATGACTCTCGGTGCATCATTTTTTTCTGTGTCTCAATAATCGAAAACGTCTAAGTCTCGAACGGTTCTTCTTTTCTTGGTTTTTCTAGCTTGAAGTCTGGTGAAAGGGTGTTTTCTTCGTCGTCTCTTTCTGCCTTGTCCTTGCTGAATGCCTGACTCGGTAGCGTGCAGGGCATTTATAGGTGTGTCTCGTCGGCCTAAAATGTCTTTACCCGTTTGCAGCAGGACATTTTTGCCTGCCCTCATGAAGGCTTCTTTAGGGTTTTGTTTGTCGATGATGACATTTTGGAGAAATTCTTTGCCTTGCGTCAGTGCGGCATCTTTCAAGGCGTGCAATCCGCGTGTCACCATCGGTTTCAACACCGGGGCCACCGAACGAAAGGCCGATTTTAACATGTCTCCTAAACCGTGTCCTCGCTGTCGTGCAACCCCTTGGTACACTGGATACATGACTTACTTACGAATCGTGAGAGAACCGTTTTCGAAAATGGAGTTTCACCGTGACTTTTCCTTTGGTAAATGGAATATTTTGTCCCAGATCTCCTTTTATAGTAATGTTGACCGTGTCCAAATACGACTTGCTGACGGGCAAATAGTGAGGATGGACAAATTCGCGGTGGACGTGGTAAGTGTTTCCACCTTCCTCGTCAGCGAGCGTGGCAGAATCCACTTTGAAAGGAATGACACGCAGTAACGGTACGGAGGTGTGTCCCACCACGTTATACTCCACCACATCGGAGTACACGAACATCAAATTCAGTCCTTGGTTCAGTTCTACTGGGGTACGAAATAACTTGCTAAAAGACTCGTTGTCGTAAACGATGGGTAATTCGTTGTTCTTGAGTATGTTCATTCTCAGGTTCATGTCTCCGCCCAACATGTCAAACAATTCAGGACAAAATAAAATGGACATGATTTTACTCCGCTCAAATTTCATCCAGAAGCGACGAGCTACTTTGTGGTACTCCATGGTGACACTTTTGTTAACATGCTCCAAAGCTTTCAGAAACACGGCATTAAACCTGGAGGCTATGGTGCTGACCAAATGTTGACCACTGAAATAATAGCCTGGGGAAATGAAAAAGTGGTAGGTCCACTTTTGAGTTTTCTCATTATAGGTTTTATTGTCATATATGACTTTCTTATTCAACTCCTGTTGCAATGACTCGTCATGAACTTCCACATGAAAAAAATTTTGATTGGGAAGGACATTGAGGACTTGGGTTGGGTGAATGATTTCCACTAAAGCCACTTCCCAATGGGCTTCGTGATCTAAGGGGATGGCCTGAGGTAATTTGGCCGTGTAACAGCACAACGTGTTGTGGGGAAACACCTCCATGGAACTGTCACTGGGTAAGGTTAAGTAAAATTGATTTTGGTGACTCATAATTCCAGAGTTCTGTGGCTGTCCGAGGGAATATTAGTGGACGTCAGAGGCGTGTCTCCGCCCAAAATGGGGTTCTGGTTGTGGTTGGAGTGGTGACTGGCACTGGCACTGGACACAACGTTTCCGTTCGAGGAGAATTTCAGGGAGGGATTGGGAAGCAGGTAACCGATGCAACTGCTCAATAAAATGGTCCACAATTGTTTGTCTCCTTGTTGCAAACTCAAATTGGCGATGGCTGCCCCGATGACACAATACACCACGAAGATTTGGCAGAAAAAGACGATTTGCGTTTTAGGCACACGTTCTCCACACCACACCCACAAGGGTTGTTTTTGTAAATCTTGCACAGAAGAACTAGGGGAAGAAGGACTAGTCGACGTAGCTGCGTCTGCTGTGTGAAAGGGCATGATGGTCACTTCTTCTTTTTATAGTCGATGACTTGCGAAGCGTCGATCCAAGAATCGAAACTGGGTGGATATCCTTTCCAACGTACTTTGACTTCTTTGACACGTCGTTTGCCCACTTTACGGGTTCTGCGTTCGAGAATGCTTTCGATGTCGTACACGTCGTCTTCTTTTTTGGTGACACGTTGTAACTCGGGCAAATAAAACGTTCCTTTGAGTACTTCTCCGTTCATGTCTTCCAATTTATAGACGGCAGGATGACGGCCATGCACTCGTCCAGTGACGCGAAACAATTCGGTCGTCCAGTTAGGTAAGTAACCTTTGTCGAAAGTGCGTTTGGTTTTGCCAATGCGCACCCAATCTCCTACGGTCAACTCTCCACTTTTCTTGGGGACAACCCTCGTCGGGGACGTACCAAACAGACGCTCAAACACCAGCACTTCGTTGTCGGGAGTCACTTCTTGCGGGGCACGTCCGATGCTTCGATGGTAAGATTGGTTGTACGCTTGCACCAGGTGCGGTAAGATGTCGATGTACTTCAGAGTGTGGTGATGCGTAAAATATTTCCACATGCGTTCTTTCAAAGTACGTTGAAAACGTTCCACGATGCTGGCTTTGGTTTCGGGATTCTCGGTGGTAAAAAAATGAATGTCACGTTTCTTTAATTCTTTTTGGAAAGCTTGGTTCAGAAATTCGGTGCCTTTGTCCGTTTGCCATCGAAGAGGGCGACGACCGCTTTGTTTCAACACCCGTTGCAGGGCTCGCACTAACTCGCTGCTCGATTTGGAAGTCAAGGGCACGACCCAGGCAAATTTGGAAAAGACGTCGATGACACAAAACAAATATTTGTAGCCGCGATTGTAGCTGGCCAAATGAGAGACATCGGCTAAATCGGCTTGCCATTGATGATCGATGCCTTCCACTCGGGTGCGACTTCTGGCAAACTTGCGTCGAATGGGTTTGTGTAAAGTGTAGGTAGCTTGTTCTTGTAACCATCGTTGCACTTGAGGTAAACGGAGACTTTTCAGTCGAGTTTTGGCAGCACGATACAATTTTTGAACTCCTGCGTAACCTGCAGGATGCGAGGGATCGTAGTAAATGCTGGCTAAGACTTTTTCCATTTTTTGTGTTGGTTGATGTGTTAATAAGGCACCCACTCTTGGAAGAGGCTACTCTTTTTCTCTTGGGGTATTTTCTTGGATTGCAAGGCTTTGCGTGTGCGACCAGCAATAGGTGTCGAAGAGGAGGAGGATGTCTGTGCAGGGGATATGGGTTCTTGTTTCACTTCTGTCTTCACTTTCTTTTTCTCTTGTGATGAAGAAGGGGTGGCCATCATCTTTTTAATCCATCCAATTCTGGAGGTAGGTGGTGTTGTTAACTTGCGTACTTTTTCTGGTGGAGTTAGAAACCCTTCCTCTTCTTCTTCTCCTTTTTCTGTCTTGACCACTGGTACTGGTACTGGTACTGGTGATGGTGCTGGACTTTTCATCAAGGTCTTAAAATCTTTCAGAGTGGGTAGAGCTGTTTCGTCTAAAGCTTTCTGGTGAAAGAGTTGCAATCGTTGCAAGAGTTGACCGTACTTTTGCGATTTTTCTGTTTCGGACAAATCTTGGCGATCCATCAAGGATTGCAATTCGTGTTGTAACTGGGACATTTCGCTCAAATTGGGATTGGCAGGTAAATGCGGGGTGCGTTGTTCTTGCCACCGATGGTATTCCATCCATCGTTTGTAAGGCACTAAAGCTAGTTTTCGTCCTTCCATGGGGTTGTCAGGGGTCGATTCTGAGATCTTGGGACTTTCGAAGGCCTTTTTATCTTGCTCCCATCAGTCCTCCCAACATGGTTCCCAAGACTCCTTTCAGTATGGGGCCTAACAAGAGAGGCAAAATGCCTCCACGTTGAACCAACATCTTCTTTTTTTGACGAATGGGAATTTTTTTTCGAACCATTTGGCGAAGAACGTGACGATGTTTGCCTAAGCATTGTTTCTGGTGTTTGGACAAAGGGATCGTGCCTTTCAAAACGTTCAAACAACATTCGCAGACGGTATCGATGACCTCTTTGGAGGCCGTTTGAATGAGTTTTTTTCGTAGGGGTGGAGAAGCTTTGGACAGGACAGATAACAGGTCCCCATGTTTAGCTAAACGTGGTGGCAGTCCTTTCCTTTTCTTTCCTTGGGGTTTTCTGGAGGGTGACATTTTTGCTTGTGCGTTCCGGGACATTCACCGAACAGACACTAACGTCGATGACTTAACGCACACCCTTTTATCTTTTTTTGGGACTATCGCTTTGTCATAAAGGTGACAATGTTTTTCCCAAAATCGCCAAGGAATCCTCCCCTTTGTTGACGCCTCTTTTTCTTGGAACGACTGTGTCTTTTCTTAGGGTAATGTCGATGCTTGGCTAAGCGCTTTGTCGGATGACGCGTCTGCCTTTGTCTCTTTCTTTTGTGGCTTCTTGGAGGTGACATCTTTTTTACAAGTTCACTGATACCCCGACTTGGTCACAGGCTCTTTTTATACTGGAACGCGTCGCCACTGATTGTCTTTACGTTTTATCAGTTTGAGGACAGGCATGACACGTCGTGCAGGGGTACGCAACGGACTAAATCGAGCCAGTTCTTGCTTGGACAAATCCAGTAAACTTTGTAACATGCCCGATCTTTCTTGGACTTTGATTTTGGGAGAAGGTACTTTGTGAGCAGCAGCCACTGCCACTAAATTGGAGGGTCCTGCCACTGGGGAAGTTCTTTTGGGGGTCATCAACGGAGATGTTCTTGGTGTGATCAACGTCTCCAAGTACTCTTCAGTTCTGGGTGTCATCAACGGAGAAGTGGATGAACGTGAGGATGCCGGAGACGCAGTCACTGCCGTGGCAGGTCGTGGTTTGCGAGTGTAAGGTTGCGTCCTGGCCGAAGTGCCTCTCTTGCGACTAGTTTTCTTCTGTGGACTTTTCTTTTTCTGGGGACTTTTTCTCTGTTTCTTTTTCTGGGGGCTTCTTTTCTTTTTTCGGGGTGGTGTCTGGTAAGAGGAGGGTCCTGCCACTGGAGAAGTTATTCTTCTTGGGGACCTGGTCTTTTTCTTTTTCTTCTTGGGGCTTCGTTGGACTTTTGTCTTGGGGATAACTTTGGGGGCATTAGGATCCCATCTTAAGAGTGAGCGAATGATGACCCCTCCTAGAGTACCGCTCCCTCCAGGTTTCAAAATGATTTGTTTTTTGGTTTGAGTGTCGATGCGGGGATCGGCCAGTTGGACCAAAGCGACTTTGTTTCGATCGAAAAAGCGTTGGGTTTGATGAGGAATCTGAATGATTCCTTGGAGTAATTGACGTGCCGTCACCGTGAACCATCGTAAGACTTCTTTGAGACTAGCTTCTAAGACACGGGCTCGTGTTTGTGGATCTTTTTCTCGACTGATGCCATACAAGGCACGAATCAATTTGACGGGAAGATGCGACTGAAGGGACGTCATGTTCACACTGTGTGAGACAGACGAAAAAGGGTCTGAGGTTTTTATAGATTTTTTTTCATGGGGAGTGAAATGAAGTCGAGGACGGAGACGTGTACAGGACAGGCCCTCCGTCTTGGCACCAGTGGTGAAACAAGTGGGTACGAAATCGCAAATCCTCGGGGGTCGTAGGTTTCAAATCGACGAGTAAATAGGCGTGTGGCGTTTGAGTGGCATCGTCGTACGCCTGAGTCAGCCAAGGCGTTCCTAACTGTTTGGCTAAGACTTGCACTTGCGATTTATCTCGAGGACTTTTAAACAAGACCACGTAATGCGCATTGAGACTGATGGTGCGATGGGCTTTACTTTGTTGAAACAAATTTTGGGTGATGTAAACGACACTGGCATTACGGTGATGCCCTTTGCGCGTGAACCACAATTTAATTTCTTCTTCGTCTTCTCCTAACATGTCGTCGAAAATGACCAAATGGGTTAGACGGGAGTCAGAGACGATGCCATCGTCTTCTTTAGGAATGCCTTCCACAAACACGATGGAATCGCCTTGACTTTCTCGCAAGAGGCTGTACGCCGATTGCCACTCTTTGTAACACCACACGATCCGTTGAGGGGGTCGATCGATCAAATGATGTTTATGTTCGATCAAACGTTTGACGAATTCGGTTTTGCCTGAACCGCTAGGTCCAGCAATGAGCATGTTAAAGGGATGGCGAAGATACAAAGCCTCCCAACTGGCACGATCTAAGTGTTCGTCAATGACTTTGACAGTAGAGGAAGAGGGAGCAGAGACAGCAGAGGTAGCCATGGTGTGAGAAATGTCACTTGTGACACTAAAAACAAACAAGACAAGAGTTTATATACTTTTTCAGAACACGTTTATTGAATGTTTCAAATATGAACACGAAAGACAAAAATACATACAACCCAAATAGTGATGTACAGGAATATGAAACACAGCAAAACAATCAAAGTGAAATATAAACAAGTGTCTGTACAACATGTTTTGGGTAACCAAGATGTCCTAGGGACAGTGTGTAATGTTCTTACAGTCTCTACATGAGGTATTGTCACACAAGTGTCCTCCCGGAATGACCTTTCAGGCATGTCCATGACAGTCCTGTCCTGAAGCGAGTGGTTGTTCTCGGTGACGGGTTCTTCTGGCACCGTCACTAACACAGGTTGAAAAGTAACTTTTTTCCTTGAACAACTCTTGTGCATACTGGGCCACTTCTTGGGTCCAAGCCTCAAAACCCCCCTTTTTCCAATCACGAACATCTGTCCAATGAGGGTGTAAGTCACAAGCTACACACACATCGTCATACACGTCTTGGGTCGCTAAAAGTTGACGAATCTTTTTTTCCTGTTGAGGTCGAGAAGTATCCAGATGAAAACGCAAGGCTTTGAACAAAAGGAGTTTTTCGTGACCATTTAAGGCCATGGAGGTGGTAAGTACTGATCGTAAAGAGTCCACAAAGAATCGGCTGGTAAACGAAATCCCAGAAAACAAGTCACTAAGACACACACCACTTGTCGTCCAAAATTGAATGGATAAAGTTCTTGTAATAATTGATGGTAATGATCCACGGTTTGAATATGGTCATTGAGTTCCTTCCACGGAATCTGTTGGATGACATGTGACATAAACCGTGGCATGACAGCCTGTTTTTATATTCTCTTTTTTTCGGATGCAATACACGTACTTTCTAGCCAGAGATCTTCGTTCTCCAGTAGGGAATCTAAATCTTGCATACTGTAACCGAAACGTCAGAGTTCGTTTAGGTGTTTCCTCTTCCTCTAAGTAGATTCCACGTAAAATATGTTGGTAATCCTTTAACTTGTCTTCCTCAATGTATTGCTGTAGGTGAATCTCGAAGTAACCATAATCATGAACATGTCGATTATTAGCGACCTCAAAGTTTTGAACAAGGTCTGACCATTGAAAGAATTTCTGACGAATCAGTTCTCTTATACCATTCAGGTACCAGTGGTTAAAGATCTGGTGACGTAACGGATGCAATTGTTCTTTACGTTTGACTTGTATTTTCACCAGCTCTCGGTAAATGCGTTCTCTCAACTCCACAGGCAAAGCACGAATGTTCTCTTGTAAAGTATCCATGAATAGGTTATACTAAATTCTCTTTGGTCTGACACAAGAAATGTACTCTTTGCACAAACATGGTTTCACTTCAGTGTCGAATTTAAATCGTTGAGTCACTAATCTACACATTACAATTCGTTCAGAAGTTTCCTCTTTCACCAAGTTGACATTGTGTGAAAGATGTTGGTAATTCGTTAACTCTTCCTCTGGAATTCGATGCAGTACGTTTACAATGTAGTAAATAAAATCGTCCATACCAAACCATTCCTTTTTATAACCAGGAGGTCGTTGATCAATGTCTGTCCAATGGAACACTTTCAATTGAATCAGTCCTTGTATAGCCTTCAGGTACCAGTGGTTCAAACACCGGTGACGTAACGGATGCAATTGTTCTTTACGTTTCACTTGTATTTTGACCAGCTCTCGGTAAATGCGTTCTCTCAACTCCACAGGCAAAGCACGAATGTTCTCTTGTAAAGTATTCATGAACAGATTATTATGGTAAAAAAAGTTACTTCAATGTCTCGGTCCCACTAAAGGTAAGTAATGACAATTCGGTGACCATCGAGCATGTTCTACGTAGGCCGAATCTTCCGGTTCCCAGTGGTGAAGTGTCACATCGCAACTGAAGCACCTGACTTTATCTCCTTCGCCCAAGTAGAAAAATCCGGCTCTGGCTAATTCTTCGGGGGTCGGTCCTCCCAGATACTTAGGCCATTTTCCTTTGAACGATTGAAGACGATTTTCAAAGTCGCAGTATTCCGACGAACGCACAGGAAACGAATATTCGTTTTTCACAGGTTCGTTTCGATGAGGGTTGAGTGACATGGGCAGGAGTTTGCTCAGGGCTGGATGACATCCGTAGGGAGGTAAACGTGAAGGTCGACATTCCCCTTTAAACCCAGTAAAATGTCCAAGAGGACGAGCGGCATCGCTTTCGCATCCCTCAGGTTTGACACGCACAGCATCACTTTCCATGACAGGGGTAGTGAGAACAAAGTTCCCATGATGCTTTACGGCATCCCTCAGATCACAACGTACAGCATCGGTCCCATCGCAAGGCTCACAATCGCACTCGTCTGCAAACTCCGTTACGCAATTACAATGGTAACCACATGGACAATCGCAGTTTCCTTCCGGACATTTTCCGTCGCAATGCCTGGGTCTTATCCATCCAGTAGAGAAAGATACAGCTTTTTTACAATCCCCAAACTGGAACGATGTCTTTTTCAAAGTATTCATCTTGTTCGCTCGGTCTTGGTAGTCCCAATGAACTATCGATCTTGACCATAGCCCTCTTTTTATACTAGTCGCAATGCAGTCTCCAGCTTGTACATCTTTCCTTTTTTACGTTTTTTATGTCTTGTTCTGGAAGGTACCGTCTCTAAGGTACCGTCAACATTGTACCGTAGTGTGATGGGTGGAAAGGCCATAGAAAGGTAAGGGCAGTGCGGAGACCATCGAGTATGTTCCAGAATAGCTGAATCTTTATAGATACATAGATCCATTCGTAACTTCAGTCCGCAAGCGAAACACTGTACCTCGTATCCCAATCCTGACTCAGGTCCCAAGTAGACAAATCCTGTTCTAGCTAAAACATGCGAAGAAAGTAATCCTTCCCTATCCGTAGGCCATTTCTGAAACGTGTCCAATCGACGGGCACAATCACAATAGTCAGGTAAGAAGACTGGAAAATGGTAGGGTTTGAACTTGGAGTTCTCATCGGGTTTCTCACTCGATTCTTGCTGTGGCGAAGTCATCTTTCTGGTGGGGGGGCTATCCTCTTACAACCAATGTTTTATACCGACGTGTCCATACGGTAAGGTGAAATGATTGGGAAGTCGAACTCGCTTCTGGTACACGATTTGATAGACTTTTTCCAAGGGTCGACTGACGATGTGGTGAGTGGGTAAACGTACAATCTTGTTAGGTTGATAGGTGGTCACTTTAAAGTTTCCATCCTCTCCCGATTGCAAGGCTTCTTTCAATACCCCAAAGTTGACCACTCGACTGGTACGATAATTCAGAGTCAGTCCTTTCACTTTGCACGTCGTGTGCACTTCTCCTTGTTTGTCCCGGTATTCGTAGCCGTAATTTTTGGGACCGCCACTGACGAAACTTAGAATCTTGTCGTCGGGATGCTCGTCTGTCCAGGCTCCTAAACGGTCTCCTTCGATGTCAGGGTGATGTTGAATCGGGTGATGGATGTAAATGCAACTGTCCGTGTCAAAGTACAGGACGCGTTCTTCTAACAGTTCTAAAGCTTCGTACAATTTTAAGCGAGCATGGGCTGTCACGTAAGCCGCAATGATGACATTTCCAAAAGGGTCGTCTTGTACAAAGTCCAGATCTTCTTCGTAATTGACCAAGATCAAATTCTCTCGAACGACGTCCACGTGTTTCATGTATTTGGTTTTGTCGTGAATCATCTGGAAGTAGCGGGAAGGTTCTGTCAAATATTCCGTCTTGGGTAAACACGGTCGTTGTGCCATTTTACCCCACAAGCAATTTAACATCACTTTGGCAAACGATCGCCTGCCTTCGTTTTTCTCGATGTGGTCTAAAGTGATGCCTTCTTGTTCCAGGTATTTCTCTTTGAATTTTATTTGGTCTTCGGGAGTGTGACACCAGGAAGGATAGCCGCTGGCTTCTTGCTTCAGTTTCAAAAAGGCATCCACGTAGTCTGCGAAAATGCCTTTCTGACTGGGATCACCCTTGCGGTACTGTTGTGTCTTGGGAAAGTGGCAAATCTCGTACACTTCTAACAGTTCGTATCCCATGTCCAGAGCTTTGAACAATTCTACGCTGACCCAGGTTCCCGTCAAGGCCCGTTCTTCCTGGCTGTGCTGACAAGGCTGATCTTGGTTGCACGTTTCGGCACAAGTACGGCACAAGGGAAACATCAGTTTGCCTTGACAATGGTGAGGTAAGACGGGATGGTAGAGGTTCGTGGGAGGCAAAACTTTGCACTTGATCAAGCCTTCGTATTGTCGAATGTTTTTCAGGTCGATGTGTTCCGTCAGCAATTGCGGGTGCCCTACAGGAAAGCGACAATATTTACACACGTAGGGATACAGCGAACACACGTCCAAGTATTTGATTTCTTCTCCTTTCTTTTCGTCGGCTTGGTACAGCAAACAGGTGGCATTGGTCCTTCCTCCGTACAAACTATCCCTCGGGTTCAGCGGGTCCATGAACTGGTAACTTTCCACGAGGCGTTTAAACTCGGGATCGGTTTTCATACGGTGATCGTACTCGTGTTCCCACATTTCCACCACTTGGTATCCTTGCTGTTCTAACTTTAGGCGTCGCTGACAAGTGTCCTGGTACAAGTCTTCCATGGTTCGTTGCAAAAACTGATTTTTAGTGCCACGGTCAGGGTAACAGACGGGACATCCGTGAAATAAGCAACCGTTAAACTCGTACACGATCTTGGGGTTTTCTAAGTCCCAGCCATCGACCGAATACGTTCCAATGGTCTTTTCGCCTCCTCCGTTGCGGGCATGCTGAATCCATTTGTCTTCCTTGTCGCACAAGTAATGTAACCAACGTAGGGCTTTGACCGAGTATTGACGCTTGACATAGTGGGTCGTTTGAGGACTGATGACAGCCACGGTATTTTCAGGCATGAATCGTTGGCGGTACACTAAGGAACACGCTTTGGCAATGGTGCAAGCTTCTTTCAAAGGATCGACCCCTCCGTGTTCCATGAACAGTTCTCGAAATTTTCCACAGCAACGCCGTAAAATGTCCACGTCGGAACGACAATACTTTAGCATTTCTTCCTGAAAGTCGAAAGGGTCCGAGGCGTGAATCTGGTACCAAGCGTAGAAAGCTTCTCGTTGTTCGGTACGCATGTTGTTGGGGTCGTAATAGTGAGCCTCAGGCAAATGGGGTAGAACGGCATGTTGATTGGCTTCCGTATTGAAAAAGTGTGGAAAGTACCCTTTAGCCATTTCTGTCATTCCAAACGTTTTAGGCATTCGACTCAAAGGCATGGCCAAATAGCTCATCGAATCTTTAAACTGTACTTGTCCCACTTGCATGAAAATGATTTTGGCTCCGTTCAAAGTCACTTTAGGACGCTCGGTGCCTTGTTCCGTATAGTACCTCAAAAGAAACTGTCCATCGTATCCGGAGAAATTGTGAGCCATCACCGTGGCATGACGATGACAATCTCCGTAACGTTCGATGTCCTCTTGGCTCCACGTCTTGTCGACGGGGTCTAAGACCCATTGGGCAAAATCGGCTAACGTGTTCGGTCCCCGAAAGATTTTTTCACGCCCTCCGGGTATCTTGCTACAGTGAGGGCAATGACTGAAGATAGGTTCTTGAATGCACTTCTCGCACGCTCGATGAGCCACGCAGAAATTAGGAATGTGAATGCCGGTCTCTTGCATGCATTCGAAATCGAAAAAGATGAAATTGCCTTTCTTCTTGTGACCGTCCTCTTTCTCTGGTGGGGGTTGGTATTTTTGCACGTAGCATTGGTGTTCCAAGTCCACGATGTGGTGACAAATGTGACATTTTTTCTTTCCTCGACATACGTGTGCCTTGGCAGCATTGGTACATATGACTTGTTCACACGTAGGGCACAATCTCAGGAGTTGACAAGCACATTTCTTCTGTGAACCTTGCGTTTTCAGATGTTGTTGGTAACAGGTAGGGCTGACAAACGTGCGCAGACAAGTGGAACAAGGCACTGGTTCTTCGCTCAGACAGGGTGAAGAGGCCAAACATCCTGAGCATTTCCATCCACAATGCTTGTGTTGCTCTCGATTATTATAACCATGGTCACATTTCTCACAGTAATAACCGTATCCCAGAAATCCGGTGATACTGGTAATCGTATCGAAATGGTCATCGTGATGATAAACATGAATGTATTTTCCGTCCTTAAAATCTTGGCCTCGAAACAATAGAGGTCCGCGCATTTCTTGAGGGTGCACTTTCAAGGTGTAGCGTGGAGCTAGGACATCTTGCAATTTTTGCATCTCAGGAATGCCGCAGGGTGTGTCTTTGGGCAATCCGGCTTGTTGTAACAAGAGTTCTGCTTCGTTTCGTTGTTTGGCTCGGTCGGAACGTTGAATAGTGTCACAGGTTCTTTTCCATTCTACCGTGTCGTTCTTGTTGGCATAGGTTCGTCCCACCACGATGGCACGGGCTAAACACATCTGGTCTTGAGGGTTGTTAATTCGGACGAGACTTGTTTTGGTGTTGCGAAGGTCGTCTACCAATAACATCTTTTTGCGTCCAGTCCCTTGAGGAGGAGAGACGTGGGTCATGTCCAGTGTGGCTTTACCATCGGTGATGTCAAACTGGTCATTAGATTGTTGCACGTGTTGAATCTTGTCCATGACTTTGGAAGCAGTCAATTCTGCAGGGGTGCTAAACTCGATCCAAACAGGGGATTTCAAACCGTCGTGTTGTATGGAAAGTCTCAAGCGATCGTCTTCTTTGGGTTGACATTGCTGCTTGAGTGAAGTGAGCAAAGAATCCCACACCTCGGTGATGAACACTTCTGCTTTCTCTAACGGCACTTCAGCCTTGAAATCTTTAAACTTCACCGTGTATTTGTAAGCCGTGGTTCTAAATTTTCTAGAGGAGCGCTTTTCCGTCTCTCGAATGGAATAGTACTTTTCAGGGTTGACTAAGGGTGGTGAACTTGGTTTAGAGGGTTCGGATTCTGGTTCACTCATGTCCTCTTCAAAATCACTGGCATGAATTTGTGCCAAGATTTCAGCCCTGGTACGAGGCGATAGATCACGTTTCTGCCTCTTACTTTCTTCTTCTTTCTTCTCGAATGAATGGGATCGTTTCATCTTGAAAGCAAAAAGTCAAATGACTCAAGTTCAAACACCATAAACTACTTTATAGTCATAGCAGACCAGCGTATATAAAAGGATGTGTGTCTTGTCCTTTCACTATTCATTTCACTCTCAAGCCGAACACAACGATGGAAGAGACTGACCAGATGGAACGTTTCGTCAGAGCTTTGCGAGGGGTCATTAGAAAATTCTCTTCAGACCAGCCTACGGACTACTCTCCTTCCTTTAGAGATAAAAGTCAAGATACTTGCTATATCTGTCAGAAGAAAGGGCATTGGTCTTCAGAGTGTCCAGACCGTCAAAAAAGAAAAAAAACAGGGGATAAAAAAGACAAAAGTCAAGATACCTGTTATTATTGTAAAGAAAAAGGACATTGGTCTCCAGATTGCCCAAAAAAGAAACAAGAGGAGTCAGAAGAAAAGAGGAATTCTTCAGAAGAAGAGAGGGATTCTTCTGAGGAAGAAAGAAGACAGGTGAAGAAAAAGAAACAAGAGAAAAAAAGAAGAAGGGAAGAAAGCGAGGAGGAAGAAGAAGAGGAAAAGAGTGAGACGGTGAAGAAATTAAAAAAAGAGAGAGACTAAACAAGGAGAAAGAAGAAGTGAATGAACTTTTAATTAAAGTGTTGTGTTGTGAATTGTGAATTGAATTGTAAAAAATGGAGAAAAGAATAAATGAATGATATAAGGTAAGTGTCTTTGAGTTATGATTTTAAAATAAGAAGATACACTCACGCACTCATACACAGACACGTACTATAAGGGTAAAATGGGTGGGTTATTTTTTTTTGAGTTATTGGCAAATTGAAATTGTATTTCTTTTCGAGAAATGTGGGTGGCCCTGAAAAGGGCCTTTTTTTCTTCATGGTGAAGGGGTGAGTTTAAGCAATCAACTTTAACTGCCTTATGCCTTTGCCACGGCCAAGGCCTACTTCTGGACTGCGTAATGTTGATGATGATTGGGTTGAAATCACTAAGGGTGGTACGGTAGGCTTAGTCACAGGGTTGACGTGTTTAGCTCGGGAAGGTCGTATTCTCTTCGGTCGTGATAAAGAAGTCTGATACATTTGTTTCAGACTTCTTAACTCCGCTAAAATGTCCAACAGTACCGTGGCCGTTTGATTTTCACCCTCTTGTTTCTTTGCTGCTACTTCTTCTTCTTCTTCTTGCTGTTGCTGCTGTTGTTTTTTTCTTACCTCTTCTTCTTGTTGCTGTTGCTGTAGGAGAAAAGCTTGTTCCGCTTCCTTTTGTCGTTGCATAAATTTCTCCAATTCTTCTTTCTGTCTCTGTCTAAAATTCTCCACTTGCGGTAATGAAGAAGCTAACGAAGGTTCCGGAACAAATTCTTGCGAGGAGAGAAAATCCACA
The DNA here is from genome assembly GCA_028554795.2 of Sinohyriopsis cumingii. NCBI lineage: Eukaryota > Metazoa > Mollusca > Bivalvia > Unionida > Unionidae > Sinohyriopsis > Sinohyriopsis cumingii. The sequence goes on from CM068839.1 coordinate 27,596,970, forward strand.
AAATCCCAATTCACTTCTTCTGAAAGTAAGTCCGAGTTCCCTTGGGCAGTCTCCCCTGCTGGTGCAGCCCAATGGATCGTTTTCTGAGTTTCCGTCATGTTGAATCACTGTCGCATAGATTGACTGCACACAAGCGTTAGCGAATCTATATTGACTACGTGACGTCACAGACTGCTCTCTTCGGATTGGATGCGGGCTGACTGAATTCTGTAACGCGTGATCGGATTGGTGAATGAACTCAATCCGTTTCAATCCCTCCTGTCCCTATAAATAAGCGCCGTTCACTGCATTGATTCACCTATTCTCGTCGCTTCAAGATGTGGACTACAGTTGAGTCATCCACCCTTGTGTCTTCCATGATGTTTCGGACAGACTTGCTTATGTATGTCCGATCGAAGTGGACCGTTGTCCACAGGACCAACACCAGCCTGTGGATACGTAGGATCTACGTCGAAAGACAAGGATGCCTGAAAAGAGTGCTGATGTACGGACCAACAGTAAGACGCAGCCTAAGGAGAAGAAGAAGACCAATGCGGTGCCATTTATGTTTATGAATACATTAACATAAACCCAAAGGCCCTTTTCAGGGCCAGCCATATTTCTCGAAAAGAGATAGTCTTTGAATTGCCTACCCCTTTTTTATTTTTTAAAAAAAATCCCATGTTAAATTCCCCTTGTCCGTAGATTGTCCCACGATTTATTCCCATGTTAAATTCCCCTTGTCCGTAGATTGTCCCACGATTTATTCCCATGTTAAATTCCCCTTGTCCGTAGATTGTCCCACGATTTATTCCCATGTTAAATTCCCCTTGTCCGTAGATTGTCCCACGATTTATTCCCATGTTAAATTCCCCTTGTCCGTAGATTGTCCCACGATTTTTCGCCATGTTAAATTTCCATTGTCCGTAGATTGTCCCAAGGGGTTCTGTAATGCTAATTCCCATTGTCCGTAGGGTATCCCTTTATACTACTTATTTATTTCAATTTAATTGTTTGTCAGTTTTATTTTTATTTTTATCTTCATTACATGATATTGTAATGTAAATTTATTCACCAGAGATGATACTTTTTTAGAAAATAGTTTGACCTTGACTGTTAGTTTATAAACATCAGGTGTTGATCTAAATCCTGACCTTGTTTCAGAATTTGTAGCAATCTTCTTAAATAAGTTCTGTTTCATTTTAAAATGATTGGTTGTTTCCAAGGTCATGATGGGACCTTGTCTTTAAGATGTAAACAATTTTGTTTTATTTCTTAGAGTAAAAATGATTGGTTTTCGTCAGGGTCACACTGGGTAAACGTGATCTGTAACAAGTACTTGCTTCTATAACCTTCCAGAAGTTGATCACGTGACCCCTTTTTTACGTTTTAGAAAGACCATATAACCCATGTTTTGGAGAATTAAGATCAGTAGATGCTGGGTTGTTAAACTGTTTGTTCTCTGTTGTGCTGTTTGGAGTTCTTTCAAATTACTTTGATTCAAAAGGATTAATTCTGTTATTTTTCTGGAAAATACGTGTGCTGATGTAATACTGTGGAACAAAGACAGCTTTTATAAAAATTTATTCAGCTATCAGAAACCGGAGTGAAATTCTTGTTCCTACAAGGAACTGTAGACTTCAACACTATAAATTGCAGCATACGTCATCGTCTTCCACCTTGGATTCTTTGTCTGGATTCGAAAGTGAAATCAGTAGAACATTTTGATGTTAGGACTACTAAAATTTTAGTCTTGGATTATTTTTGGATTATTTTTGGATTTGATTCTATAAAACCGTAAGTTCATATTTTTTTTTCATTTTTACAGAATTTTTCCAGGGAAAAAAATTACTGTATTTTTTCAAAGCTTTTTGTTTGCACTCTTTCTTGTGTTATTGTTTATTCGAGCCTAAACAAGTGACATAAGAAACTGGGGGCTCGTCCCGGATTATTTTTTAATTTTTGATAGAATATTTCAGTAAACGTTTTCTAAAATGTCATCAAAGAGCAGAAATCTTTCTTTCAAATCCTACCCAGGAACAATCAGATCTTTTCAAAAAAGATGGTTTGATTCAACTTACCAGAAAATACAATCTTTCTGAAGTAAAGACTTCCTTAATGAAACAGGAAATAAGAAATATTTTGATTCAGTATTTGGTAGAAAATAATAATTTGGACAAAAGTGCTTTGATTTCAATCAGTAAGTCTGTATCATACTCTGTCGCACAAATGAAGGAATTATGATTAAAATACCAAATGTAATTGGAGTTGAAAAAGCTTGAACTTCAGAAAGATAAAATGCAAAAAGAAATGCAAATGCAGTTACAGATGGAAAAAGAAAAAGAACAAATGAAATTGGGGAAAGAAAAAGAACTAATGTTGGTACAACAAGAATTGGAGAAAGAGAAAGAACAAATGAAATTGGAGAAGGAAAAAGAACAAATGTTATTACAAAAAGAACAAATAAAGTTACAATTTGAGAAAGAGGAGAGACAGACAGAAAGAGAGAAATAAAAACAAATGCATTTGCAAGCAGAAGAAAGAAAGATAAATGCAGTAACAAATAGGACAAATACAAATTAAAGAAAGAGAGAAAGAGAGGGAATACCAAAATGAAAGAAATAGAACTGGCAAGTGAACAGCTCATTCATACTTCAAATCCAAATTTAAGTTTTGACCTCTGCAAAGAATATTAGATTATGTCTCCTTTCAAAAAAAAAGAAATGGACAAATATTTTACTCGTTTTGAAAAAGTTGCTGAAAATTTTAAATGGCCAAGGGAACATTGGACTCAGTTATTACAATGTGTACTCACCGGCAAGCTAGTGATATTTACAATTCACTGTCAGTTCACCAAAGTGGTAACTATGCTGTGGTTAAAGAATGCATCCTAAGGGGTTATGAGTTAGTCCCTGAAGCTTATCGGCATATATTCAGACACTATAGAAAACAAGCTGAACAAACTCATGTCGAAATTGCTAGAAAAAAAAGAGCAATTATTTGATAGATGGTGCTTAGCCAAGAAAGTTGAACGAGATTATGAAAGTCTCAAACAACTTGTATTACTTGAAAATTTCAAAAACTGTGTCCATAGTGACATTAAGTTTTATCTTGACGAGCATTAGATTGAAACCTTGGAAAATGCAGCTCGTGCTGCGCTGCTGATGAGTATTCTTTAACTCAAGTTCCTTTTGTAAACAGTCTTTTGGCAGAAAAGTATTTCAGCCTAATACAAGCCCTTCTAAAAGTCATACTAGCACAACTTCTAAAAATCAAACTTCAAGAGCAGCTTGATTTAAGATCCTTGTCTCTGCCTACGTGTACCTATTGAAAGAAAAAAGGAGACGTTATTTCTGATTGCTACAAATTGAAAAATAGGCATCACAATCAGGACATGCCTTTTCCAAATGCTCTTATTTCCAAGAGGTCAAGGTCACGATTATTGATTGAAAGCAATACATATGTTGGGTCTAATAAACTCCAGGCTGATTTTATTATGGAGAATTATGAACCATTCATATCAAATGGTTCTATATCATTCTTGGGTGATTCGGCCAATCCTATCCCTATTAACATTTTAAGGAACACAGGAGCTTCTCAGAGTCTTTTATTGTCGGGTACTTTGCCTTTTTTTTTGAGAAGTGATCTTCTAATGAGAGCGTTCTTATTCAGGGAGTAGTGTGCATCTTTGTTAATGTTCCTCTCCATTGTGTAAATTCGTCATCAGATTTAGTTTCAGGACCCATGACAGTCGGAACGGTCTCTGTTTTACCCGTTGAGGACATTGATCTATTACTAGGCAACGACCTAGCTGGTGACAAGTTTGTGGTTAATACACTTGTAACTGACAAGCCTTGCTTGGATGAGAAATTAGATCCAATTGACAAAGAATTCCCTGATATATGTACATCTTGTGCAGTTACCAGAGCTATGGCAAAGACATCTCTTGAGAATGATGTTGATAAGGAAAGCATTCCTTTGACTGACACATGTATTGGTCAGGTTTATTATGAGGTCACTTTCACTCTTTGTTTGGATATGTCAGAAGGTATTGGTCACAGTGATTCTCTTTTAGCGACTCATTTTCTTTAATTCTAAAGATAACATCAAATTGTTGTAGAAAAGGAAAAAGATCCTGAGATCTCCTGTTTGTTTCAGAAGGCCTTTAGTGAAACTGAAGCAACTGAAGTTCATGTCTGTTATTTCATTAAAAATGGAATTCTAATGAGAAAACGGAGACCTCCCGAGGTACCTGCTGATGACGAATGGTCAGTGGACTATCAAATTGTGGTTCTGAAACCTTACAGACAGGAAATACTTAGTCTGGCCCATGAAACTCCATTGGCTGGTCATTTAGGGATCAATAAAACTTATCACAAGATTTTAACCCACTTCTATTGGCCAAAAATCAAAGGTGATGTTGGTGAATACTGCGATTTTTGGGTATGGCCGGATGCTACCGAAACTTTTGTTCCAATGTTTCTATACTTGCTGAACCCCTGACAAATTTATTGAGTAAGAAAAACAAGTTTCTTTGGACTGAAAAATGTCAGAAGGCTTTTGACAAGTTGAAAGCCATAGTTAAAAGCGCGCCAGTTCTTACAGCTCCAAATTTCAGCCAATCTTTTAAACTGTCTGTTAATGCAAGTGATGTTGGGGTTGGAGCAGTTTTGATTCAAGAAGATGAAAGTGGTATTGATCATCAGTGTGCTACTTTTCCAAGAAATTAAAAAAGCACCAAAGGAATTATTTAAGAACTGGGAAGGAATGTTTGGCTTTGATATTTGCATTACAACATTTTGAAGTTTACCTTTGTTCAGCTCCTTCCTCGATTATTGTATTTAGTGACCACAACCCCCTTACTTTCATCGGCAAGATGAAAAATATAAATCAAAGACTACTAAGGTGAAGTTTGTTGTTACAGGAATATAATCTTCACATCAGGCACATGAAGGAAAAAAATAATTTAATAGCAGGTGCACTTTCCCGTGTATAACAATGTATTATTTCATGTACACTGTGTAATTTATGAATTCTTTTAAACCTCATGTATAATTAGTCTGTGGTAAAAAGAAAGCTTAATCTATAAATCTTTCTTTTTCTTTATGAGGGAAGTGTTATGTATATTTGATTTAGTTATATCTGATTTAATATCTATTTATTTCAATTTAATTGTTTGTCAGTTTTTTAAAAAAAAATCATTACATGATATTGTAATGTAAATTTATTCACTAGAGATGATACGTTTTTTTAGAAAATAGTTTGACCTTGATCATTAATTTATAAACACCAGGTGTTGATCTCAATCCTGACCTTGTTTCAGAATTTGTAGCAACCTTCGTAAACAAGTTCTATTTTATTTTAAAATGATTAGTTGTTTCCAAGGTCATGTTGGGACTTTGTATTTAAGATGTAAGCATTTTTTTTTCTTAGAGTAAAAATGATTGGTTTTCGTCAGGGTCACACTGGGTAAACGTGATATGTAACACGTACTTGCTTCTATACCTTCCAGAAGATGGTCACGTGACCCCTTGTTTACGAGTTAGAAAGACCATATAACTCGTGTTTTGGAGAATTAACATCAGTAGAAGCTGGGCTGTTAAACTGTTAGTTGTATGCTGTGCTGTTTGGAGTTATTTCAAATATATTGGTTTGGAGTTATTCAAATTACTTGGATTCAAAAGAATTAATTCTGCCATTTTTTGTGGAAAATATGTGTGCTCATAAAATATTGTGGAACAAGGACAATTTTGTATAATTATTTATTCAGCTATCAGAAACCGTAATGATAATTATTTTTCCTGCAAGGAACTGTAGACTTCAACACTGCAGAATGCAGCATACGTCATCGTCTTCTACCTTGGATTCTTCGTCTGGATTCGAACTAGTACTAATATTAGTACCCTTACTCGTACCTCGTGGACAGGGTACTAACATGAGCATATACGTGTTAATGGAGCAAGCCGGGTGTGAATCACACCCGGCGCTCTTTTAGCCTAATAATAACGCTTTAAACATATTCCTTGCATATAATCCAATAAATAGAGTAGTCCTCTTATTTAATACCGGAAGTATCGAAAATCATTTTAGAAATAGTTGTAAAATCTCGTTTACTTTTTTCAGCCGATATTTTCGTTTAGATCGTCCGCCATGTTATTTCAAATAATGATTACTTCCGTTCTCAGCCTCGTTTGTTTGTGTGCCATATAAGGACATTGACGCCTTATTTGGAAATGTAAACAAATCGTAGTAAAAATTTGGCGCCGTTTGGGTCAGAAATTCTGCGCATTAAAAGTAAATACGGTTTATCGGCAACTTTGAAATTCAACCAAGAAGCGATTATTCGCACTTGATTGATAATAATAGAGCGTAGAATATCCAAAATATGTTCTGGCAAGCCTTACGTAGAAAAGAGGTCACGGCGAGAGTCTCGCGTTATCTGTCATGGCGGACAGGATAAAGTTAGAGTAACCATGCCAATTTATTTTATCGTGTAAGGGCTTAATAAATTCAAAATAAGCCAAACTTCTTTCACATCATGATTATACTTATGTAGTTGATTTCTACACTGTTTGTTTTTCTGACTTTAGTGATGATTTTTTGTGCTCCATTACATGATATTGGATCAGTTCGTAGCCTCAATTTCAACAAATCAAGTTGAGGCTACGACATCTTAGCTAGATTCGAACGTGAAAAATCAGTAGAACATTTTGTTATTAGGAATACTAAAATTTCAGTCTTGACTTATTTTTGGATTATTTTTGGATTTGATTCTATAAAACCGTAAGTTCATTTTTACAGAATTTTTCCAGAGAAATAAATTATTGTATTTTTTCAAAGCTTGTTTTCACTCTTTCTTGTGTTACTGTTTATTCGAGCCTAAACAAGTGACATAAGAGCATCCATTCATAACGATATCGTATAAGCTACATGAATGTTTCAGACAATCATTCTTTTCCCCGTGTTTAACCGCTCCAGTGACCAAGTGGTTAGAGCGTCCGCCTCGGATGCGGCGAGTCACGTATTCGAACCCCGGCCGAGTCGTGCCAAAGAATTATAACAATGGTATCAACAGGTGCCTGGCTTGGAGCTCAGCATTGAGGTTAGTGTTAGGACTGGTGTCAAGATAATGTGACCTGGTGAGACAAGATGCTGCAAGTCTGCATCATGATGCTCCAGTGCTAGATATCACTGTAAACATCCATACTGCAGACATCGTAAAGCTACGATACAAATCCAAATCACACACACACACACACACACACACACACACACACACACACACACACTTTTCCAGTGTTTGCTTTTACAAAATATAAAAGCAAATGATCAGAATCTAAATTATACAAATATATTTCATCTGATGGCTTACTCTTTCAAAACAAAAAAAAATTAATTTTAACTTTATGAAATACTGCTTACCCTCCTCCATGAATACGGATTTCTTTTATGTGTTCCGTCTCTTAACAATACAGACTGTGTAGGAGTGAGAGGCATTTGATTTACAGCTTTGAACTTCATACCTGGGTTTCAAAGATTAAATAAATATTACTAACGGTATTATGAAAGGAAAGAAACACAGCTAAATTCCTATTTTTTAAAATCGTCGTTGATAATGTTTATATGTAGTATTGAATGTAATTATTATATGCTGTCTCACTAAAGGATTTCAGAGTTAAATCCAAATCGTGTCTAGTTTGGTGATTTAAATATTATAGCATAAAATGAAGGGAAATTGGATTTAATCGGTTGTAATTTGATTGCAATTCAAAAATTAAAACTGTAACAGCAGAATTTATTCAAATATTTTTTAAATCTTCATTCTACTTTATAACTTTTCTTTCTTTCTTTCTTTGTACGTTTGAATAACCCGTACCTGTGATATCTAAGAAAACGTAACCTGGTATACTTTATGAATCTTGAAAATATTGTCACCTGAGTCTTAAAATAGAGTACAACCTGTAAGCGATTTTCTTTTGAACAAGAAATTAGATATAAACCTAGATATTATTTTGACCCTTGGTTTACACAAACTTATTAATACACTATCTTGTTTCTTCTGTCCTTCCACAGGACATTTTAGTTGCTATCTGTACCCAAATTAGCGAGGTCATTGTTTCATTTTCTTCTGCATCCGTACGGAATCGTGTGTTCAGAAATTGTCATCTATTTCGCTTGTCAGGGTCTTCATAAGTTAAATGCATGAAGAAGAAAAAAAAGATTTGAACTGGTTGTCAGAAGGCAAATACAAAATCTCATTCATTATTCATTATGCAAAATGGTCGTCTTCCTTTGGAGTGCATACACAAAGAAAATAAACAATCCCTTTTGGCGTGTGATTGAGATAGTGTTCGTGTCGACAGCATGTCGCCGCGCTTCATACGATTTCTAGATGTGCAGATTGGCAAAAATAATTGTTTTCTTTCATTCTGGGTTCAACCGGTCTAAAATCAATATTTTATTTCTTCAAGATATAGATACAACAAACTGATCAAAGTTCGACTAAAAATGGTAGGTGTGAACAGATTTAATAATCGTTGAAGTCTAACAGACTAATTATGTCATTGAATCTATCACCATTAGGCACAAAATGAAGACTCTATGGGTTAAAAAAAGACTAAGTTTTAATTTAAACTGAAATTTGCTTAGTTCTCTGTGGAAGTGGTTGGAACAGGGGGGTAAATCCCGAGTAATACGCTATTACCAAAGAGGTTCAAGTTTGCTTTTGCGTTTTATATCCTTTGTTTTTCTCTTAACATTGAGCAATGCCCAGAATTTGAGTGTATGAAAAAATACCCCAAAATTTCGCAATTGCCCCTGGGTCAAGCAAATTTTATGTGTGAGGCCAGGCGTGAGTTGACCGTCGTTAACCCATTCGGAACTGCCATGACTATTTGTGTCAGACAAAATTGCGTATCGGATGTATGTCGGAACAATAATTTACAGAAAAATACTGCAATATGTTGGCCGGAAATTTTTCAGGCAGGAAAAGAAACCCAATCATTAAGGCCATCTCGGCTATTTCTGTGATTGGATTGACTGTTGGATTGACCTAGAGGTTACAAATGAAGAAAAAATTTGTTTACAAAAAAGAGCAAAAACACAGCCCCCACCCCCCAAGAAAACACAACACAACAAAAAAAAAACAAATACCCACCCCACCCCGACAGAAAAACAAAACAAAATTAGGACAAACAATTCACTTATTCGTAACTTCTCGGTCGATACTTGTTTCGTAAACAGCTGACGTGGTTCGAATGGCAGCTATCAACATACATTCGAGGTATGAGTCGTACGAATGACCGCGAAGTTGCGAATGTCGCGAACTCTGTTAAATGTAATTTCACTTTATTGAGTCTATAAATTACATTTAATTGTTTACATAAGTTGAACAGATCAGCTACGTACTTTCTTATTAAAAAGACAAATGCTTCTGAAGGCTAAATTAGAGTATAACATATGTTTTCGTTTTTCTTCTCTCTATCCGTACATATATATTTAAAACTTGACAATGATACCATATTTTTTTCTAAATTGCATCTAATGCCGTTTCATGAACACTGATTGCACTATTGTTGCATTTTTAACATATTAGTATCCTACATATATATATATATAATTTAACTTTATGTAAATAAAATTTAAATAAAAATCATATTAAACAGATTAAATGACATGCATGTACTCACGAACGGTACAAGATAGTCTGCTTTAAAGGTGATTCTAAGGGTCGAGTCACAAGATTGTTACAAGGAATTGGTCAGACTGGTCAGCTTTCTACGCAACTTAAAATAACTAGAGATAATGTTTAAGTGCATTTATATATATATATATAAGAAGCTTTGAATTGGTTCGAATAAGCCATTGAATGTACTCTTGGTTGATAAAATGTGAATCCACGGTTATGAGCGAAGCGAATGCAACATAAACACAAACACACACACAGTGCCGGATTACCAAATAGGCAGAGTAGGCACCGGCCTAGAGGCCCCGCGACAACGGATCAAAATAATATTAATAAAAAACGTATTAGGAGATAATTTGCGAGGTGGCCCCCAAGATTTCGACTGCCTAAGGGCCTAAGGACCTCCACAGGGCTTAATCCGGCGCGCGCGCACACACACACACACACGCACACACATATAGATTAAAAGGTACATTCTTATGTTGAAAGGATATAACAATAACGTATTTTGAAAACTTTTCCCTCGATATATTGTTCATATTTTGCAAACAATGCGTTTGATTTAAAAGCCCGGTCTAAAGTTTCGATCTGTGGAATTTTTTATTGCCGCTATGAATTGTATTAGTGAACTTTTGCGTTTAATGTCTCATTTCATAGAACAAGACTTTTCAACTTCCTCATTCGCTTTGAGATCACATAATACCATTTGGAAAATATGGTGTCTAAGCAATTCCAAATGCCCATCCCAAGATCTCGTGGAGATAAAATTCATGTTCATTCATAACACATAGCTTACACTCTCATCGTGTTTGACGAGGCAACAATAGACCTGAACCCACCCTAACAAAACAATAAGCCTTCAGAAACAGACACACAGTACATTTCAGTCCGCAAAACCCATCATTACTATAAATTGAGGTTCCAAAATTTACGCAGAAGATTCTCCATTTACAATGAAGTACAAAAGCAAATATTGTCCTGAAAAGAGTGAGATTAACAGTCTTGGCTCAAGTTTAATACTTAATAGATTTTAAATGATAGGAGATCGCTACATTTGTGTATACAATAACACAGTATCCCAAAGTATGAATGGGAACTGATCATGACCTTTCCACAATAAAAAGACTCTTTGAAGCTGTTTTTATTTTTTGTGAATGCCTTTCAAGGTGCAACATAATGCAGATTCAAAAAATTCCGGAGAAGGGGTCTTTTGCAGTACAAAAATCGCTGTTCAAGCATAGTCAGTTGACTGTATCAGTTCGGAGAGAATGAGTGTTTAAGGTATTGTATATCCCCACATTAAAGTCTAATGATTTATCAGTTGAAGTACTGTATATGTCCATATTTAAGTCGAAAGATTTGTCAAAAAATACGAATATTAATACAATGCAAGTATGAAGGTACGATATCTTTGATTCAACACTGTACTATTCAGGAAATGGAAATCAATTAAGGAAATAAGAATCAATTAGTGTGATGGCTTCCAGATGTGAGGTTGTGGGGTGGATGTGGAGTAGTGGAGGTTACCTCGTCAAATGAGTAGATAAGGAAATGATGACTTCGTTTTTGGATGCTAGAATCTACCCCGTATTCCTGCCCCTCTCCCATCACTCTCTCCTCATTCTCAAAAATATCATTTGATAACGTTAATGACTAATCTTACACTAAACATATTTCTTTTCCCTCTCTGCCTGTGTCGGCCTCCATTACAAAATGGAACCGGAAGTTGTCATAATTTATTTGGAATGTATTGCTATCAGACACCTTCGTATAAGCATACAGTACTAAAGCACTATGAAACGAAACTGTCAGGAAAGATAATGATTCATTCATACATTCTAAGATCACTTAAGGTCAGTATTAATCCCATTTATGCCACAGTATTCAACAACTGGATTGTCCGGAAGTCAAAGTCAAAGAAGCGAATTGACAGTTTTATATACACATGTGCGTAGCAGAAGGTTGTGCGATTGTTACAATCACAATTTGAATTATTCCAATGTTCTTGGGGTTGGCAATTATTGAGTAGTATTTTTTTCACGACAGCTGAACATGACCGTTGGCTATCCTTGAGAAGGGACTTTATTTTATCTCAGAGAGGAGTGGTGCTCACATCTCACGCAGGACTATACAAAATAATCATCACCCATTTCATCACCTATTACATTGTTTTGTATCGACAGAGACTGCCAGTGAAAAGAGACTGATTAGCGTCATTTTTCCAAAGAAGACAGTTAAATAAACAACAACAAATGACAAGTATCGAAATTACTAATTAAAACGGCAACATTTTTTACATTTGAGAGATATGAAAATTGTTACGTTTTAGGCTCTTTAAAACAATAACAAGAAAAAAGTGAATACAGCAAGTTTCGTAAAATTTAACAAATAATTTATTTCCCTAGATAAACAAGGTAAATATGAGAAAAAGATCTTACAGTTTTACGAATCAAATCCAAAAATAATCCAAGAATAATCCAAGAATTACAAAAATATAAGTCCTAACAATAAAATGTCCTAATGAAGCTGAGTTCGAATCCCGATGAAATCCAAAAGGAAGGCGATGACGTATGCTGTGGTCAGTGTCGTACTGGTGCGTCATCAGTTCTTTGTTGAGTCACAGAAAGTAATATTCCAATTCGAATTCTGTATAAATTTATATAACTGTCTTTGTCCAGTAATTCATTTAGCGCACAAGTATTTCCAGGGAAAAATAATCTCTTAGAATCCAAATAATTTTAAGAAAAATTAAAAATTCAACTCAAACTGGTCATAACAAAACACCTTTGTGTGTCAAAGGTTTAAAGCCCGACTGACTAAATTCTCTATAGAAAAGAGTTAAACACTAATTTAAGACGCAAAACAGATTCCCGTATGAGGGTCACATGATCATGTTTCTAGAACAACAGATAAGCTTTCTACATGCTTAACATCACGTAAGGCCTCGACTAAAACGAATGATTTTTACTCTGGGAAAATATAAAAAAAAGATTGTTTACTTCAACTTATTGATTTCTGAATCAAGGTCAGGAACTAGATCAGCATTAGATACAAAGATTCTATTATTAGTGTTAACGAAAAACATTCAGGTCAAACTGAACTGAATTTCTGATAAATAAATTTCTGGAAAATGTAAAAATCCAGTAAATAAAATTACATTACAATAGCATGTAATGGAATAAAAAAAAATTAAAACTAACAAACACACAATAAAATTAAATAAATATAAATTAAATAAAATATAAATAACAAAAAAAAAATAATAAAAATTAGAAACTTAAAACATTAAACCAGGTTTGGAAAAAATATTTAAAATATATTGATAGAGAAACAATTTTAGACAACAATCATTTTTTATTAAATTTAAAACAAAAAAGCTTTCAAAAACAATATAAATGCTTCAAATATTAAAATTAACAGAAAAAATATATTAAAACCAAACAGTTTAAAAATATTTGCAAACAAATTTAAAACCAGTTGCAACAAAAAATTGAAAAAAGATAATGAAAGATTGACAAGCAAAATGTTTTGCAAATATGTTTTACAAAATTTTTAAAACGGGTCACAGACGCATAGGAATGTATCCTTACGGTTTCATATCCAGATGTAAAGGAAAACAGTTAAAGAGGCACGAGGACATGATAGAAACGTTATGGTCAGCTTATTCAATCGATTAGCTAAAGAACTCCTGGAATCTTTCAATTGTAGTGCTCCTACTTTCATGATGTTGATCTTGACTCAGTTAATCGTGACTTGTTGAAATTCGATTTCTTTTTCTTTAAAAAAAAAATGTTTATAAAGAACTGACCTTCGTATGCCGAGACATTGCGAGCTATCAATGTAGCGAAATGGTGACAGTTATCTAACAAAACTTCTCAGTCTCATTTGTTTTCGGGGTCCGATACCCACTTGAGGAAATCACGACGAGTTTTGTATCAATGAAATATCTTCTCGAGTCAGTCCGGGAACATACTCGCAATGCCAATAACATGCAAACATTTAAAGTGAAAAAGATGAAGTCTTTGTGCCTTTTCCATGTTTTGCTTTTTTTGTTTTGTTATTGTTGCTGTTCTGGTGATCCAGTCCTTCATCATGTTCGTTGACATGGAAACGTTGGTTATCAAACTTTACGAAATGATGGCAAATACGATATTATTCGTTCCTTGACAAAAATGAACGGCTTTCGAACTGATATATTTCGTCCACGTTTATAAACACTTTTCTTTTGTTGGAATTGCTCCCTTTGATGCTAGTGGACATATGCGTGGCTAACAAATTATCAATCACAGGTAGAAAGCAGAATCATTAATTTTTACATCGGTAATACAAGGTCACCACACTCAACAGCCACAACATCTGTCTCCACAAGGGTATGTTGCTCTTGATTGTTAAATTCTTTATCTAAAATTTCGTAATCCGTATTTAAGAATTCCTACGTTATCGGTAAAACTATCGCTCTGATGTTTGTGACGATAAACGTGTATATATTTTGGAACGTGTTGATTCAGCATGACAACTAATTATAGCAGACAGAAGACTTATAACAGTAATCAGTGAATCAAAGTCGCAAACTATCTTGTTCTGCATCTCGACACGGCCATTTTTACTTCTCCAACATGGACTCCCAATAAACCCGTAATAATCGCAGACGCATTTCTCTGCGATGAATCATTGGGACTTAAAATAATTAAATATAAGTGTAGGTGGTCGTTTGAAATGTTCTAGAGGTCAGCTTGTTCGTCAACTGAACATATAAATAGTCCTCTGGGAAACGACTATTTTTCTTGGACGAATTTGATTCTCTTGACGTTTGGAATTATGGTTGTGATGGTAATGCATACAGATAGATCTTCTCGTCTTCCAAGTCACTCCACTGAAAGTTTGAGAAAGCATCTCTGATGGTGTTGCTCGTCCATTGTTTCTGACTTCTCTTTGGAGTAATGTTATTGTTTAATGACAATGGGCTAGTAAAGCCTAGTTTTAATAAACTCTCGTCTTCACTATACATTGGTCCTATTCGGAATGATTTCACTTAAATGCGCGTAACTTATTCTGAAATATGTTATATCCTCTCTGTCAAGCTTAATAATGTATTAATTCGCGTCCACATGTCTCTTTATAATTATTTCATATAAATATTTTTTTTAGAGTTACCACTAGTTTTAGATTTTAATAGTCACGTGGGTTTCCATGTTAAGTCTATTGTAAATAGCCTTACCGTACAAAATCTGGTTAGTAAGAATGTGTGTTGCATGGTCGTTAAGTGCATTAGTCCCCATTTTGAACTACAATATTACATTTCCATTGACTCCATCAAATGCCCATTGTGCCCAGAGAGTGCCTTCAATATTAAGAATATGGACTTTATAACATTGCATTTCTTTTGCACTTAGTGACACTCCTTTCAAAATGGTCGCGTAATGTTAACTTCCTCATGTACTCACAGTGTCTGACTAAATTAATATTTAGATTCCTCGTCCTATGGCAATGTCCCCCAGTGTTAAATCCCCCCTTGTGTCCATGCCGTCCGGAATAAAATAATAAAGGTGTAATGCTAAATTCATATTTAGCCATATTGTTTCATTTGTAGATATTCGGTCCCAATACACCGCTGACCACATCATTTTGCCGTGGAAACAACTGTCACCTGTTAGTGTTGTGATGTTCTGATTGCTTGCGTTAGGTAGTGACTCGGTGTACTGATGGATCTGGCATGTTGGATTTTGGTTCATTGCCCAATCGGACATAGTAATTAGGTCCTTTTATGTCCGGACTGAGCAAATTCCACTGTGTTTTGCTATGTATTTGTCGGGAGATAAAAAGAGAAGAAAAATGCAGTCCTTGATAGCCCCTGAGGCCTATGTACATCTGAGACTTGATTTCGCCGTTTGAAGCTTTAATTATTATTCCTTCCGGAAAATACAGAAACATGTTCCTGTACCATAAGGATATAATGAGAAAGATGTTAAAGTTCTAGAATTGATTTCATTTACAAAATAATTACCGTGTGATCGAAGAATCATATACTGACGGACGCATCATTTCAACGAGTTAAGGAGATAAAAGTTTATAACAATAATTATTATACCTCATAAAAGTAGCAGCGTCAATGATTGCTACACAGAATGATACGTGTTATGGAAGACATCGTGTCTCCCTCACGCGGTTGTGTCTTCCACGAGCAACTATGTTTCTCCGTCTTGTTTGATTCAAATATCATACACAATTTACCGCCCTTGTTTGGTGGTGGGGAAAAAAATGACAATTTGTTATTCGTCAACAGATCATGTCCCACGAGCGAAGCCCTCCTTGAACATGGCTTGCCTTGGATAAACACATCTTGACATGTGCTCTTAACAAAGGGAATAAATGTATATTGTCGTATGTCTGAATAACAGTGCGTACGTTTTATTGTCACGAGTCATATAATCTGGCAAAATCATTTCTTCTGACAAAACTTGGAGAATTATATCATGACTGCACACTAAATCAATTCTGTCATCTGGGTAAACAATTATTCAAATGAACGGTCACGTGGCTATATTAGTAATGCCTTGAAGAGCTTAGTCTGGTAGTTTCAGCTTGTCCATCCTTTGAGCCGACAGAAAGGCCGCGATCCAACCTAGCCAAGTGCTATTAAAAAAAAGGTTCGCTATCAAAATAACCGCACTTGTTACTTTATGGTATTACAAGGCCATATATATATATATATATATATATATATATATATATATATATATATATATATATATATATTCAGAATATTGGGATTTTGGCAAAAATGAGGTTACTGCACCATCCAAAGTTTGATTAATTCATTTATAACGAACGTGCTACGCTAACATCTTCCACTCTTAAACCTGTATATAGTGGATTATCATATTGTTCCCAATATTTTGCTTATCATCCTGTACAAATACACATCCCTGACAATGCATTTCCCGGGCAAGGATAGGTTTTTCTTGCTTTTTCTGATTCAGGAAATTCTAGATGCTGTAAATTCGATGTCTGGTATTTCGACCAAGGTTGTACCCCGGCTGTCTCACAATACATCGTTTTTTTTTGTTTTTGTTTTTTAAAGAGAGAGAGATAGAGACAGTCAACAGTGACAACCACAGATCAATGAATGAAACTTGAACACTTCTTTGACCTGATAAGGAAATTAGATGACACTAGTCTATGGTTAGACACGGTGGTAAAAACTCAGTGATATAAATGCTCCATTATGAAACTGTCAAATATTAACCCTAGTCTATTTACATTGCTATGGCACATGATCGGGTGCAAAAGTACAAATGTACAGAAGACCTATTAAATCCTTTATGGCACTGACCAGCGAAACAGCGCAAAACAAATTGATTGTAAGCATTAAAAGGACGGTTTAATTCCAATTTTCTTACGAGATCGGAAGGGTAGGTCAGAGTTGCCACTCAAGCAGGAAGCACAATTTTGAATTCTTTCGTTGTTTGTGTGTACTCATCTGTAACATAATAGAGTGCATATAGCTCCATCTGACATCTTAACTTGGGTACATTTTATCTCTCAAATAATCATGTATGCATTGTTGCACCTGTCCACTTCAGTGCAGTATAAATAGGTGAAGAAAACTCTCTCCCCGTCATCACCCTTGTTTTTGTTCTTTTCTTTTCTTTTCACTTACATATTTCTCTTTCAACCTGTCTCACTCCCCAGGCTCTACTCCTTACCGGACTCCGAGGTAGGGGATGGCATTTTTAAAACTGTTTTGAAAATGAAAACTATACTTCAAGTAATAATTTGCGACTTTAATTTACAATCTCCGACGATATTGGGGAAATCCAGCAATGTAAGGCTTGCTCCATGTTCGGACGTTTGTTCATATGCTCATTCAGGAAGTGCACGCCTGTCATCACACACCTGTGTAATCAATGGATTCAAATTTCTTAGCATATGTTCAGCCTTAACCGTGATAGTAATATTGAGGGTGGGTGACGTTTAAATACATTTGACTACCGAATAAACTTAACCTAAATAAAGGGTGGTTTTTGCAAGCCCCCCTTTGTTGGCATGCCTCTACCTAATGCACGATTGAAAAACATTTATTAAATTGTATATGATTTCAACACATTTTCAAAAGTAATAAAATACACAGTATGGGCAGCTAATTAGTTTAGTGATATCCGTGAAGTTCATTATTACATGGGATCTGTCTCTAATTTGTCTATTCGGTTGAAAAATGAGAGCCCCTAAGTTTCATAACGTTTGTATCAGAGAGATTTGTACCGGCTCAACTCGAAAAGGTCAGTAAGTATATACCTGTAATCAAGTATACTTTTACTTGCGAAATACCTTGCCGAGCTGGCAACCTGTGCCGCGTTGAATTGTTATTATAAAGTAGGTGGAAAAAGAGTGTCTTAATATTCTTTTCATTACACTCTCTGCTGCGAACCACAACAAAGGCTTAGCAGTACACAAGTTGAATAAACTGCGGCCTACTTGATTAGGGCTGACCGCAAAAAGCAATAGAAGCTCCTACTGTAGTTAATCAATAATGTAGGAAAAACCGCAAGTGAGTATTAGTAGATACAAACTCCAGCCACGTGAATGATGAGGAAGTTTCAAGCCGATAATTATCTCAGTCTCGCCACAGAAATAAAGGCTGCAAATTTATATCTGTACTTTTTAAAATTTCTCTTGTCAGAGCATATACTTGCTTGTTAGGTCTGTTAACTTTACTTTTATCACATTCTTGGCTGTATCATGCCTGGGCACAATGGGAGCTAAATGCATTTCCCATGGACATAGTGAGGCGGCAGACCCAGACCAGCCTGTTCAGGTATCGAATCCGTGACCCTCTGATCATTTATCCGACTCTCTACCAACACGAAATACATCGGCCTCTATTGGTCCAAACATACGCAAACACATATAATGACATACGCACACGTACTCGTACCAACCACAACTAATGCAAAGAAACAATGCATTTTATAACAAATGCAGTATGATCATCACAGAGCCACGAGTTTTTATAAAGGTTTCATAAGGGTGAAATCCAGGGCGTATCCATCAAGTGGCTTACAAGATGTGTATAGGGGCTAGATGCGTAGCTAAATGTATTTTTATGAAATTAGAACATGATCTGGAATGTGAAGACAAAATAAAAGAAACAAGTAAGAAACAAGCTAAACATATATTTGTGGTAAATCGATAAATAAAAACCATACTCCACAGGACGCTTTTGTTTCTTGTAACTTTATAAATACAGTTTAAAGGGGGGGGGGTGACTTTTCAAACTAGCCTTAAAACGTTAACTTGTCATCAATATTCCTCACAGTAATTAAACAAGATATAACTTAATTCAGTGCATCATGCTGAGTAAAAAAAATTCACATGACAAATTTATTAGTCAATCAAGCTGAACCCTATTTCGAGAGGAGGAAAAGAAAAATCTACAAACATCCGAATAAATACTTCGCCAAATAAGTCCATGGAGTAAATAGGAGTGCTTCGAAGTTGCGAAATGGTGATAAGAATAGTACGAAATTAAACAAAGTAATGAAGGCATGGCCGTGACCAGAATTTCCACATCTCAGTTTTAAATCAATTGTAATGCCATGAAATGTTTGAAAGTGTAGAGATTGAACTTGTAAATACATTAAAGGTTCCCACATGATAAGTAAAAAACAAACGAGATTGCAAGACTGCTGCCTTTTATTTCATAAAGAAAATATTGTGTCTATCAGTCCACAAATTCACTTTCTTCTTACAAATAGTTGTAGCAAGGCTCTATCTAATCGTGGGAATAATTTAAATACGGGTTGTGAATTACAGTGGACCTCAATAAACATAAACTTGTCCAAACTGGTCTTATTACCTATATATCTTGTTTCGTTTTTCTTTATTAATCTTCCTTTTGATTATTTGAAATAAATGCAGGTCGTGAAAATCGGCTAAAATCGATGGTCTCAGGCATGACCGATTTTATGAAATTCCCGTTTGTATCGTTATTCACAGCCGATCCCCTGTATGTAGCGTTATCGACGACTGACCCCTTGAGTATAGCGTTAGCGACGACCGACCCCTTGAATATAGCGTTAGCGACGACCGACCCCTTGAATATAGCGTTAGCGACGACCGATCCCCTATATGGCATGAATGCTAGTTATCGAGTGTCACTAGATTCTTCAAGAAATCATATTTTATAAATTATTTTTATTTCAATCTTTAAGTTTTAATTGGAATGGGATGACATACGATTTGGCATTATGACATGATGTGAAGAAGGAAAAAAAAAACGAATTCGACAAAATGTATTTCGGAGATTTCAGTTCGTCATATCCTCAAAATGATACGAATAGGAAAGTTAAGAAACAGAAATATTTTAGTAAACAATTGTGAGTACGGCCATGCTTTCAGAAGTCGCAGTATGACGAATGTCAAGATGTCAGATCTGTACCATTTTTCATTTAGTATCAACTAGGCGTTATAAGAAGCATTTTAGTGTAAACGTAACGTCACAATGACCATCCGATGACAAGAAATAGCGATAACAAGTTCTCAAGATGGCCGCCATGGCGGTCGTATGGGACGTCTGATCGGTATCATTTTGATTTATGGTCAGCTTCATAGGAAGTCTTCAGTAGTAAAACCCACCGCATGGGAAGAAAAAAAAACACGATAAAACAAACAAACAAACAAACAAACAAACGATAGCATTTTTTTTCATGATGGTCGCACACATTGCATGTCATATCCGCACAACTTTCATGTTTGACAACCTATGTATCCTAAGAAGTCTTCTTTTAGTGAGGAGCGTCGATAACAGCATTTTAAAGATGGCCACTGTGGCCGCCATATTCGACGTCTTTGGTCCTTATGCGTATGAAATATTAATTGCACTGATACCAGGAGCAGCGATAATAAACTTGTGATTAAGGACAAGCATAGCATGAACGAATGGACGAACGATGGTCGGACGAACGAACGACAAATCATCGTGTAAGTTTTTCTTTCCTTTTTTCTTCTGGTTTATGTCTAGTAGAGCTACAACTTTCTTCTATACAGCCTTCAATTTAGCGCTCTTCTTTCTCTCGTTGCATGTTTATAACATATTTGTACTTCAGGAGGCAAATAGTGTATTTATCTCACGTGCTCGATGAGCCAATGATTGACACATCCAATCGAATATTTCATCGTCTGAATGGACTACGTTGCATTAAAAGTTAAAAGGTATCGTTTTGTTGAGCTCAAGAAAATTTGCATACGTGTTATGACTACGATTTGTAATATCAAATGGTTGCCAAAAGCAGAGTTCAGATGAACGCAATGTGCTAAGATGCAAGCAGTGCCCTGTTTAAAGGAAGATTAGTTTCGCTTCTCCAGTCATCCATATCATTCAGAAATACACCGTGTTTCCTTGTAAATTACTTTTAAAAATCATCTTCTAGGACTGGTATCGATATTATTGTTTGTATACCAGTTTCATTGTTTTAGGCTTCCTTTGTTTCAAGTTTGTGATCCGTTGCAAAGAAAAAATGAATCGAAAACTGTAAGAACCATGACTTCTGTTCATGTGCTTGACGAAAGGCACCTTGAAAACGCTTCAATAACATATTCGAAGAGGTCAATGCTTCTGTTTTATTTCGGTTACAATATACGCGTGTCACCTTATCTGTTGCGTCATTGTCTACAACCGCTGTCAAACAGAATCTTGGGTAGTTTGTTTCATAACAATAATGGGGATATACTATCATGACAAAGTTTTATGAAACAAAGATCAATATGGTATTAAAAAACACAATCTACTCCGTGTTATTTCTTGTTATTTTGCATCGTAGTATTTAATCTATAATCTCCCTCAGATTAAATACCTTATAACAATGCCAGAAACCGTGCGTGTCATCATCGTTCGGAAGTGAAATTCTTCGTTGTCCAGAGAAACAGGTTCTATTGACCAGGAACATATATTTTGTTTGACAGAACGTACACAGCTGCAAATAAATCCATATAAAAAAGAAACAAATAACAAACTCGTTGACGATAAACTACTGCCCTAGATTTGTATTCTAAGTCGAATTAGACAAGTCTGTATACATCTCACTACTTCATCATGCATACCAACGTGAATTGATTGATACCAAGATAATGTGTGTTTCGTATTCATTCTCATGAAGAAACAATGATGATTCAGCTTTTAAGGCAATAACAGCAAAGAATGAGGCAAACTCTGGTTTAGACAAAATATGATGGAGTTACGTTAAAAACATTAAATGAAAGAATTTCTTGGATAAAATTTAACCCTTAATGCATTTGTTTTAACTCTTATTTAAACCGTCTTTAACGACGTACACTGTAAACAAACAGTATTCGGCGAGTGTCTTTTCATTTATGCTACTGTTCGAGAAAACATAGCAGAATATTGTTAGGGTTAGTTGAGACCAGTCTTTAAATACGTAAAACAACCCCCCCCCCAAAAAAAAAACAAAAAAAACAAACAAGAAAAACAAAAACAGCATAGAACCAGATCGGATATCGGATTAAAAGATGGCAGACCTGGTTCTATACTCCTGACACTTTGATGTGCATGATAATACCATGAGTTGTAAATGGTCACGCAGGCAGAGCTTGAAGATGGCCGATAGGGGTGGACAATTTTTATATGTACACATTTGTCCAAAATGCGTTTGTGACTGCCTGCAACCAAAAGGTAACAAGAACTTACTCATGTACACATTTTAGTATTTATCTTTGAGTTATAATTGGCCAACACAGCTAAAACTAATTAGTGTTCCTTCAACAATAATAAATTTGAAAGGACAGTGCTGCTCTCTGATAAGAAATTAACATCTGTTGTTCATAGAAGAGCCCTTATTCATCCTAAATGGACTATGAGGATTAGAGATGGGTACCATGAACAATTTTTTACCAAGGTATACCGTAGTATTTCTAAACAAACTGCGATACGTACCACGGTATACCACAATCATGTCAGGGTTCAACAATGTATATTCCTGAGCAGGGGACTGACAAGCGTTTTCAAATTTCCTTCGGTCATTATCTGGAAAAAATGTCTTGCTCGGATTTATAGCAAAATAACACCATACTATATACATTTTATTTTTTGAAATATTTAAATAGTTTTTTTTTATGAGATAAAATAAAACAAACATCTCAGCTAAAAACAAATCCAGCCCCAGCTCCTCCTCTCCATTCAATTTTCAGTACATTACAGTAGATGAATTTGCTATTGTTACGAGCCTTCCACCTATTATAGGGCGCCTTTTGTTTAGTTTTGTTGTTGTTGTTGTTGTTGTGGGGTTTAATGCCATTTTTCAGCACACGATAGGCTATACATGGCGGCTAGTATTAATGGTGGAGGAAGAACCCGGGAAAACCCCAGAAAGAACCACCGACCCACGAGAAGCTACTGGCAAGTTTTCTCACATACCCACATTGGCCGAATGCGTGACTCGAACCCACGCAGACAGAGGTGAGATGGCAGTGGTCCGTAACGGAGAACGCTTTAGACTACTCGGCCACTCGAGGCCCCCTTGTTTAGTTATGTAGATGATCGACCATGGTGTTATTGTCCTGATCGAGTAATTAATAAGATACAATATTAAATGAATGGATTGAATGACAGAAACGTGAGCGGAGATACAGAATAGAACAACAAGAACCCCCTTATGTAAAATATAATTTAATCAATTACATAAACAAAATGAAATTGAACAGGACATTTGAACGATACACCTAATCTTAGAAAATAGAATTACAATTTTTATAAGAAATGCAATTGGTCAAAATGAATTTCATCATAGGATCGAGTGAACAATCGAACGCATTCTGCTCAGTATGCCTGCATAACTTTCGGGCCACTCAAAGACAACGCTGGTGACAGGTCAGAGTGCCGATTTCTTTTTCCTGTTCTCTCTCTCTCTCTCTCTCTCTCTCTCTCCAACCTGTTCAGATTCATTAAACGTAACCTGGTTGTCCGTTCTCTTTTCCCGCTAAGTGGTACACATGTTCGGCTAATTTTTCCTTCAAATAAATATTACGGAACATATATTTTTGTCAGGTTTTTCTTTTCTATCATCATAAAATTAATGTCATTTTTCTACCTGATATCCGCATTCCTGACTGGAACCATGACATAACTGAACCTCTTCGATAAGCTAATGCGTCATATTGTGGGCCAAACGTCACGACTACCTCGGTCTCTATGCGTCGATTTCTCGTTTCAGAATAACTTCATTACAAAAATGAATGAATGGACTTTACTCCTCGTCCTAAGTACATTACATGCCAACTAGCATTTCCTTGTCACATTTCCAGATAAAAAAATCAATTCCTAGCATTCATGGTATATAGCATTTAAGACGGATAAATTCACATATTTACACAATTTGGATCAGAAGTAATGTATAAAATCCTTAGACTGCATGCGTCATATAACATTCAAGACTAATAATGCATGCAAACCATTAATTCCAGATCTCACTGAAAATTTATGTGTGAATTTAAAAAACGCATAAATTCAACAAATAATTACAAATTTATATCAGTGAACATATTGTAGGTGCTTGAGACCATACACTTAGTTTTCCGTGACTAGTTTCCTTTTCTATGAAGTCGAATCTCTCTTTCCATGTCCTTCAACTTCCAGACACCTTTCCCTTGGATAATTTTAACGTGAAAGTACCTTCTACTAATCTCGGAGTCAATATCTTCATCCTCTGCAGGAAAAACTTGAACTGACTAATTTTGCGATGGATATAACTTAAAACATTGAATTCGTATGGGAAACATACACCCTTCATTTAGCTTAGCCAATTTCATTAACTTTATCTAAGGATCAAAAATTTAACACGCCCATCGAAGTAATAATAATTCTCTCTATTCCGCCAATATCAAAAACTATTCTAGAGAAATTTATTTTATGACACTTATTTCAAATGGCACAAATTGTCTGTGGATTGTCTTTATTTTGTCGTTTTCCTCTACTTAACCCCAAGCTAACATAAAAGTCGGACCATTAGCCTAGTTGGTCCTAATTAAAAACAAACATTGTATCCCCAAACAAGGAAGATCAGCCAAACGTAGGCTGGCGATTTATTGCGGGCCTAGCGAATACGTCAAAGTTACTTGGCCCCTGTCACGCTCACCAAGCAAAATGTGCTGCGAGAGCACCAACAAAATTTTGACACCCTTACAGCTATGCTAATGCTAATTGTTATACATCCAAAATGTGTCTAAAGTTAGGTGATTAACCTTTCATGATGTCTGACACCTTGTAAATGTCATAATGCTAACATTAGAGAGGTTATTGATAAAAATAGAAAGTGCTGATAATTAAGCATACAATTCACTACCCACACTATTGATACAATGGACAGGGAAACTTTGAGTGTGATGGCAACACCCTGGCAAGATATTTATCAGAGGACCAGTAAACATAAAACACACTTCCTCAATAAACAAGAACGTATTTAGCGCACTTGATAAAATACGCAAAGTTCAAGCAGAAAGAAAACTTCTCTCCTATGAACCTTAGGATGATTCTCAGTCTTATAAAGGAATGGGTGTACTTTACCACATTAAGATAAGGTTGCAAATAACTAAAAAATTTACATAGAATTACAAAACTGTTTCCAAAGTTTGGAATTTGCCCAAATATCTTTCACAATATCACAATACGTCATTAGAATCTTGAAATTCATAACAAGACTACTCCAAAATTTTCTTAGATTCGATACTGACAGAAACCACTGATGTACCGGTACTGAAAAAAAAAAAAAGTATTATGGAACGTACCACAGAACAAATACCGCGGGGGTAAACCGATATACCGGCAATACCGCGCACCTCTAGTGACGATACATTTTTCTTACTGAATTGAATTGAATTATAGTCAATACAAGAAACAACAAAGTAGCAGCCTATATATATATATATATATATATATATATATATATATATATATATATATATATATATATATATATATATATATATATATATATATATATATATATATCATGCAATATGCAAAAGGTCCATTGCAAGATTAGCATACAGCATACAAACATCCGTTGCAAGAATAGCATACAATATATAAAACTCCACAGCAAGAACAGCATACAGTATAAAAATCTCCTTAGCAAGAATATCATACAATATACAAAAATTCACAGTAAGAATAGAATACAATAGACAAAAATCAAAAGCGAGAATAGCATACAATATACAAAAATCCCCTGCAAGATTAGCATACAGTATACAAAACTCCGTAGCAAGAATAGCATATATATATATATATATATATATATAAAATTCCGTTGCAAGAATAGCATACAATATACAAAAAATCCGTAGCAAGAATAGCATATAATATATAAAACTCCGTAGGAAGAATAACATTCAGTATACAAAACTCCATAGCAAGAATAGCATACAATATACAAATATCCATAGCAATAATAGCATACAATATACAAACTTCCGTAGCCAGAATAGCATACAATATACAAAAATCTGTAGCAAGAATAGCATACGATATACAAAACTCTGTATCAAAAATAACATTCAATATACAAAACTCCATAGCAAGAATAGCATACAATATACACAAATTCATAGCAAGAATAGCATAAAATATGCAAAAATCCGCAGCAAGTATAGCATACAATATATAAAAATCCATAGCAAGAATAGCATTCAGTATACAAAACTCCGTAGCAAGAATAGCATGCAATATACAAAAATCCATAACAAGAAACAAAATAGCATATGCCTGCAGATTAAAGCAAATGAAATGAGCAGGTTAATTCACAAAATTTCTCTGAAGGGAGAGAGTGATATCTACATTCTCAAGGGTAATATTATGAAAATAAAATCCGAAGTTATTTATATGAAGTTCATACTAAAGTTGTTCATTCAAAATATTAACTAGACATCTGAATATACCAAGGCATTTCTATGATTAAAAAATATAACTGTTATTTACAATTCAGTTATTCGTCCTATTCCTAAGTTCTAGAAATTTACACATATTATATCTTTTCCATGAATATTTCTCTTAAGGTTTTGATGCAATAAGAACTCAAGTGCAAAATATCCATCTTAAAGGCAGTTACAAATAAAACAAAATGTATCACATTTAAGCCAGAAAAGTCTTTCTGAAGGGTCACTTCGACCTTTCTTTTTCCCCCTTCCCCGTTTCAGTGTTACAACTTGAAAGGCTAGCTTTTATGACTCAGTGAGATTGAGCAGGGCATTGCAACACTGTCTTGCGAAAACAAACATTTGAACTACCAACCATAACCGCTTGATAGGATCTCAAGTCAAATTATCAATTTCAAAGGGAAATTGATGTGCTCCGTATGCTGTCTAAATTCTGACGAAAGAAATGATTGTCATGGGGACAATTTAGGAACCACTGCGTCTGTTTGGCCAGAGTAAATTAAGGCGTACACTTTAGAAGTAATGTGAATTTATAGTGACGACCTTGGTCGAAATTCTTTGATCTTAAATTTGAGGAAGCCTAAAAAGAATAGTGTTTTCCTCGATAAACAAGAAAAGGGGACTGGGTGACTGTTTTGTAAAAGAAGACAGGGTTTAATGCTAGGAAGCACAATTTCTGAAAGAGAACAGCATTAAGTTGCGCAATTTTAATTTTTCACGTAATTATCTTTTTTTTATTCTTTTGTGCACACGTGTTTGATATGACTATGATCCATATCATGTATCGTTTATTCAATTTAATGGAAATGTGTTGATGCTAGAGTTGTTATGCAATTTATCTCTTTAATTTTACAGTTACTAGTTCATTGATAGTATTGACGATTGCATGCTATTCAAGTTTTCATATGTGTAGGATTTCAAATGGTTATATGAAATAATTTCCTTTGTATGCTAGGACGTTAGTGATTATCGTGAATTAAGGATAATTGCATATTTATATCTGATTTTGTAATGTTTAAATAATCCTATAAGTTAAGGATTGCTGTGAGCTAGAATTTTGTGAATTTTGTGCAATAGTAATCAAGCATGTGGTAGCGTAGATAAAGAGATACGGTATTGTTGTATATACCGCTCACTTGTTAAATTTTGGTCGGTTGCTGTGAAGCAAGGGTGATGTTCTATCGGATTAAGTCAGAATTTATGTAGTGTCGATAGCTATTATGCTTCTGAGTAACGTAAATGAGGGATCTTAAGTACATATAGAAAGTGGTACATGTAGAGATTATGGGGTAATTTTGTCCTTTAAGGAACAGCTTTATGGGGAGAGACTGGACAGTCCGAATACAGAAGTTCGAAAAAAGGTGTGACGAGTTCAGAATAAAGGACTAGGAAGTCCAGGAAGGGGTGATGCGAAGAGAATAGGAAGGCTGGAGGAAATATGAAGACGTTGATACACGGTCAAGGGAGGATGATGATGCAATCAGTCGTGGACATTGAGCTTTTTTCACCACTCGTTATTATGATGAAATAAATCCAAATTAGACACTGCTATTAAATTCTGTTGACAAAACATAAGTTGAATTGGAATTGACGCTATTGATTTATTTTGATTAAATTCGTTATTTGTCTTGTCTAAGGGGGCTAGTATTGCATTATTTCTTCCCAATGGTCTTGCTCGGTTCTCTGTTTGATATTCTATCTTTTCACTCCCGCAGGGCTATAAAATTGAGGAAGATCATTACCTAGATAACGCCAGCCAAATCCAATTAATCACTCCTCTTACTAAGAGGGCGACGTTACAAAATCTTTAACAAAATATATCAAATTTACTTTATTGGGAAGAGCTTTTAAATTGTTCAACATCATTTAGTGTGTATATATTTTATATTTTTGTCATCTCTTGAGTATAACATCTTAAACCAATACTGCATAAAGTGATAAAATAAAATCTATTTATTTACTGCATTCTAAACCTGGAAAAAAATAAGTGAGCCTCGTTCTGTTTATAAGAACAAGTGATGAAAAAAGATCGAGAGCATCAGCACCGTTTGGAGAAAAGGTTAGTACATCTCGCTCTCGCTCTCGTTCTCTCTCTCTCTCTCTCTCATATTTAATACGTCGTGCAGTACACAATTTTGATTGACTTATTTATCTCTTTTAGAAAATATTTAATTACATATATCTGAATAAATATAAATTATAGTTATTTACCTATATTTTAATAACTACTAATGATATTTGCTAAAAACATTGTTCATGCATTTCATGAGCTTAGTGATTTTATCTTCCTATTATTACCTTTAATGATGTAGCTGAATGGCTTAAGCGCATGCCTTTACCAATCATTCCACCTCACCTCTGTCCGCATGAGTTCTAGTCTTGGACTCGGAAAAAATGTGAGTAAAGCTGCCAGTAGTTTCCCGTTTTTCGGTAGTTTCTACTGGGGTTTTCCCGGGATTTTCCTCAACCGGCTGGATTCAAGTCTTATGTTACGTGTTTAGGTTCGAATAAACAGTGACACGAGAAAGAGTGAAAATAACAAGCTTTGAAAAAATACAATAATTTATTTCCCTGGAAAAAATTCTGTAAAAATGAAAAAATATGAACTTACGGTTTTATAGAATCAAATCCAAAAGTAATGCAAGAATAAATCCAAGAATAAAATAAATAGTCCTAATAACAAAATGTTCTACTGATTTCACGATCGAATCCCGACGAAGAATCCAAGATGGAAGACGATGACGTATGTTGCAATCTGTAGTGTTGAAGTCTACAGTTCCTTGTAGAAACAAGAATTATCAGTCCGGTTTCTGATAGCTGAATAAATTTTATTAAAAATACTGTTCTTGTTCCACAATATTACATGAGCACACGTATTTTCCAGAAAAATAACAAAATTAATCCTTTTGAATCCAAGTAATTTGAAATAACTCAAAGATAATTAATTTGAAATAACTCCAAACAGCACAACCTACAACTAACAGTTTAACAGCCCAGTTTCTACTGAGATTAATTCTCCCAAACATGGGTTATATGGTCTTTCTAAAATGTAAACAAGGGGTCACGTGATCATCTTCTGCATGGTATAGAAGCAAGTACTTGTTACAGATCACATTTACCCAGTGTGACCCCGACGAAAACCAATCATTTTACTCTAAGAAATAAAAAGATTTTTAAAAAATTGTTTACATCTTAATACAAAGTCCCATCATGACCTCGAAAACAACCAATCATTTTAAAATAAAATAGAACTTGTATACGATGGTTGCCACAAATTCTGAAACAAGGTCTGGATTTAGATCAACACCTGGTGTTTATAAAGTAACAGTCAAGGTCAAACTATGTTCTGAAAAAGTATCATCTCTAATAATTAATAAATTATCATTACAATATAATGTAATGAAAAATAAAAAAATTAAAACTGACAAACAATTAAATTGAAATAAATATATATTAAATCAAAATATACATAACACAAGTCACAATTATTGCTTCCGGTTCAGTACCAAAGGAAGTCGTCCGTGTCTATTTTGCAGAACTTTTTCCTTTCTCATTTTGATGGTTATATAAGAGTAATATTTAGGCATTCTTGGAATTGATTTAAAGGTAATTGTTTATTATTTAGAATATGATCATTATGGCGTGGTTGTGTGTATGTATTTTGGCGATAGCGCACAGTGAGTAAGGAGGCATTGATGCTTATCCGGAAGTGAAATTTGTAATCAGTTGTACGTTGCTTTGTTTACATTCTAGCATGTAATAAAAAGCCAGATAACACTTGAAAAGAACTTCAACGTGAATTCGACGTTGAAGCCATTTTTTAAATAAATATATGATTTATTGTGGTTTGGACACAGTGACAAGTTCAGCATGAAGAAGCAAATGTAGAGACAATAATGAAAAAATAATTGCGATCTTAGTCCAGTTATATACTGACCGCCATGTACAGCCTATCATGCGCTGAAAAATGGGGTTAACCCTACAACAATAAGGTAGACGTCTTTTTCTCCCTATTGAGAAATTGTGTTAATTAACTTACTTATTCTATTTGCATTGATCGGCATGCATTAACAATTTTGTTTCTTACTACGTTTTCTTTGTATATTGTATACTATAGATGATAGTGTGTTGTTTGCTTTAATATCCGTCATTCAAAACAGACATATTTCCCTATATGAGTGTCAGAAAAGATACCATTCCTGATATCTGTGGTGGTTTATTTACTGATATATGGTGGTTATAAACGTCTAAGTGATTATCGACCTCGATGTTATAGCCCGAGTCGAGCGAATATTAAATTATGACATTAATGGATGGAATAAGTGGAGACCTGAACAGAAATACAGAATAGAACAACACAAACCCTCATATACAGAATATAGAAAATTAATTCAATTAGATAAATAAATCAAAATTGTACAAGACCGCTTGTAGGATACACTTCTATTTGAAATATTGCTACGTGGTGGTTTCGCTGGTTATAGTTATCCAAAGCACGACCTATGATGGTGTTATTGCCCCTATCGAACAAATACAACAACAACAAAACATATAAAATTTATCGATAGAATTAAATGGAGATTTGAACAGAGTTATAGAACAGAACAACTTGACAAATTATATAAACAAAATAAAATTGAACATAAAATTTGAATGATACAGTTCTCTCTTAGGAATAATTACCGAGTTTATAAACTGCAGTTAGCAATTGTTTATATCTATAAGTCAAATTTTATCATACAAAGAGTGAGTAATCACACTCAATTGTCCTGCATATCTGCGTAACCTGGTTGCTTGCAGGTCCCTCCAAATTCAACCTTGGTGACAGTTAGAGTCGACGAATTCCTTTCCCTTCTCCTCTTCCTTTCTCTCTTTCCATCCTCTTTCAGGTCATCAACCATGATTTAGTTGTCAATTATCTGCTTTTTCTGGATAGTAAATACACACAGCTATTTTTTAAGAATAAATAAATATGCAAACTAAATATTTGTCAGGCTTTTACTTCTGAGGCAGAACATTACCCGATCTCTCGGTATCAAATATCGTCATAACGTAATTGACCGATCCGGTGGCCTAGTGGTTAGAACGTCCTCCTCGGATGCGGCAGGTCGCGGTTTCGAACCCCGGCCGACTCATACCAAATACTTATAGAAATGGTACTAGGAGCTGCCTCACTTGGCGCTCAGCATCAAGAGGTTAGTATTAGGACTCCTCAGCCTGGTGTCATGATAGTGTGACTGGGTGCGACATCATGCTACATGTCTGCGACATGGTGCCCCAGTGCTTGACATCACTATTAACTGACACAGTGCAGATATATTAGCGATGTGACTGAATTTTTTTTAAAGCTACTCTAAAAGTCCAACACACACACAGACACAGATGCACAGACTCACACACACACACACACACACACACACACACACACACTCATATCGTAATTCAACTGAAGATAAGGCTAATATGGGTTAGTTCGCAACCTGACAACTGATTCACAAATCCAAGTATGAAGATTATTGTGTCTTTCTAAAAGGCTATTCCACATCCCTTACTGAACTATAACATGCTTTTGGCCCCCTAATAAACCATTACGCTCTGATTTGGATTATAAATCATTAACTAAACTAAATGTCGTCAAACAGGCGCTTCTAATGCTAATTTCATAGATTCTCTTTCCAAAGAATTCACGTCTTACTACAATATTCGCTAACTAACAATGCAATGGCATAAAATTTCCAGGCATGGTAAATATCAATTCCTAACCTACACGATTTACATTACATATAAATGAATAAATTCGAACAATTTTCTCAAGATTCGTATCAGGAAATAATGTATGAAATACTTAGAATAAATGAGTCATATAATATTCAAGAAATTAATTCGAAGAATTATACATTCTAAACTCATATTAAAGGAAAATCGATGTATGAAGTAATTACCAACTCGTATGAAATGATGAATTGCAAGAGACTGAGGGAAATACGTTGTGCTTTCGAGACTCGCTTACTTTTATCGTAGCAGAATCTCTCTGTACCGTTAAGGTTTCGTGTCACTCAAACTTCCAGACATCCGCCCCGTTAACAATTCTAACTAGAGAATACTGGCCAATATCGCAGAGCTATGAACTTCCTGCCTTTCCGCAGAAAATTAGACCGACTAATTTTCCCAAGGAGAATACATAAAACATTAACTGGAAACCCCCCCCCCCCCCCCGCCGTATTTAGCTTAGTCAATCAGGATTAAAGGTATATAACGGCAGAAAATTAACACACGATTATGAAGGTTTTATTAAGTCCTCATATTTGCGTGCTTTCTTAATAAATGTGATGTCTGGAAAGTTTAATTGTATTACACTTATTTCAACTGGTACAAAAATGGTCTCATTTCAGCTCTGTCGTATTTCCGGTTCTTAACCCTAAATTCATCTTGCCTCGTCCATCTGTCTAATCATTATAGAACTGATCCTATTTTTAAATAAAATCAATCACGCATCAAACAGGGATATTAAAACGACCACAGTCGTGCGATTTAATATGGTACCTAGACCAATTCGTCAATTTAATTGGCTTTGTGTCACCCTGACCCCGCAACGTTCACTCAGTTATGTGCCATAATTTCTTACAAAATTCATAGTTACAAATAAAAATTAATTTGAAGTTCTAAAATGCAATTAGCAGTTAAATTTAAACAGATACAGTAAATTTCATCACGAAATTGAGTGAGTGTTTCGAACTTAATTGGCCGGCATGTTTGCATAACCTGGTAACTGGTTGTGGGTCACTCTCCAGATTCAACACTACTGGTACGTTGGAGTCGACTTGGTCTCTCGAGCTTCATCGTGCGTTGCTACCTATATTTGCTTCTTTCGGCGTTCAGCCTCTTAAGGGTGGTTCAGTTATTCCAGTCGTCTCTCTCTAATTAACGTCGTGGAATCCTCAACCAGACGTGTAAGCTATTTCCTTTTAAAAATAAAATAAATGCATGCAGACTAAATATTTTGTTGGGACCTTACTTCCTGAACGGAATAAATTCCCTTCTCTCATTACCATCAGAATACCGTATCAAATTTCACAATAGTCACTTAACTGCTAATATGGTTTCAGGACACAACCTTGCATTATATACGGTATTTATTTACATGCAATCTCCTTGAATAGACATTAACAGAGTAAAGGAAATTTAATGTGTTTCTGATAGAACAAGTTTATCATCATCTTGAATTCACATGATAGTTTGCTTCGCTTAAATGACAATTAAGCCCATGCAGGGTGAACTACTAACCACTTTCTTCACTATTACTATACACATGCATACACGTGGCCGACAATAAACAGCCGTTTATCCAGCCATGCTGCTCTCCTTTAGTACAATCGATTCATGTGTTAAAAGAATGCACAAATTAGCTATACGAATAGATGAAACAAAATTCGCTTCTTGTCTTATCGACATACAATGCTAACTAACAATTCATCGCTATTAACATCTTACAAGCCTAACAATATTCAGTTCTAAGTAAGGATGATTCATATGATATTTAAACAAATTAAAATATCAAACAATTATCTTAACAATTATATCAATGAAAATAATGCTTAAGGTATAACGGTACCAATTGCGCAAGTCCAGGTGGGCGGAGCTTAAGGTGTATGGAACATTGTATTCAGAATTAAAGAACAAAACTAGCTGTGATTGGTGCATTATGTAAGACTTGTAGTTTCTGTTTGGCTTAAAAAAAAGTTGAGCCTCTTGGCAACATGTGAGTTTGTGTTAATTTCTATCTAGATCATATTTTGTATTTTTTATGATTTTTTTAAAATATGGTACACATGACTGAAAATGTGCTTGTTGTGACTAGATAACTCTTACCCCTGTCTAGTTCCAGTAGAGTTATCTCTCTTAAATGCAATGGAGTACCTGGTTATGTCATTGTCAAATTGACAATCTAGCATTGTTCTATATGACAGCGTGTGACATGCATGCCAAAGTAGGACAGAAAGGATATTTATTTCACAAAACATTAGCATTGAGGTATATGGAAAAACAATTGGTACCGTGATACCTAAAGGAAAGAATAGCCTCACAGTGTTTCCATAGAAACGCATACATGTGGGCGGCATTTATGAACTATACTAGTTTGATGTAGGAAAACAAATGTATGCTGAACACTTTTGGTCAAATATTGAAAGTTCTTTAAGAATAAAATGTATGAAATCTTTAGAAAATAGCACAAGATGGCTTTGGATGGGGACTTTTGATAACTATAGCTATGATAGATATAGACTTGTGTTACCTGATGCCTTTATGTATGTGCTGTTACCTCCTAGATTGGAATGCATGCAACAAAATAAGTTATGTAAACATAATATAGTTGATTTTGGCCAAATATTGGCTATTGTACCTGCAAAAGATGAAAAATCATGTGTACAAAAACAACTATCTTGTTCTTGTAAGGCATGCCATAAACCAGGATAGAGAACATTCTAAGTACACTTGTAGATAGATCACTTGTACCATGTGGGATGTTCTGGCATGAGTAATTTTTAGGTAATTTATTAAGGATTTGGTATTCCTTCCCATTTTGATTTGAATTGTCCTGCTCTAATTGTCCCTTTTTTTTTTACACTCTCCTGCTTTGAAATTGTTCATGTAGTTAGTTCAGTTCTCTTGCATTCCCTTTTGTTGAAGTAGCAGTGAATACCAACAAACAAGAACAGTTTCCTTAAGTCAGCATTTCCCATTGGCACTTGTATAAGCCCAATTATAATCTACTATTGACTTTCAGTTAATCCTATTTCTTTCTGTCAAGCTGCTCCTGTGGAATTTCCATGTTTGGTCCAACATTACAGAATGATAACCATTTTAGTCACACAGTGCGTATTTATTCCATTCAAATCCACACTGTTCTTGAAACTTTGCATCCCATCGCAAGAATCCAAATTGGCATGAGATGATATCTGCATGGTTATGGAAGGCTGCACTCTACATGCCGGCATTGTAGAAAATATGAACTATGTGATATGAAAGAGCTGCGTGATCTTAGAAATTAAAATTACATGACTCTTGAGGTCTCCACTAAACATAGGAGTCTAAATGTTAGGTTCTCACTTTGTCAGTAATGTATTTTGAGATAATTTAATTGCAATGAAGTTAATACAGGTTGTTGATGAACTCATCTATATTACATGGATAATGTATTCAAGGTTACCACACCTTATGTATATCATTCAGTTATCTCCCTTACACCAGTCATAACATTTCAAGGAAATAAAATCTCACATTTTCAGTGACTGATTATGAAAATAAAGAGAAGATTTGTGAAGTATTATATTAGCCCTCAATCTTGATGTAAATGTAAGTAGAAGCAATTTGGTAATTTCTCACAGTAAAGTTTACAAGTTTAAAAACTGATAAGGTATGTTCTGCTTGGCTCTGAGATAAGTTTCTCTCTATCTTGCCAATTATTATTAAATTCTTATGTAGAAGAAATATACTTTCTATGTATCTATATTATCTAAATTATTCACCCTTTTATATTAGATGGAAATGAACACAACTTCACTTGAAATTTGGGTCCTGTAAGGGATGTTATAGCACAGTTGCCTTTGGGCTGTCCTTGGACCTGTTGGGCCCTGCCCCATATATTTGTCCAAGGTAAGGTCATCAAACTTTCACTTCTCATTTTTCGCATTGCTGATTTTGCCACCTTTAATTCCTTTATCATAAGCTACCTCTCCCTTTTAGATAAACACTTTCCTCCTGTTTTTAACTCCATTTGATGTGCTATACTTAGTGTTTATATTTGGCATTTTTCTGTATTTTATTCCCCTAATTTCACCTCCCAATCCAAACATAACCACTTAGAAGCTGCGATTTACTATATTTGGTGACTGACTGGCTTATTGAAACAATTTTATTCACATTACAAAGGAGGAAAGCTTACTATTTGTGTTACAAAGAGGATGGGTAGGTGGACCTTTGTGTGAGGACTGGTGGTTAGTGACCTCTTGTATCTGTAGATAGTGTAAAGTGGTCAAAGCTTATACTTTATAATAAGATTGGGTCATGTCCACCTGTCTCTGATGTTAAGTTCTGCACCTACCAAACAAATATAAATTCCTTTCTTTTAGGTGAATTGTACATTTTGAAGTAGGACAGGTGCATACTATTTGGTACATTGACCTTTGACCTAGTTATTACATAATATGATATAATGTGATTTATCCCATATCACCTATGTGAAGTTCAATAATTGCTGATATGAATAAGATACAACTCATAGTTGAAAGAATTCATTTTATTTCAAAAGATGATTTTGATGGTGAAGCAAAAGTATGAAAACAATAGTTCAAACAGCTCAATGACATTTCTATACACATTCATATAAGA
The DNA here is from genome assembly GCA_028554795.2 of Sinohyriopsis cumingii. Classification (NCBI taxonomy): domain Eukaryota; kingdom Metazoa; phylum Mollusca; class Bivalvia; order Unionida; family Unionidae; genus Sinohyriopsis; species Sinohyriopsis cumingii. The sequence goes on from CM068839.1 coordinate 27,633,967, forward strand.
CATAGGTTAGTACCTCATCAAATTGTTTTTCACAAGTGAGACTAAGTATATTTGTTACTTATACAGTCCCGAACTATTTCACAGATTATTGGAAAAATTAAGGTTTGCTATAGGTATAACGGTACCAATTGCGCAAGTCCAGGTGGGCGGAGCTTAAGGTGTATGGAACATTGTATTCAGAATTAAAGAACAAAACTAGCTGTGATTGGTGCATTATGTAAGACTTGTAGTTTCTGTTTGGCTTAAAAAAAAGTTGAGCCTCTTGGCAACATGTGAGTTTGTGTTAATTTCTATCTAGATCATATTTTGTATTTTTTATGATTTTTTTAAAATATGGTACACATGACTGAAAATGTGCTTGTTGTGACTAGATAACTCTTACCCCTGTCTAGTTCCAGTAGAGTTATCTCTCTTAAATGCAATGGAGTACCTGGTTATGTCATTGTCAAATTGACAATCTAGCATTGTTCTATATGACAGCGTGTGACATGCATGCCAAAGTAGGACAGAAAGGATATTTATTTCACAAAACATTAGCATTGAGGTATATGGAAAAACAATTGGTACCGTGATACCTTAAATGAAGACACTCCACCTTGCTTTGAAGTTCGCTTATTCTTTTTTTTTACCGTTTAGCGGGATTATCTCTTTCCATCCCATGCTACGTGTCTCTCAAGAATTTCAACTACACTTACTAGTTTTGCAAGCTTTCTTCTCCTTTTCTCAAAGTATTTAATTAGCCATATGAGATTTATAATTGACTGGAGCACACCAAACGTTTGCGTCCAATATTAAGTCATGGTCCAGGGAAGAAGCGTTATCACAATTTTATATGGCTTTTAAAAGCAGGGTTATTAGTGCTTTTCCCCAACCTTAAACGTTTTGTTTTAGAAGCATGCTGTTTTGACCCAAACATATTTGCATGAATGGAAAATATATTCCTTCGAATATTCACGATCATGCATCATTAACGCTGATTTGTCACTTCTTTTTACATTTGAAAAGTATCGACGACAAAATATCTTTCTCTGTTTCTCAGTAATTCGAGGTTACTTTGTAAGAGGAACTTCATATCGGCTAAGTACATTGCATGCATATATGTATATAAAGACTGCTTGCGGAAGAAAAAGACTCCAGTCGGTTTAAAAAATACAAAAGCTAAGAAAAATTAATGATGGTACTAAGATGCAGATATGGCCGGAAAACCTAAGTAGCACATGCCACTGTTTTAAAGTACAAACAACTGGAACATGATTGGTCTTGACTGTAAACAACTGGAACATGATTGGTCTTTACTGTAAACAACTGGAACATGATTGGTCTATACTTTAAAATTTAATGACAAACGTCTGGACATACGTAAATTGGTGCACACCTCACCCACCCCAACAACAACAAAATTCACATTTAATATTACCTTTGCGGCACGTATTGGCAGTGGGCACGTGAACATTAAGACCTTAATTTTCTGAAATGATTCCATGCATACATTGTATTAAAGTTTAAGAATGTAAACAGTGTTTTAAGACATGTTTTGATCATCACTTGTATTTGTACAAGATTGTTTCTCTAAGTCTTGCACTAACTTACTAGAATCTCCCAAAAGATCGAGATGCAAGTTTAGCTTTGTATGAATAAAATTCAAAGTAGAAAGTATGATATTTGCAATTTATTTAAACAAGCATGGTTGCTAAATGCAAATCGATATGTCTGTGAGAATAAATGAAAGTACGCTTTTGGGAACATATGTTGTGAGTAAAGGAACTTTGGACCATATTTAAAGTTTCAGCCTTGTATGACAGCTGTCAGTTACCAACTATCATGAAAACATGTTTTCTTTGATACATACATACCCACATGCATGCATACATACATACAGACAGACAGACAGACATACGCACACTTACATATACACATATACATACATACATACATACATACATACATACAGACAGACAGACAGACAGACAGTCAGTCAGACAGACAGACACACACACACATACATACATATATACATACATACATACACACATACTTACATACACACACATACACACAAATACATACATACATACATACATACATACATACATGCATGCATACATACATACATACATACATACATACAGACAGACAGACAGTCAGTCAGACAGACAGACACACACACACATACATACATATATACATACATACATACACACATACTTACATACACACACATACACACAAATACATACATACATACATACATACATACATACATACATACATACATACATACATACATGCATACATACATACATACACACACATACATACAACGTTCTGGTAATCAAACTCCTCTACCTCCTAAGACTAATACATTTCGAGGTTAAAGACACCATGAATAAGTCTAACATAGACAGTTGGAGGTATATGATATGTTGACAAGATGAAGAATTACAACACAGGCGAAAAATAGTATGAGACCATATGATAAATTAGTAAATTGAAATTATTTTAACTATGCATAGTAAAGGGCTGGCGATAAATATGCCACATTCTAGGAAACTGCATATCGTATGATTATATACCTTCAAAATACCTCCTTATATCATCAAGACGAATATAAATGGCCCTGTTAATGGGTGATCAGTTTTGATGAATGATTGATAAACAAACCAGTGCAAAGCATGCCATTGTGTTGTTCAATTTTAAAAACGTGGACTCTTTCACTTATTTCTCACACTGGCGACGGCGACCATTTGTGTCCTCTATTCGCTAAGATCAAATGTTTTCAGGTTGTTCTTGTTGTTGTTGTTTTAGGTTTAATGCCATTTCTCAGCGCAAGACAGGCTATATATGTATGATAGCCTGTATAGCAGAGGAAGAATCTGGGAAGGTCCTTTTAAGAACCACCGACCCACAGGAAGATACTGGTAAGCTGTCTCTCGTACCCACAATGGCCCAGCTCGACACTCGAACCCACGCGGACAAAGGTGATAGGTATAGACGAGCGCTTTAGACCACTAGGCCACCCGGGGTCCCATATGCTCTCTGGTGTTGATTTACTTTCTGATTCCCCAAACTGGTGCATGCATGCAACGTACAATTTAAGATTGTGCCAGCATGCAACGTACAATTTAAGACTGTGCCGCCCCCAACCCCATCTCCAATGCCACAACACAACAAAAAAGAATGCACTGATTGGATTATACTAGGTCCTAAAGTTTAAACTACTCGACCAATTAGCAATGTAATGGCACACACACACACACACACACACACTCTCTCTCTCTCTCTCTCTCTTATCCTTCCGTTTTTTAAGTTGTTTTAATCACGGTTATAACGAACGCCAGATTAAATGATAAGATATAATAAGTCCCTTTGGCTTCGTCTTATCGGGGGTATGCTGCATATACATTTACTGTACCTGTTTGAATTTTTTTGCTTTAGTACTGATTTAAACAGATACAAATTCTAAGATTCCAATCATTATCTATCGCATAATTAAAAGGGGATTTACACTAAGTAAGCATCTATACTTTGGTATCTACACCAGCATTTGGATGCTTTTTTGCTAGTTATCATTCACACTTTATCAGAGGAAATATCTATGGATGTTTGTTTTCGGCTAGGAAACCTAATATTTCTAATTTAATGTCTACCCAATATTTTCCATGCTCAAACAGATAAGGTATGTGAGATTCTTGTCACTGCAGTTTAATATAAACCCATTTCGCAAGTTAGTTTTTCTGCTGCCTAAGACATAAAAGTGCTATTTGACTCTTTCGAAGGCTAAAACATTTATCTAGTTTTGTAAGCGTTGCAGCCTCACTAGACGCAAATCTCGACCCTTGGATTACGACCCCCACACATTACTATGAGGCGCCGAAGCTGACAAAAGCTGGTCCAATCAGAACGTTGCTCTTGAACTTTTAATATCATATGTCCAGAATTCAAATTTCACATGGTGTGTCCAAAATACTTGTTCTTAAAGTTCCATTTTCTATGTCGAAATTTTAGATTGCATCTGTTGAATCAAACTATAGTGGTTGAAAGTTATATTTTCTGTATCAAGGGTTTAGATTGCGTAGTTTGAATTACACGGCAGTGGTTGAAATTTCAATGTCATACGCCGAGAATTCCTAAATTACGTATTGGTTCAAATAGTTTACGTTGAAAGTTCCATTTCATATGTTGAGTATTTAGATTTCGTCTGTTGAATTACGCAGCGCTGGTTGAAAATTCTATGTCCAATGTCGAGTTTTTGATTGTATCTTCTGAATTACACGGCGGTTGTTGACATTTTAATGTCATATGTCGAGAGTTTCTATTTGACATGTTGAATCGCATTAATTGTGCTGAAAGGTCCAGTTCGTATGTTGAGTTTTTAGATTGTATCTGTTGAATTACACAGCGGTGATTGGACATTTTATTGTGCTTGTCAGAATTTTTATTTTCATATGGTGAAATGATTTGTTTGGTGTTAAAAGTAACATTACACAATGTCCACTTAAACAATTCAAAATAATATCGAGTATTAAGATATATCTTTCGTGTATTCAGTTATGAGGCGCCATTGCATTTCATGCATTTACAGTTTGAAAGTTAACATTCACAGGTCGAGAATTACTACGAATTTCTTCACTAAAGATCGCTGTCGTGAACGGACGCCATTATTTTAAAACAAGAAGGCTGCTTCTCGTTGCTGTGAAATTTAGCAGATGAAATCTAAATACTCGTCATATGAAATGGAACATTCACCACAAACATTTGCATACGACATATGAATTAAGGATTCTCGACATATGATATTGAAATTTCTACCACCGCTGTGTAATTCAAAATATACGCTGTAAAATGTCAACGTATGAAATAAAACTTAAAACCACCACTTTATAACTCAGCATATAAAATATACAATCTCGTTCTAGAAAATGGAACTTTAAGGACATGCAATTTGATCTAACTAGTGGTATTGGATTTCTCGACATTCGACATCGAAATTTTAACTGCAACTTTCTCATTGGACCAGCTTTTGTCCGCAACGGCGCCTCTTACATTACCTTCTGAGCTACAGCGACTTTCTAATAAAGAATGTACAAATACTGTAAATGTATGTGCAAAGTCATCGCCATCCCCAAAGATACATGTACTGCTAAAGTGACCAAACAAAAATGCGTTGGGCGTATGAAAAACGAACTATTGAGATATATTAAGGTTGTCCTTTTATATTTGCCGACCCCAAACCGATGCAGGAACTACTCCACGTATTAGCGGCAAGCTAAACATTTAAGATATACTCTGATCGTTATGCTTGGTATATGTCTGTCTGTATGTTTGTATGTATGTATATCTGCATGCATGCATGCATGCATGGATGCATGTATGCATGTATGTATGTATGTATGTTGTATGTATGTATGTATGTATGTATGTATGTATGTATGTATGTATGTATGTATGTGTGCGCTTGCGTGAGTGCGTGTGTGCTTGCGTACGTACACACGCACGTATGCATGCATGCTGGTAGGTAGGAAGGTAATTAAGTATGCATTTTGGAAGGTATATACCAGATACAAAAGCAGTTATATTATTCTAGACCCTATCATGGTATTATCTAGCCAAAAGTAGATCAGTACATAAACGAGAAACAATTCATTACTAATTTGGAGTTTTTAGTACTTTCCTTTCAACATCAATGTCCTTGTTATCGTCTATAAACCCTAATCTATCCCCCTCCACCCTTCTCTCTCACATATACACACAGGTGCGCTATCTGCGAATGACGACCCAGTTCTAAAAACGGATGTAGAGATGTTACTCAGGTCTTTCCTCCTTAAACAAAGACTATGTGTATGTTTGTTTGTTTGTGTGTGTGTGTGTGTGTGTGTGTGTGTGTGAGAGAGAGAGAGAGAGAGAGTGTGTGTGTGTGTGTGTGTGTGTGTGAGAGAGAGAGAGAGAGAGAGAGAAAGTGAGAGAAAGAGAGAGAGGATTATGGCGGTAAACACGATAAATCTGCAAATTTAACTTCAATAAGAGAGAACGATCGCCTGGTAGCACCTTGTATACGTAGTGAAAACTCATCTCAGCAGGCGATAATAGTAATGGGGTGATTTAAATTGAAGAATACCCCATAATATCATAATTTTTCATATGTATATCAGGTAAATTGAAGTACCGTGTTGAGGTATGCTTAGAGTACGGCTAAAAATACGTTTTCCTCGCTCATCGTCGATTAAATGATGAATAAGTTTTTCATCAACTTAATTACTTAATTATATAAATGGCGTGCAATCAGGTTAATGGCTTTGCGTTTGAGGTGAAAGAAACCTGAATATTCTAAGGGAGAAGTTACTGACCGTCTGTCAAAATTTATTTATATGACTATTGAATCTGTAATTGAACAGCTTGATACATTACAGCCAAATTGCTTTTTGGCGCCAGTGAAAATGTAAGTTAGCTACGCCTTTCTCATTCTATTTAACACATCATATCATATCGTATCTTTGAAAGATCTATCAAGAATTTTGACCCATCTATTACGCTGATTTAAAAGTTCTTCATATTTTACAACAGCTAGATATGGAGTAGAGAGTATATATGGTGTCAGAGTAGCAGTGCACCGTTTACCACAGGCATTAAATTAACTCCCATACTCTTAAACTGCATAAAACATTTTTAACGCAGTTTATAATAAAAACACCTACACAATATGCCAACTCCATTACTCGGATGAATATTTACTGCAGAAGCAATCGATACATAACTATGGCTTGTCTGGATACTAAAGTGTAGCGGAAAAGTAAACAGTCTCTGTTTCAGAGACGAATCTTCCACACCGTACAAACTTTACACAGCTTCCACTGAATGGCACAAAGTCAACCATAGTTTACTGGACCAGAAAATGTCTTTACTGAACAAAACAGTGTGTCCTTTTCCCGTGACTACACCTTTTCTTTTTTAAATCGGAAACAATTAGCGATAAAAGGAAATGCGTCTTTGTAGGTGGGGTTAAAAAGTCCTTGCTCAAGAGACGTATACATTTATGCTATCAGAATCTCCCTGCAAGATAGATAAATTTTCTCCTTATTTAGATTCATTTTCTTTCTTTCTTTTTCTTTAAACTTAAAGGTACAAAAAGGGCCATTAACATTTCGTGGTGTTTATAGACACTTTTAGCTGGATGTTTATCATTGCTGGTCGGTAGGTAAATGTTTAGGTAACTAGGAAGGTATGCAGGTAGATAGACAAACATGCGTGTCATGTACAAGGGTGGTTGGGGTAGGTTTGTGGATAGACGGCTAGATGTTAAGGTACTGTTTGTATACAAGTTTAAAAGGTATGTTTGTTACTGGATCATAACGTTTAGAAACGCGAACCATTAGCATCAACCTGTTTGTTTACTGTTTTATTTTTACGAATCATGTATTGATGAAAACCTATCATTGCTACAAGGGTATAGGTTTAAGACTTCTTTTTAAGATTTAGAAGAAAAAAATGTTTGTCATTAAGTCAAAACCACTATGAAAAGTGAAAAGCGCAATCAAACTTGTAGAACCAAACAACACAAACTAAAATGTATCTAGCAAGTCTAGAACTGTATCTAACCCACCTATTACATATAAACAAAGTTGTAACTATTATAGTTTTGTTGTTGTTGTGTTTTTTTGTTTGTTTTGTTCTAAGACAATTTTACCATAATACATGGCACTGATATTGCTACTACTTGTATGTTAACATCTCTCGTGTAATATTTTAACATGCCTGTATAGAAATAACTTATATTAGTCAAAATGCGTTTTCTATCCAGGCCACGTTTTTGGGTTTTAAATTTATTGCAGTTGCAATTAACATATCTGCCTGTTGTTCAATTATTCCTTGTAAAACTCTTTTCTTGCTTAGTACAAAACGGGACAAATGTTGATATATTCTATTATTCCAATCCAGAAAACGAAGAGAAAGGTATTCGTTTGTATATAATCCCAGAATATGTGACCTGCTGTTTCCATTGCATTATTACAGTTAGTTTTAAATTATCGAAATTTACTAAATGAGTCGTTTGTAGCGGAAATACTTATGTAGTATTTTAAATTCAAACCAACTTAGGTGTGGACATTTTGTAATCTGTAACAGTAACTTAAAAGACGTACGTCGATTCTCCTCATCTATAATATCTAGCTTTAGATTTCATTTAATATTAGATGCAGAATGATACGCATTTAACATTAGATGCAGACTGATACGCAATTAACATTAGATGTAGACTGATGCGCATGTAACATTAGATGCAGACTGATACGCATTTAACATTAGATGCAGGCTGATATGCATTTAACATCAGATGCAGCCAGACATGCATTTGAAACAAATATCTGACTGATTCTCCTACTACCTTATTTGTCTTTAATTCTTAGGTAAGCAGATGGATGCAGAATTGATCGTTGCATATAAATATAATTGCTAGTGGTTGTATTGTATTTAGTTTCATATACGTTTATTGCATATGTTATTTTGGACAAAATCTAAGAAATTTTCTTTAATTCGGAATGTAGTATAATTAATATAAGTTCAATGTGCATGAATTAAATCATTCACACACATTATTCCCTTTTTGTAAAATGTACTATTATTTCCAAATTTAATATTTGGTTTATACCATCTCTGTGTCTTATTTCAGACTTTCTTAATAGTTCAGACTTTCTTAATAGTTGTCTATATCCTGTTAAAACATCTATTCAGTTTGTTCCGATACTTTTTGTAACAAAATCTGTTCCAAATGAGAATTATTTTTTCGATAAAAGGAGAAAATGTAATTAACATGTATGTATACTACTTAGTGAAATTCTCATAAAAGTCAGTTTTATAGAATCAAAGTTCATTATATTTTTATCACCTTTATGCTTCCTCCTTTGCAATCATTAATCATCACCTGTATTTTCACTATATCCGTTGCACCGTTGTAAAGGAATAAAGGAATTTATGGAAAGGTAAATTAAATTCTCGCAACACGTTTTGAGAGGGGTTTGGTAGCGTGAACAACCTTAAAAGCTAATTTTTATAATGCCAGACGTTTTACAACTGTTATTTTTTCAATAAGGTACATATAATCTTTCTGACCAACGAAGGAGATTTTTTAAAATTTATTTCTCTAATGCCATAGATTATCTTTAACATACCATTTTTAAAAAAATTAAAAATGGCAAGGCTACGGAAAATTAACCCATTAGAGTTCCAGTCTAGATTGTATTGTAAACAATAATAAACTTCACAATATATTCCACTTTGTAACCAAATTACTTTAGTTTTTCAATATCTGCACAAAGATATCTACATAAAGTTCAGAAAATTTAGATATCTCCACTAAGTCCAGAAAATGGAGATATCTCCATTAAGTCCAGAAAATATAGATATCTCCACTAAGTCCAGAAAATATAGATATCTACACTAAGTCCAGAAAATATAGATATCTACACTAAGTCCAGAAAATATAGATATCTACACTTAGTCCAGAAAATATAGATATCTACACTAAGTCCAGAAAATGTAGATACCGATACATAGGTTCTTATGCAGCTTTTAGTCATTTTTCGGAACTGTCTAACATTAGAAAAGGATCAGTGGCATACTGATATAATATATATGTTAAGTATTTACTTTAATGTCTTTAATAACTGGATTTTGCCTGTCAGCAACTTCTTTTTATGTCAATCCAAGAAGAGCACTATTCACTCACTATTACAAAAGATTTTGTATTATTATTATTATTATTATTACAGTTTTATCCATTTCATAATATCTGAGCTAAAATTGTAAAATAGTTGTACCTATTCTACAAAAGGCCATACCAAATAATCAAATGCTGTCTCATCGTCTATTAAAAGTAATAGTTCTGGTTTGTTACAAACATTTACACAAAGCAATAAATTATATAAATTCCAAATATTATTCCTGGTATAGTTTACCTGTTACAAGACATGTTTCTTCTTCATTTCTTACATGTGGTAATACCATTTTATGGTATTTATTATGTAAGTAGTTGTTATTTTATATGTAAATTTCAAATACATGATGGCCTCCACCTTTTATGTATTAGTCTGGCTTATCTACCTTTCTTAGACACGTAACTATCACAAGTAATTACCACAAGTAATTACCACATCCTTTTGTTTTTATCAAAATTCTCCTGAGGATAAAGAAGTAAACATTTGCTACTCTTAGGAACCAAATGACCAACATCTGTCCAAGTGAGTTTTCAAATTTCAAATGTAAATCCATATGAGATAGAACTTTTATTATTTGACGTATTTTTTTTCTTCTTCTTCAAAGTTGATCTTGTCTGCACTGTGAGATGGTCCTTGTAAACAGTCATTCTGAGCATTATTCATTATCTGAGGTTCCAAATCAACTGTATGATAGTATACAAATTTGACAGTACAATTTAGTTTCTTCTTTATTGGGGGAGTTATTAGTTAAACTACTATCATATTGTCTCAAATCAGGCATCGTCTTACTAATATAATGTCTCATTTTCAGGAGTGAAAATAGTTGATTGTTCACTATCTTCAATCCATGTCACACGAGATCTTACTTCAACACCTTCATTCTTTTCCTCAGGATTTCTATCAGTTGATCTAATTCACTTTTCAAATGAGAAAATTGATCCGGTTCATTAACCTGTTTAAGAGTTTATTTTTCTTGTGTGACATGTTTTTCGAGTTGATATTGTTGTCTATACAAAGGTGGATATGGTAAGTTGGTAGACGACTAGGTGTATAGGTACAGTAAAGAGAACAGTTCAAATGGTCTTTTAGTCAACAAATTTTATTACATTCAGAATTAGTCTTATACGACATAGCTAATGCAATGATAATGTCTGCTTGCTGGGGGGTGGGGGGCAGGGATGGTTGGTGAGGTGGGGTTTAGTAACCATGTATTGACGGAAATGTATTATTGCTACATGGTTATGTATATTATAGACTTTAGCTTCAGGTTTTATTAAGAAATACTTGTATATACTGACCCACGATGTTTTGACACCTTGTACTAAAGAGATTCGGTATGTATTGTAACCTTGTATGAATATTTTGTGCATGTTTTACATGTTAGTCATAACAGCATAATGAAAATACCTTGTATTATGTATAATTCCACCAGGACATGGTCAAATTATTCCATAAGTCCAATGTTTGGCTGTGCACTCGCAGTCAAAATACGTACTAATCCGCCATTTGCACTCTTTTGGTCAGCGAGCGCTTTGGAATTTGATTGGCTTAAGGTCACATGATCTTTTTCTATAACTAGCGCCACGTACATGTAATGTTAGCTTCACTGTTATCTTGTTCAGCGTTCGGAGCAGACGGAAGTAAAGCATCGGGTGACGTTATACCCATTTCATTTATTCTGTAATGTCTCAAGCTATGTTGGATAAACATAGTCAAGTTGCATTTGTTAGTTATAATGATATTTGATATGCTAGCTGGACATTGCGGGGAATTCCAGAATTTATTTATTATTCATGAGGTGACGTCCGCTACCGTATTGGTTACCATGATTTCACCTTTGGTGAATTATCACCGCGATTAACCTAAGTGAAGGCGAGAGATCATAACGATATATATAATCCTGGGAAAGATACAAATTGTTCCTCCAGGAATTGTTATATAAGTATGTTAACGTTAAGTCGCTGCTAAACCGTCACTCTTCACCTTCGTTAGAAGGCGAACTCACGATGCACCCTTACCTTACGATACTCACCACCTTCAACACCTGAAGGTTAATACTTCACCTTCACCTTATTCATTGCCCCGATTTAAGCAACTCTTTCTTGTACTTCCATAACGAGAATTCTATGTGATATAAATCATCACAAATATATCCTTAAATCCACTCAGAGAGAGGTGGAGAAGGTGCAATTATATCTGAAGCTCCATTGCACCTTCTCCCACGGGAGTCGATAACCTTTGTCTCCGGTGATTCTCTGGTTTACGTAAGTCTGGTATTAAATCTGAAATGTTTATGTATATGTAACTTTACTGACATTCAGTAATTGCATGTTCACCTGCTCTTGTTCTTAAGGTATATTGCAGTTGAGTAAGCAGGGAATATGGAATTCTCCGTTTCTCCGATTGGTCAACCGACTTTGAGTTGATTTAAAAGTACCCGACACGGTTAGCTCATTCGTCTCCGTAGTAATTTATTTGGACTGGCTATTAGTCCTTTCTCCGCTTATCTCTCTTGAACGTGTCCGATGAGGCAAACTGCAGGTGAGCGGTGACTTAGGATAGAGGCCGTCGTGGGTCAAGGAAGAGAAGAAACCGCATGTAGGAGATAGTTCTTATGTGCGAAACATTCTATTCAAGACATATATATATATATATATATATATATATATATATATATATATATATATATATATATATATATATATATATATATATATATATATATATATAGATATATAGATAGATAGATAGATAGATAGATAGATAGATATATACACACATACAGGGATAAAGGTTTTAGTAACTAGAATTAAAATCCATAAATCAAAGTCAATTTTAAACTGAACACAACCTTGTTGATTTTTAATCGGTCGTGTGTTTTTCGGCACAGCAACACGGTTAGGCTATTTAGTTCTGAGACAATAGAAGTAAAGTGTATTGCCCATGTCATTTTACTTGGACAGCTGATCCTGCTTGATGCGATTGTAGAAATCGAACCAGGACCCTTTCGGTCGCACAGCCAGGACGATAAACACTGAAGCACCGCGGCTATCTCAGCGTAGTTTCATACACAAATGAATCTTTCCGTAAGACCTCTGACCTGGCCATATGAAACTAATGTGACCATACATCACTTTCTTAGTGTCTAGACAATTATGACCACACTAATTTGTTACCGTTATTCTTGGACATACTATATATTTATAATTTTTCAATACTTTTAAGGTGTTGTTAAATTTGTTGACATAATTCAATAGTTCCCAAACAAGCGTGTTAGAAGAATTATCACACAGGTATTAATCAGCCGATTTCACAGCAGAAGGACAAGGTGTGATTGGCTGCAACGCGAGGTTGCTATGTTATGACGTGCGTGGGTGCTGACCACAATCACTGCACCAATTCACTCACAGAAAGCACGTGTCACTATTATTAGAATAGTAATTCCTGTTATTGCCCGTTCTTTTGTAAGGGCAATCGCTTGTATTACATGCACGATGATTACAACGAAGTTCCTAAACTTAAACTTAAAAGATTGTAAAATGAACATGCCTGAGTAAGTTCTCATATATTCGAATAAATTTGAAAATGTTTAGATTTGTCCTCTATTTAAAAAAAAGTGTTCAACTCTATAGGTTGTCGAGGTGCATTAAATACATGATACCTGTTCAACATGACATATGGCTCACACCCTCAACGCTAGCAAAAGAAGTAGCAATTAAGAATAATATAAATAGTAAATCGGCATGACACATGAACAGGCATTCTACAGGAAGTACGGGAAATATATTATGTTGATATATATTCCAAAATAGGATTTAAGATAAATCTAGGATAATGCTTTTGCCCTAATGGTTCCATCCAAGGACACAACACAACAGTTGTGTTGTGTGTGTGTGTGTGTGTGTGTGTGTGTGTGTGTGTTTTGGATTTTTAACGTAGCTTCAACGAGTTTTCAGTCATATCGCTACGATGCCTGCAGTGTGGCAGTTTATAGTGATGTCTAGTATTGTGCCATCATACCGCAGACATGTAGCATGATGTCCCACCCGGTCACATCATCCTGACACCAATCAGACCAGTCCTAACACTAACCTCTTAATGCTGAGTGCCTAGCGAGTCAGCTGTAGTTACCATTTTTATAAGTCTTTGGTATGACTCGGCCGGTGTTCTACTCTGCGACTTACCGAATCCGAGGCGGACGCTCTAACCACTAGGCCACCGGAGAGGTCAACCCAACAGCAGAAGTTGTACAGGGTAATAAGTAAGAATCTGACAAGCTATATTCCAAATGTGCATTGAATTGGGTAAGGCTAAATACTACTACTACTACTACTACTACTACTACTGCTGCTGCTGCTACTACTACTACTACTACTACTACTACTAATAATAATAATAATAATAACGTTGTTTTGGGCTAAACAATATTTTTCAGCACAAAATAGACAATACATGGGGGCCAATATAACTGGTGGAGCAAACACTTGAGAAAATTCCGATAGGAACTACTGACCCGTTAGAAGCTACTGGCATACTTTATCACACACCCAGGTTGTCCGGGTCTGAGTCTCGAACACACGCTGACAAAGGTAAGATGTCAGTGATCTGTAAATGCGAACGTCTTAGACCACTCCGTGGTTACAATAATAATAATAATAATAATAATAATAATAATAATAATAATAATAATAATAATAATAATAATAATAATATTATTATTATTATTATTATTATTATTATTATTATTATTATTATTATTATTATTATTATTATTAATGATAATAAATTATTGCCCTACTTCTTGACCCCATCGTCTCACCCAGGGACATAACCCTGGGTCATCATTGGTATAGGTATAATTTAAAATATGTGATCAAATATCATTCCAACCATCAAGTATCATTTCAAAGACTTATGGAAATGATACCAACAGCAGCCTCGCTAGGCGTTCGGTATTAAGAGGTTAGTGTTAGGACTGGTCCGACTGTGTCAGGATAATGTGACTGGGTGGAACATCATGCTACATGTCTGCGGCATGATGCCCCGGTGCTACACATCTCTATAAACTGCCACACCGCAAACATAGTAGCAATATGGCTGAAATGTTTTTAAAGCTACGTTAAAAATCGAACTCACACCGCCACCCCCAAACACTCATGTGAACTGAAAGAGAGGATAATTCAATAATAGAAAGAAAATAGCTCAAGTTGCCATCTTTTTGACCCCCAATGCTCCATCTAGTGACGTAACCCTGGAGTAAACAGCAGTATAGGGGGAAAATGAGAGTTTGGGATCGTATATCATTCTACTGTTGTAGTGAATTAATTACAAAGTTACAATGTAGGGGCCCCGAGTGGCCGAATAGTCTAAAGAGCTCACCGTTACGGATCTTTGCCATTTCACCTCTATGCGCGTGGGTTCGAGTCTCAGGTTCGGCCAATGTGGGTGCGTGAGAAAGCTTGCTAGTAGTTTCTCGTAGGTCGGTGGTTCTATCCGGGGTTTTCCCGGGTTTTTCCTCCACCATTAATACTGGCCGCCATGTATATAGCCTGTCTTGTGCTGAAAAAATGGCGTTAACCCCTACAGCAACAACAAGTTACAAAGTTTGCCAAAACGTTATAGATGGAATTTAAACTGTAACCGAAATGTGTCATATATAGCGACCCCATGGTCTCACATACGGTTAATGTGTGCAATGAAATTAGTATAATAAAAGACCACACAAAAGGAGACTTGAATCCTGAATCGATTTTTCTTGACCCTATTTACATAACTTTGAACATGTATTTTATTAAGAGAATGGAGTACCGTGTATACTCGCTAATACGTCAAGTCCAACAAGAAACTGCACAGATTATGCGCCGGAAGATCTGGGTCTGTGCAGTTTGTTAGGAGTAATCAGTGGAATAAACAGCATAACCCATGATCTGAAGTGCATAATGCTATGGCAGATTGCTGTTTGAATAGACTTATAAGCGGGCATATACGGTATGTGGTTGTAACAAGCATAAAACAGCAAGGCCTTCCAACATGTTCAGGTAGCTCTCACAACCTCGAGTGATCGTCAGATTCTTTTCATAGAATCTAATAGTAGTCATGATAGATGTTCGGACTCCTCTAGAAAGTTTTGTTTTCAATGAATAATGCATTAACTGTTATATTTATATTTGTGAAGAATGCCCTAAGAGGTATCGACAAAAATCTCATAGAAAGAATTAAATATTTTAAATGAATTTGAACAAACAACAAAATGTTTCAGTACATTCTCACATTTACAGAAAAGTCCGCCGTAGTTTCCGCTCCAAAGTTAACAGATCACAATAACTTCCGCTTAATTTGCACTGCTTGCATGGATTCGTCCATTGAATCATCCATCGGAACATCCTGAACCTCTTCTGTCAAGTCGAGAAAGAAGCATTGGATGTAGTCTGCACATTTGTTTCTTAGTACTGAACTTTCCACAATGTCCGAATCCTAATAAATCACATGTTAATCTAAAATACCTTCAAAGATCAACTCGAGGTGAACTTCTTGTCATATGTTATCCGGGAATTTTTTTCCGAGGCTTGACTGTAAATAAAGAACCGTACAATGGGTCACATATTTCACTTCCTGATCATCATCAATGCCTCGTCACTCACCGTGTACTGTCGCCAAATGACACACAGACAACCAACTTATAATGTTCATATTCTAAAGAAAAAACAAGCGCCTTTAAATCAAAACCAAGAGTGCCTATTTCTCACTCTTGTATCGCCACAATAATGAGAGACGACAAGATGCTCTACAAATAGAATGGGACTTCATTCATGGGTACTGAACCGGAAGTATTAATTGAGACACGAGTCCATTTTACGATTTCACATAAATTGCTGAACGAGTTTGCGATATATGTCAATGGTCAATCTTGAAGTTTTGTCACGTGGCGCTGGGTCGGGGAGCCATCAGAACTCCGAAGGCAAAACCCCGGTGGGGATAATCCACCACTGGACGGTTCTTTGAATGAATAAACTTTATTTAGCTACTCTCGAAGCTGTGACTTGTACCTTGTTCGATATGCATAATATAAATTACGTCAGCAATATGACGTATAATGACAACCGTGCTCAGCGTTACATTATCCGTAATCCGAAACATTCTCAGCGAGAGATAGAGAGAGAGAAAGAGGGAGAGAATCCACTTGGCTGTCATCTGTGTTTGATAATCATTCAATTTATAAATAATCCTCAATATTATACATAAATTTATTAATTACCATATTCATCCATATAATGGAGAACATAACAGTAAACAAGAATTCGTTAGAGTAAGTGTTGGATCAGTTGCATTTCGTTCAGCACCTTTATCGTATTTCGTTCGAATCCAGCACGCCCACATAGATGTTCAATATTTCTACCCCATTTTCACAATTTTGTCATTAGTCTGGTTTCGTCTGGCGCAATCGCAGTCTGAACCATCGTCCGAATCTTTGAAATTAGGGATTTATATTAATATGAAAGTAAAGTAGAGCAACCCGTTTCGTTTACCATGGAAGTAAAATAAATTAGAGCAACCCGTTTCGTTTGATATGAAAGTAAAGTAGAGCAACCCGTTTCGTTTACCATGGAAGTAAAATAAATTAGAGCAACCCGTTTCGTTTGATATGAAAGTAAAGTAGAGCAACCCGTTTCGATTACCATGGAAGTAAAATAAATTAGAGCAACCCGTTTCGTTTGATATGAAAGTAAAGTAGAGCAACCCGTTTCGTTTGATATAAAAGTAAAGTAGAGCAACCCGTTTCGTTTGATATGAAAGTGAAGTAGAGCAACCCGTTTCGATTACTATGGAAGTAAATAAATTAGAGCAACCTGTTTCGTTTGATATGAAAGTAAAGTAGAGAAACTCGTTTCGTTTGATATAAAAGTAAAGTAGAGCAACCCGTTTCGTTTGATATGAAAGTAAAGTAGAGCAACCCGTTTCGATTACTATGGAAGTAAAATAAATTAGAGCAACCCGTTTCGTTTGATATGAAAGTAAAGTAGAGCAACCCGTTTCGTTTGATATAAAAGTAAAGTAGAGCAACCCGTTTCGTTTGATATGAAAGTGAAGTAGAGCAACTAGTTTCGTTTACCATGGAAGTAAAATAAATTAGAGCAACCCGTTTCGTTTGATATAAAAGTAAAGTAGAGCAACCCGTTTCGTTTGATATGAAAGTAAAGTAGAGCAACTAGTTTCGTTTACCATGGAAGTAAAATAAATTAGAGCAACCCGTTTCGTTTGATATAAAAGTAAAGTAGAGCAACCCGTTTCGTTTGATATGAAAGTAAAGTAGAGCAACCCGTTTCGTTTGATATGAAAGTGAAGTAGAGCAACCCGTTTCGATTACTATGGAAGTAAATAAATTAGAGCAACCTGTTTCGTTTGATATGAAAGTAAAGTAGAGAAACTCGTTTCGTTTGATATAAAAGTAAAGTAGAGCAACCCGTTTCGTTTGATATGAAAGTAAAGTAGAGCAACTCGTTTCGTTTGATATAAAAGTAAAGTAGAGCAACCCGTTTCGATTACCATGGAAGTAAAATAAATTAGAGCAACCCGTTTCGTTTGATATGAAAGTAAAGTAGAGCAACCCGTTTCGTTTGATATGAAAGTGAAGTAGAGCAACCCGTTTCGATTACCATGGAAGTAAAATAAATTAGAGCAACCCGTTTCGTTTGATATGAAAGTAAAGTAGAGCAACCCGTTTCGTTTGATATGAAAGTGAAGTAGAGCAACCCGTTTCGATTACTATGGAAGTAAATAAATTAGAGCAACCTGTTTCGTTTGATATGAAAGTAAAGTAGAGAAACTCGTTTCGTTTGATATAAAAGTAAAGTAGAGCAACCCGTTTCGTTTGATATGAAAGTAAAGTAGAGCAACTCGTTTCGTTTGATATAAAAGTAAAGTAGAGCAACCCGTTTCGATTACCATGGAAGTAAAATAAATTAGAGCAACCCGTTTCGTTTGATATGAAAGTAAAGTAGAGCAACCCGTTTCGTTTGATATGAAAGTGAAGTAGAGCAACCCGTTTCGATTACCATGGAAGTAAAATAAATTAGAGCAACCCGTTTCGTTTGATATGAAAGTAAAGTAGAGCAACCCGTTTCGTTTGATATGAAAGTGAAGTAGAGCAACCCGTTTCGATTACTATGGAAGTAAATAAATTAGAGCAACCTGTTTCGTTTGATATGAAAGTAAAGTAGAGAAACTCGTTTCGTTTGATATAAAAGTAAAGTAGAGCAACCCGTTTCGTTTGATATGAAAGTAAAGTAGAGCAACCCGTTTCGATTACTATGGAAGTAAAATAAATTAGAGCAACTAGTTTCGCTTAATATGGTAAATTAAACTGGAGCAACCCGTTTCGTTTACTATGGTAAATCAAATTAGAGCAATCCGTTTTGTTTATGCCTTTTAACAGCCTGGACCTTATTTCAATAAGGTCACATAATTTAGTCGTTCTTTCATTGCACGTGTTAGTCACGAAGTGCCATGCGTAGAGAATTTGTCGTCTCACTTATATCGAGCATGCACATTCTGTTTTATTTATATAATCTTTCCAGACCAATCAGTGCCAAACACATTTTTAGTAAGTAAACAACCATAAGGGGGGGAATAATAAATACCCATAACACGTTACATACGGTCGACCTTTAGCCATTGCAAACCATCGACCTCAGGTACGCAGGTCATTGAGTTCAAAATGCAACAGGTGCTCTTTCGTTTAACCAGTTAGAAGATCTGCCTGGCCAACTTGGCCAATTTGTACCGGATGCCACTGAAATATAAACATACAATCGTTCATCAACATTTTTCATCTACGGTGTTTTGCTGAGATATATGCTATTAGAAATGGCAAATTATTTTTTCAAAGTAAATCGCTTTACATTTACAAATTAGATATTGTCCTTAATTTACCTAGCAAACGAAAGTATTTTAAGAAAGTCCGTGCGTTTTCATTCGATGACTTGCCTAGTTATGCCGAATCACTGACGTTAAATGTAGTTCCCATTTATACTAGTTAATTTCTATACATTTTCCTCTTTATTTACCAATAGTTTTATTTACTTTTTGTTTCGTTATGTGGCTTTTGAACACCAGTTCATCATACTTTGAGGATAATTTCAAGCTTAAGGTCAGATTGCGAACAAGTCACAAGGTTTTGTTAATATAACATGAATGTAATGAGTAATGTAACAAGTCACAAGGTTTTGTTCATATAACATGAATGTAATAAGTAATGTAACAAGTCACAAGTTTTTGTTCATGAATGTAATAAGTAATGTAACAGGTCATACGTTTTTGTTCATATAACATGAATGTAATAAGTAATGTAACAGGTCATACGTTTTTGTTCATATAACATGAATGTAATAAGTAATGTAACAGGTCATACGTTTTTGTTCATATAACATGAATGTAATAAGTAATGTAACAGGTCATACGTTTTTGTTCATATAACATCAGTCTAATAAGTAATGTAACAGGTCATACGTTTTTGTTCATATAACATGAATCTAATAAGTAATGTAACAGGTCATAAGTTTTTGTTCATATAACATGGATGTAATAAGTAATGTAACAGGTCATACGTTTTTGTTCATATAACATGAATGTAATAAGTAATGTAACAGGTCATACGTTTTTGTTCATATAACATCAGTCTAATAAATAATGTAACAGGTCATACGTTTTTGTTCATATAACATCAGTCTAATAAGTAATGTAACAGGTCATACGTTTTTGTTCATATAACATGAATGTAATAAGTAATGTAACAGGCCTTAAGTTTTTGTTCATATAACATGGATGTAATAAGTAATGTAACAGGTCATACGTTTTTGTTCATATAACATGAATGTAATAAGTAATGTAACAGGTCATACGTTTTTGTTCATATAACATCAGTCTAATAAGTAATGTAACAGGTCATAAGTTTTTGTTCATATAACATGGATGTAATAAGTAATGTAACAGGTCATACGTTTTTGTTCATATAACATAAATCTAATAAGTAATGTAACAGGCCTTAAGTTTTTGTTCATATAACATGGATGTAATAAGTAATGTAACAGGTCTTAAGTTTTTGTTCATATAACATGGATGTAATAAGTAATGTAACAGGTCTTAAGTTTTTGTTCATATAACATGGCTGTAATAAGTAATGTAACAGGTCTTAAGTTTTTGTTCATATAACATAAATGTAATAAGTTTATGTTCAGTGTATAATCACTTAAAGTTTAGGCTCTCTTGCCTAATATTCATTCAATAATGTTGCTGTTGCTAGTATTTATTATTATTATTGTTGTTGTTGTTGTTGCTCTTGTTGTTGTCGTTGTTTAAGCGTATCATTACTATTCCGTCTTTCATGCAGGGAGCCATGATAGCGTAGCTCGTGGAGCTTGGAACTCGCCTTGGCCAACCCGGGTCGGCTGCCTTGGTACGTCTTTGGGAGATGCAGTTAGCTCCTATTTTCAAGGCATGATACTGCCAATAATATGTTCTAAGTGCCTCTTAAACCAACACAAAGCCTTCTTTCACCTATTTTACACAAAATAATTATGTAGAATTGAAACATTAAAGCTCACACATTGGTAACCAAATGATAACTAATCAGGGGAGTGAGTGGTTTGTCTGAAAGAAGGCTAGAATTTGAATCACCCCTGAGAGGGTACCACATTTTTCACTCACTGTCTCAGTTCATATCTTTAAAAAAGGGCAATGACCTTTACATGGCAGTAATTTGTCATTTTTACTCGAAGACTCCATGAAAATATACTGAAAACTCAGCAATATTCGCAGATCATTTGATTTCAGCCTTTTCTCCGTGGCTAAAGGATATCCACGAAATTATATTATCCTCACGTAATCGTTTGTTTACTCCAACACCGCGATATTTTATCATCGCGATTATTTCTGATATGACAGTAATAGTCAAATATCCACTTCGATTTAATGTTGTGATAAAAATAACAATACGTGTAACGGTTTAAATTTTAGCTAGAATTGATCAAATTCGCACTTAAGAAGTTATTCATTTTTGCTATGAGAACACTACATTATATACTTGCTTACAAGTCAATTCAAACTGCAAACAAAAAAGATCACAATGCGCCTGCAAATTAGGGTATATATTGTCTATTTTACTGACTACTTCCAGCAAAATGCACAGACCCAGCTCTGCCGGCGCATAGTGCGCCTGCATATCTGGGTCCGTGCAGTTTGCAGTTGGACTCGTCTTTTAGGCGAGCACATACACTAATTATTGAGGCAGTTTTGGCAGCCAAGTGCGTGTTCAGCTTGTGTCAGATTAGGCGCCGAGATCTGAGGCGCGATACGGAATTTTTTGTCGGGATCTTCTGCACTTTTGTGCTAAAAATGTCAGAAAATAAGTTAGTCCTGAAGCTGACGCTGTGGGTGCTAGCATATCTACCATCTATACAGCGAAAGCGCTCATGGTAACCCGAAAGCAAACTACCAGGAGCAATGGGAGGCGAGTGTCCAAGATAGTGCCAAGGTATATTTTGGTATGAGAGGTTGGCGTTTCTTATCCACTTTTTCAATCAAAGCCAACGCTAGGAGCATTCCTATGTCTCATTTAACTTGGGTTCAGTACTTGATGGATAAGCACAAAGGCTGTACATAACATGAATTGAGTTAGATCAAGGTTGAAACCATGGAAACTTTCTGTTATATGAAGTCTGTATCGTAAATTCGTACGTTTGGGGCTTCGTCACATGTGAATGTCACAGAGCCAAAGATGCAGAACGACATCGTGGATGGTAAAGGAGGAACTCTTTTGCAAACCTTAAGGACATATAAATGTATGGCTCTGAACATGATAGATGCATTTGTAAAATCTACCGTGATGTGTGCGTAATTATTTTTTTGTTGTTGACATTATTAAGACAAATCAAAAAGGGCTGAATCAGTACAAGCAGTTTTATTCCTTCGTAACTGGTGTTTTATTTACCTTGAATCTAATGAAGAATTCTAACAACGCTTCTGTTTTGTATTCTTTCTTCTTAAAATTTGAGATATTCATCTTCTGAAAAACTATATGGAACCTAGTCGATTATTTTTATTTTTATTTTTTAAAACTCTATATTTATTTCAAAATCCGAATTAATTGAATTTGTTATACCGGAATATCGGCGAGATTGTTGGCTGGTAATTCCAATATAATACTTTGCTGCTTTGAGCTGTCAGTATATTTATAATATGGTCATAACAAATTATTTAACGTACATCTACCCTTAGATTTATATTTTTACACCGTATTGGTATTTGTAATAATATAGGGACTATAAACCACTCAGCGAGTAAATAACACAACCGTGCTATTTACTTTTCGGTGTCCAAACTTGCATTGCCGAATTTCTATACCCAACATTGCGTACACCAGCTTTGCTGCCAAGACCGTTTCTCTTTAATCTCTTCACAAACTATGGGTTACAAATGAAGAGAATTTTCACGTTGAATAAATTCCTCTTGTGAGTTTAAGTAAAGAGAAAACATGTTTTAGAGCAGATGGGGTGTTAGGCAAATAGACACTGGCAGAAAGCGAAATTGACAAGCTCGACGTTACAAGTCAGTATGAACTTTGTTGCCCTTTCCTTTTATTATTATTATTGGGTTTGATTGATTCATTTATTGAATTGGTTTTAACGGCACTTTTAATATATTATTATCTATACCATGCCAAGAAAATGGGGGTTAAGTTCTTTCCCCATGGACACAGATGAGGCGGCAGACCAGGGCTTGGGAAGAAGCTTGATCTGAGCAATGTTATTGTGTTTCCATAGGGACCATGCCCCAATTTCAGCAATTGTTTAAAAATTTGAGTTTAGACCTTATTTCATTTATCAAACTTCAGTTGGACATAAATTTCACCCGGTCACTTTGCTGGTAGGCCGATAAATCGGCCCAATACCCGCAATAATATTGACTGGCAATTTTGGGGATATATCGTCTATTCATTAAAACCTGCAGAAATCGGCAGCCAATCTTGCTGCATACATCGGTGTACATTCTATACAATTACCGATATTTTTCGTGGCTGTGCAGCTACCGTCGCCTGAAGTGTTCTTTTTGGCGATATGTGCATTATATTTCTGGAGCAAATCCTATGTTTGGCAACTTGTAAATCCACATGGAATAACACAACCCTTTGTCCAGTGGCCTTTTTGAATTTCGCGCTAGATATAGCTGTTATCAAATACCAGTTAGTGTCTAAACTGTGCGCATGTGTGTTCCGGAAAGATTTGCATGCAGCAAAATTGCATATTTTGATGAAAAAGTGACATCAGACCGACGTAACGTCAATCAGTATCAATACAGTTTTGTGGTGATGATTTATCGGACTAGATGTTCTGACCTAAATCTAGGCTGGTTAAAAAGGACGGAAACCATGCGTGACGAAAATCAGTATCATGTCCAAAATGTTTTAAGTAATTAAATGGGGTGGGGGGCACGTGTATGTTAAGGTTATTGAAGAGTATTTTATCCCATACAAAACTGGCTCAATTTGGAAAGTCCGAAACAATGCAGTAAAAAACATATTAAAATGTTCTTTACTTCAGATTATTACGGTTGTCTCGTAGGATCACTTGATAAAACTCTTATGTTTTCTTTTTACTGGTCAAGTCCATGCTACGGTGTTTTATTTTCGGGTATGTATGTTACTCCCAGTTATAAAAAATAGCCGATGGACCTTTGTTTGCCGATTGTTATCAAGCGCCCTCCTTTACCGATCATTTAGATCCCCTCTCTGCATGGATTTAGGACTCGGGCTCGGCAAATGTTTAATGTGAGAAAGCTTGCCAGTACCTTTTCATGGGTTGGTGGTTCGTATCGGGATTTGGTCGAACTATTTGGTCTAACTCGACCAGTATTACTAGCCACCATGTATGTCTAATCCTTCGCTGAGAAATGTCGTTAAACCAAAGACAACAACAAAAACAACAAAAATAATCATTAAAGTAGTAGAAATATCATATTACAGGCAGATTGTAAATCTTCGTCACCTACAAGATACTATCGCTTTATTTCTTACAATCGCGATCAAATGTAAACATATATACATATAAATATCCCTTGGCAGCAATTGTTTTAAAAACGAACATTGCTGCAGTATAGAACATTGCTGCAATAAAGGTTATTCAAGTACATTATATACTTATTATGCATTCTATAAGTAATACAACTTTCTTGGTGGAATTAATGATGAACTTTAAAAGCAGTTTCAAAATAATACAGGTTAAAGTTTTGGCTGGATTCATTAACATGGGTATATAACAGAGTATATTGATTGTTACATAAGACCCTGAAAACCATTCAAATCTAGGAATATTAAAAGCATGTTGACAGTATGGTATCAAACAAATCTCTCAGTTCAATAAGACTGGAACAAAACACTACAATAAACGCCTTTGTTGTTTGACAAACCGATTGAGGGTCTTTTAAAGCAATTTTTTTTTCTTGCATCAACTGAGCCATCACATCTACCCGATATTCGTTTGTACTTTTACGACTCTGTGGTATTCAACTAAGTAACAGACGAGAGCGAAAACCAATAAGTTTGTAAAATTCAACAAATAATTTATTTCTCTAGAATCGAAAGTGAACATTTAAAAAGAACTTACAGTACTGTGAATTAAATCCCAAATAGTCCTTAAAGTTCTATCACATGTCAATCTTATATTGAATGCACTGAATTGCCAGTAGCAAGGAATAGTGTTGATGTGCTAACAGTATTGATGTATCACAATGATGTAATCCAAAAATGTTCTTGAATGAATTCACAATAATTCCAAGATAATAATTTAATCTTAAAGTCAGAGAACACTTTGTAATTCCGATGAATAATTTAAATAAATAAATAAATAAATACTCTCAACTGAACACAACTCGATTCTATTAAACTGATGTTAAGATATGGAATTAGTAATTCTGACGTAAATTACATTTATATAAAAACTAGGACACAATAACAGAGCTGGGATTAGGGTCATTGTCCCATCAAATTCGTAAATATCTTGATTCTAGAACATTCTTAATTTGTAAATAAGCTGGACCTTGAACTCAACATGTGTAAACATGTTTGTCTCCAATTAATAATGCTCTTACTATATAATCTAAAATCAAAGAGAAATATTAACAATGTATTATGTTGTTTGTAAAATGTATAATCGTGAACAAAAACAGCTAAATGCACTTTACAAATTAAATATACATAACAGTATGGAATATCTGATCTCTAAAATATGTGGTACCTTCTTTTGTGTTAAATATTATTTTGGAATAGAATAATCTTTCTGTAGCGCCAGCGAATCTAATGTAATGTAATCTTGATTGATTTTCCCTAGCATGCGATGTTTAGAAATTTCCAGTTTCTCAATGGTGTCAAACTCAGCTAATTTGGCACTGAACTCACTGTGAAAATTTCTCATTTAAAGTCATGAAACTGTATAGATATGTATTAATTAATATTCAGTTTGTTTCTTCTTGTGAGAGAAACGAAGGAAAATAATCTTAACATTCAACATAAATGTTTACGATCGTACTTTTCTACTACTACTTAATACGACTACTACTACTACTACTACTACTACTAATAATAATAATAATAATGACAATAATGACGATAATAATAATAATAATAATAATAATAATAATAATAATAATAATAATAGCAATAACATCTACAAATCGAGAGAGAGAGAGAGAGAGAGAGAGAGAGAGAGAGAGAGAGTTAGTATTACGTTAATTAGGTTCCTTATGTATTTTATGATATCCAGTGCATTAATTATGAGTTGTGATGCATATGGACTCTCTAGCTTATAGTATGCGCTAAGTTGGATACAACATATAAAAACAGAAAGGAATAAGTCACAGTTTCTTAAATTCTGTGCATTTCAGTGAAATGATTGTACATTTTAGTGCAAGGAATATTTTCAGAAGCGGCTGAAACACACATACTTGCTTTGTTAAACTAAGGGAAATCTGATAGGCTAATTCGATAAACATTTTATTTTCTGTTGAGATTTTAATGCTGCTTTCTGTTGAATGCAAATGACGTTCTGTACTGGTTAGCAAATCTCATGGAAATATCCGAGAAAGTAGTAATGAATTTTCTTAAGGAGTGCAAGGGGCCCCGAGTGGCCGAGTGGTCCAAAGCGCTCTCCGTCACGGATCACTGCCATCTCACCTCTGTCTGCGTGGGTTCGAGTCTCGGGCTCTGCCAATGTGGATATGTGAGAAAGCTTGCCGGTAGCTTCTCGTGGGTCGGTGGTTCTTTCTGGGGTTTTCCCGGGTTCTTCCTCCAGCATTAATACTGGCCGCCATGTATAACATATCATGCGCTGAAAAATGGCGTTAAACCCTATAACAACATCAAGAGGGTGACCAGGTTAGTGCATCTAATTGCCTTTATGACGTAACAGACAAGCTTTCAAGGACAAATTATATTAGGTGTCGCAAACATATCAAAATATAGACATTTTAAATCTATTTCCACTTGATGAGAGAAAACTGAGGTGATCCTGATGCTTCTTTGGTTTATTATATAAGAGGAGAATGCAACCAAGCCCTTGATTTCAGTGTCACACCTGATTTACGATCACACTTCTATTTGAATCATTTCACTTTTTAAGATAGCTTCATGTATGTATCGCTGATAATGTGACACATACATTACCGGCTCATGAAAGAAAACTATTTTTTTGAGAACCAATAGACATGAATGGATGAAATGATATGGTATAAGAAGAATCCATCGACAAAATACGGTATCGCAAGATTATCCACAAAGAGGAACCGAACTGGTTTTATTCCTAGCATGAAACAAACGACTGTAACAGGTCTGTAAATCGATGTGTAAGGTGGGCTAATCTATTTCAGCAAATTTCGTAATGAGACTAGAACCCTCAGGTTTCATAGGAACGATTACATACTCGCTTGAGTAAGTAATAATCAAACGTCAATGAAAGTTTTATGAATTGAATTTAAAATTAGATGCATAAATAATTGCTTGTTATGTATTAATGCGCGATGACAAGCTTCTGATTCTTTAGTGTGGATTTTAAACTATAGTTAAAAAAAAAAGATATTAATCCGAGAAAAAAAAATGTTCAACTATGAATTAAAGTAAAATTCAGTCTGTCTAACCCATCCCTGTGGAACTGTCCTAAGAAAATCCAGAAGAGTGTTGGCCAGAAACATTGACCGACAATGGCTAATGAACAGCTATTGTAAACAGTCCTGTGAAATAACAGTATAAAATTGGTTTCAGTGATCAAACGCTTAAATATCTTTGCATTTGAATGACGGTCAAATCAAGATTTTTCAACACGCCTCGTCGTGTTTTTGCGGAGAGAGTGCACACGGGTTAATTCAGAGTCTTGTCCAATAAAACCTGACCTATCACGATGTCTGAACACATACAACGAGGGGACTACTTTCTGATTTTGAAGTTGAACAAACATCAGAATGCATGCATCGAAATGCAAAGAATCAATGCCAAAAATAGGTATATATGCGATCAAGGCATTTTTTAACAGCCAGCGGCGTCGCTAGGGTTGGTGTCACCCAATACGGTAACTCATGGTGTCACCCCCATGGACCTCCTACCGTAACAGAGCCTACAAAATCATTAGTAATGTTTTATAGACAGATATTTTAGTGTCACCACCTCTGATGGTGTCACCCGGTGCGGTCCGCACCCCGAGAATGTCCCTAGCGACGCCACTGTTATCAGCCAGTAGAGTCCATGAATATCGTTTGGAACAAGGTCTGTTATTCGTTCTCGCGAGGAGATTTCACTGTGTTCGTTACACAGAAAAGCATGTATTACCACTGATAAATGCAATCTGACCAAGTAGAACGGACACAACGTCTGTTGGTGTCTGTTTATAATTAATGCCGCACTCACAAGAACACATTTATTTATTCATATATATCCTAACCATAATAGATTTAGTCCATACATTCACAATCTCTCCTGTGCTTGCATGCCTTGCGTGGCTTTGATGCGATGAGCAATTTATGCTGTTTCGGAAATAAAGATAGAGGCATTAACTGCGATGCGATCAAAAGTTTTGTAATATGGTATTTCTTGGTTGGTTGACGGCACCGGTGGGCTAGTGGTTAGAGCACCCGCCTCAGATGTGGCAGGTCGTGGGTTCGACCCCGGCCGAGTTATACCAAAGAATTACAAAATTGTACTAACAGCTGCCTCGCTTGGCGTTCAGCATTAAGAGGTTAGTGTTAGGACTGCTTGTTTCAGGATAATGTGACTGGGTGGGACATCATACTACATGTCTGCGACATGATGCCCCATTGCTAGTCGTCACTATAAACGATATGACTGAAAAATTGTTAAAGATACGTTAAAAATCCAAATCACATCACATCTAAGTTGGTTCCATCTTCTTTGGTATAACAAAGAACCATTCATGTTAACGTTTGTGCCTCGGGTAGCCGAGTGGTCAAAAGCGCTTGTCTTGAGCGATCACTCCATCTCAACTATGTCGGCGTGAATTCGAGTCTTGGCCGATGTGGTTATGTAGGAAAGCTTTCCGTGGGTCGGTGAGTATTACCGCGGTTTTCCCGGGTTCTATCTCCACCATCTGTACTGGCCGCCACGCGAGCGTGTCTTGGAAAAATGTTATTGAACTCACAACAATACTGCTGGTGGAATGCAGTTTTCGGTGGAAACGTTCTGAATAGCCACGTACAAATTCATGTATATGGTGCTTCCATTAACCCAGCAGACCTAACCAAGTGAACTGTGTAACAATTCTGGGAAAGTCCAGCCGAGGTCAAGCTTTGCAAAATGATCCTGTCCGTGACAACTGGCATATTACATTGAAGGACAGTTCCACTTGTAATTGTTATTTCTTAAAATATAATTCTAAATATTGATTTTTATACAATTGTTCATTACTGTTATAAATCTTTGATGGGACTATTTTTTTGACGCGCAAGAATTTAAAGATCCATCCTATGAGTCAGAATGAAATGCCGAAAACTGTTCTTATTTCTCTTTCTTTCCGCTCTAAATAAAATCAATATGATAAATAAAATCTCCAGTGGGTAATGAGTTAATAAACTTGCTGAATAATGTCCAGCGTTTGCTCACCAAGGCTAGCAATCAATGAATCACTGCTTAAACATATTTTTCAATTTACATTTTATTGACTGGATTATAAGTTTACGACGATACCCAATAAATGCAGACGATTGCACAGTTACAAGTTGAATAATGAAACACCACTTTGAAATAATTTCCAATATATTACCTGTTTGTTCCACCCAAAATAGATGCCAATCAACGTTTTCTCCATGATGAAGTTGGTTGTTATAAACCTCTCATAACGGCAACAAATAAATGATCCGTCTTCTATTTGTTTGATTTTGGTAAATATATCACGATGTACCATTATTTTAAATTCAAGCCAATCTTATTTATTCTACTTAAGAAACGTTTGCATCGTCACAGACAAGACCAAGTCACATACATTCGCTCTGTCCAAGTTCAAACGTTTGCACCACTCGCCACTTCCACAACATGTCTGTTAAGACACATTGATATACTAAAGAATCAGAAACAATTCGCGGAGTGTTTATGTTTAGTGGAGGGTGTGCTACTTCCTTATGATCTGACAGACCCTAGTTCATCGTATATACCGGAAGTCTATAAATTATGAGGTATATATGTATGCAGCAGACTTTGCAGCGATATCCACATAATGGCATTCATGAATACGTTTCTATTCTGTTGCAACAGAATAAGGTCAAAAAGCGATGCTATTTGAATACATGTGAACACGTCGTATTCTTACTTGCAATACGTAATGTTCGTTATTTCTATTTGAATGCTCAATATTCCTAGTTGAATACTCAATATTCCTATTACAATACTCAATATTCCTTTTTGAATGCTAACTATTCTCTTTGAATACTCAGTGCTCCCGTTATATCTCGGTAGATAGATTCATTTTTTTCCTTGTTCAATCAATTAAGAACCATGCAGCTGTATGTAGTCTTGAAGTAGATATTACTGAAGTGGATGCGACCTTTCGTCGGTTAATACCATAGGTTCATTTCAAACAGATAACAAAGCAAATAGATAGATGAGCGTGGGCTTTATTGTCATACCATTGAATACATATGCATATGTTGCAATGAATAACTTAAGTGCATGTAAAAGATTCCACAAAATGAACTGATCTAAATGATGTTTGCACAAATCCCGATGAAAGTAGAAAATATACTTTGGTACTACTCTCAGTGCATTGAAGGCACGATAATGAAAAGCATTTACATAGTGATCGAATTTAAAATTCTTGTCATTATGCTGAACTGTAAATATATACAATTCTGCAGAACAAATAATAATGTGAAAAATGAGCAGAAATCGTTGATTAAAAAGTAGAGAGAAAGATTGCCCCTTTGTCATGTAAGGAAACTAATAAGAAGAAAAAAACTAAATTAAAAAACAATTCTGCATACAGGACATGTTAAGCTAAATTTTAGAACTGAAAGAAAATGAATTAAAAATGTATAAATGGTCCATTGTTCAATTTTGGTATTTTTGTTATCATTCATGACAGGAGCCGAGATGGCTCAGTGGTTAACATGTCCGACTCGAAGCAGTGGATTGTGGATCCTAAACAGACCTGCCAGGATCGGCTGTTGTCGTATGTATGTGGGCAAAGGCAACTTCTTCTCATTACCTACGTACTAAATAATATTTCAGGTGAGTATGTACCATTAAACACCATTCAATCGATCAGTTCCATTCGTAATTGAACAAAATAGTCATATTTAAAATCACTCAATGAAATAATCTATCTATCGGTTAATTCGACTACGCGTACAATTAACCGATAGATAGATTATTTCATTGAGTGATTTGGCTGAATGGTTCTTATGTTTAAACATTTTCTTGAAAAATAAAATACGAAGTCTACAATTTAAAGCATTGCGCCATGCGAGAAAAGAGTTCTTTACTCCACCGATCCAAACAAAACAAAAGCAGAAATACTGAAAATTTGAAACTTCTTCTGAATATCCAGAAAACAATCATTATCCTTGCGTGCTGTGATCATGAGCATGTTTCAAACCATCAAGCGTGATCATTGTTATTTTATATTTGGTCGTTGTTTTCCTCTTTACATTTAGTACTTTGCTTTCATCGTCATCTTCTAGCTCTTTCTAAGGTGTTCCAAATATATTCCCTGAGAAATCTACTAAAAAGAGAATGGAAATCAACATAATGAGAAAATATATGAACAGATCTGACTGTCTGCATGAGACGTTTGGGTAATAACAAAACACTAACTGCTTATGACTTTAAATGTGGCGAATGGGATATTAGAAACGTTCTATCGGTATTTTGCGGTATAAATGGTTGACATGTTAGACTATGTTGTAATGGTGATTTGGACCAAGTCGAATCAATAGACAACTATCACAATATTATAAGATATAAAACGATATCTAATGGATTTTTCAAGTCGATGAGTCGGATGATAACAAATAATTCTAAGATACTGAGGTATTTCCCATTGAAGATTTAACACACGTATTAAGAAACAGGAGTATGAATGAAAATGGCGCTGATTGGCTGAGGTCAGTTTTTATTACCAATCTGAGGAAGTCATGGTTTTAAATTCTAATCTACATGAGTCATTCACAAAATCTTCATTTAGACTCGCGTTCAGCTGAATAAAGCGCACTCTTAGCATTGAATGATTACATTGAGTATAAACGTACCGTTTCCAGCTCCGGTAGGTTTTTGGCAGATTATACTACTATTGGGGTCAAACCTCACGTACATTGTCGTATCATAATACCAATATAAGCATACCCGTCTGTTAAGATATACAACAATAAGGATTACACACTAAGTCACCTTCTTCATTGATTTCTTTTACTAAATACATATATCCAACGTTGCTAAAATATATAACGAACAATGTTTTCCAAAATGATTATTTCATAAGATCATGACATTAAAGATGAAATGAAACTGACCAAACACTTATTTAATGCATATTATAAAACTAAACAATTCTTTGTGTTGCATTATGTCACTTGTTTTGAAAAACATAACCCATGAAATAAAAATGTTAACACACAATCAGTCCACGTAGATATTAAAATTCTTGTACTTGGAAGAAAACTTTGTTTAGATTTGTTCATTCAACAAAAATATTTCATCCCTAAACATATAAGTCAAAAAACGTTAAAAATATAAAATCGTTACCATGTCAGTAAATTCTCAAAGACATCATTCCAGCCAAGATTGCAAAAGGTAACTGGAAAAGGTCCCAATTTGTTAGTTATTGTCGAATACTAGATATTAAAATTGTCCAAAGTGTTTAATGGTTTGTAATATACAAAATGATAACTTCATTGTTTTATAAAGCAGATACTTTTATGTTCAAAAGGTGACATAGTAACTAATTTTTCAATATTTCATAATTTTTTAATTCATTATGCGCGGCAAAATATCAGCTAATTTTATTTATACATGGGGCTCTCACCTAAACGGTTTTCTTGAATGTCCAAGGAAGACCTTCGTCCATTTAACTTAATTTGAATGATCACCCTTTTATAATCATAACCATAATCACAGTCTAGCTTACTCTGTAATATTCACACAAAACAATGTGCGGTCGAAATTTCATAAGCATTATGTATAAATAAAATTTACATATATGTATTTACATGGTCCAAAGACTTAAGTAACTGGCCCTGAAACAATGGCAAAGAACCTATACTCCATTTAACCGGAGTCGAAACAATTCAAAATTGTGAGAATACATCAATAATGAATGAGATATGTTCGGCTCGAAATTTGCCGACAAGAAAGTTTCTATACAACCTATACATTGTAACTGTCAATTTGTGAGTGAAATTTGTTCGCTGAAATACCTCATGTGCGAGGGTATATCTATGTATCAGTTTCTGATAGGCTTCCTCCAAAGAAAAACACGAAAACGAGTTTGTTCTCCAGTCTCGAAAACACGCAAAGTCTCTGTTTTATGAAATGTTAGTTTAACACTGTCCACCGTAATAACTTCACATCTGAAACATACCAATATTGATGTTCCTGAAAGATTTATTCCAAAGAAACTAAGCAGGTCGGTGTTGTTCTCCAGTCTCAAAACCGTCACCATGCTTTAAAATTCGCCCAGGTTCTACAAGATTCTTCATATTTGATTCGTCTCATCAAAACGTAAAACACAACACATCATATAAAATACGTTAAGTGTGCGAAACAGTATGCACAGCTTGCGTGTCCATCTGAAACAAATCCACTTCTTTCAAAACAAAATCGTTCTCAGCAAGCTCGAAAAGGACGGCCCCTCTTGGATTATGTATAAATTCCAACGTCTTGCATTTCTTTCGATTTGCTTTTTTGCATTGATGTGCATTAAATATAAATGTTTGCTACTTTCATCCCATGTGGAGAATGGAGTTTGATCGTGCAATCCAAAGCCATGTTTGTGAAAATTACTTCATCGGTCACAGAACTTGATGGGAAGATTGTCAAAGTGGGTTAGAACGGTTCGCACTGTAGGTTTTACTTCTTCTGTTGTCGTCAGCTTGATGCAAAAGTTCTGCATGATCTGGACAAGAAAGAAACTTTAATAACACAAGGCTCGAAGATATGTTAACATATCAATCGTTTATGCATCTATAATAACAATAATTAAAAAAATAGGGGATCAGAGTAACTCTGAACCTTGTCTTTGAGTTAAGGAATTTTAAAAAAAAAACTTAATCGTCAAGTTGAGGCCGCCGCCATCGATGACGACGACGGGCGACATCGCCTTCGCTGCGTTTTGCAGTTTTGTTTGAAAACTACGAAACAAAAATCAGTATAATCGTAGTAATTTGTTGCCAGGTTATGAATAGTCTTCTGACAACTCACCCAATATATGTAGATAAGTTTCTAACAGTTGTTACTCTATGCTTTTAGGTGTTTAACAATCACACGATACCTTTTGAAATAAAGTGAAAAAAACGGAAACTAGACAGAGTCTTGTTACATCCATTTGTCCCAATATTCATATTATTATTTAAGTTTTTCTCACATTAGATAAATATAGTTATATATGCATACCATTCATGTTTTCATTACTGTGGCATGCGTACAATCCGTTTTATGTGTCAAGTGTTACTTTTACAAATGTAACTCGTGTCAAACTCACCTTAATAAGTGCGTGGTAGATCATAGATTCGGCGGCTCGACGACCTAAAAATAAAACGATTTATTCATCATTTTTGTTCTTTTAATTTTCCACAAACCGTTCAGTTCATACAGCAAATTTGTTAACTTTGCTTGAATTCGTTTCATATAATTACTTTTGAATCACTACACGCAAAACGGCGAGACAAATCTTTCTAATCTGGGTGAAAATATATGTTCATTTATAATCATCCGCAGTCACATTACATTAAAACAATTCGGTACATGTTTTCTCCTGTATTAAAATTTTGTATTTTTGGGTCTACATGTTAAAGCTTAAATAAAAAGCGACAAACAATCTATTCAATCAAACTCATGCAACCTCTACATAAGCCTACAATCGAGTATTGTATCATACATCCTTCTTTGTTGTGGGCAAGAAAACTTCTTTACCAAATAAGAAAAACTTAATGGCTTATGGGCGGTGCAAAATGAAGTACCTATGCATCCCCTGGTACCATGTCCAAAAGGCAAAGCTGTAAAGGGGTTGAAATCTCGTCCTTCAGTGCGAAGCCACCGGTCGGGGATGAAATGATCTGCATTAGTGAAGTTTCTTTCATCACGACACATGGTGTACGTGTTCAAAAGTACACAAGTCTGAAGTAGACAACGACATGTCAAATATACGAATAACATGAACAAGAATATATAAAATTAGATTTAATTAAACGATTAAAAGATCAACTTTTTTCTCTGCGTGTTTCTTTTTATAGGATTGGATTTCTTTTCTTGCTCATATGGCTCAGTAATACCATTTTGGGATTAACACAGTTTGGTACCATATCTTGCTTGCTTACATGTCCAGCTAAACTGCAAACTGCACAGACCCAACTCTACCATCTCATAATGTGCCAACATATACGAGTCTCTGCATTTTGTTAGGAGTAAACAACAGAACAAACATTACAGACCGAGATCTGCCGAAACATTATGCAACGGCAAATCAGGATCTGTTGTCAGCAGTCAGACTAGACTTTTAAGGGAGAATATTCGGTATAACGAAATATTTATGACTGACGTGGACAAGAATGAATTTTCATTATTTATATATATATATATATATATATATATATATATATATATATATATATATATATATATATATATATATATATATATATATATATATATAATTCTATCATTTGATTTTAGACTTTAGAAAATTAAATGATCACATTCTCGTATGTTCAGTAATTGCTAAATTGTGTCCCTCATGAAATGATTTGCGCTTACCCCTTTGGGGATGAGATATCCACCGATAATAGTGTCTGAATCCATGACTCGAGCATTAATCGGGATGGTTGGATAATACCTGTCAAAAAAGAAAAATCTTAAATCAATATGTATGTATATATTTCATGGCACATCAGCACAAGATAGGCTATATTATGTAAACTTACGGCAAGTTTAAAAAAATGTCAAAAAAAGGGTGTTGAATCAACCCATGATAAAATAAGAATGACAGGACAAATACTAATTATGTCCGTTACATTTTTTTAATTAAAAAAAAGTCGAATAAATATGCAGAAAAGGACACGGTTTAAATCAAACTCTAAGACAGGGAATTTGAAGAATTCTGCTTTTCTGCTTTTGTAATATCAACTTTTACTGCGCTGGTCGAAATAGTTTGGTCATTACATAGTAATATCGTCGTTATGATGTCGATTGTTATCTAAGCGTATCGTAGTGTTAGCTCTTTGTGACATTCGACGTAAAACAACGTGGCTGTGATCTCTGTCTCTGATGAAATAACACAAAGGCAACATGCTGATATAACGTTGATTAATTGCAATAGCATTGTTAAAGAAAGCGACGCAGTCAACATATGCTAGACGTTAGCAAATCCTCAGCGTCTTGCCATAAACTGGCCGCAGAAGCTTTTTCTTACAGGAAACCGACGTTATTTCAGAATGTGTGTACCAACTATTCATTAGCAAGCACATACGTTTCTTTGCAAATTTGATGAAATGAATGTACGGTCTTCACCTTTTACAAATCAGACGAATTTTTACGTGTTCATTCAGCCATTAGTATATGAGTAAGCACTGATACAGTCCATTTTCACATACTTTTCTCTGTAATGGTCCAACTTGAGGACAGATATGTAACTAAGCACAGTGCATGAAAACATATTTAGCTTTGAAAAAATATATTTTTTACACAGTTAAATAGTTCAAATTTCACCACCGATCATCTTGAAATGTGTACTTAGTGCGTAAAATGCAACAGTGAAGAACTGTCTTCGGCTACGAACATTACGCTCTATGTGAAGAAATTACCATTTTACGTTTAGCAAAACCCCGCTCATAGACGTTCTAATGCAGAGATAATTTATTCTCTTGAATAAAGAAACTACACCAAATATAAAGATATACAATTTCAAGGTAAATTTACAATTGTGTGTGTGTGTGTGTGTGTGTGTGTGTGTGTGAGAGAGAGAGAGAGAGATGAAACTAACCGTAAGGTTTCCTTGACAACGGCACCGAGGTATTGTAAGGATCTGAGTTCATCATATGAAATGTCTGAGTTCTTTGAAATCATGTCGATCTCTCGCTGTAATTTTTCTTGGGCTTCAGGATTCTTAGCTAACATGAGGAGAGCTGTGCCAAGAGTGTTCGAACTCTGTGAAAGAAAGAAATAATGACCGTTATTTGGTTTAAACGAAAAGATTTTGAATAGTATGTTAATTTATATAAATTTCCTTTTCAATATAAATGACAAAAATTAAATTCTTTTAAATTCCAATAAACCGAAACATAGCTAAAAGGCACGCCATTTTATTATTCAGAAAATAACATTAAACATTTTACCTTTTTATCATCGCTGTTATAATGAGTGTTATCAAAAAAATTAAATTAAATAAATAACGAATAATTTTTAAAAAAATATTTTACTTACCATGTCTTTAAAAATAACTCAGGCTTTAAAATGTAAAGATATTTTATTTTAATGTGAAGGTCATCCATCTAACTTCATTATACTCTTCATGACGGAAACACAAACATGGAAGAACTGTTGTGGTATGTGGAACATGGAAATGAAAAGTCTGTATACATACCGTATCCACTCCAGTAAGCAGTAATTCTGTGAGGTTGGAATAGATTTCATCTGTGGTAAGTTGCTTGTTTGCCAAGAGGTATTCCAAAAGAGAATTTCCTGTTTCATTTTCGAATTCTAGATCGGTTCGATTGCGTTCCGCTAATTCTTTCCATTTTCTGTCGACAATACGTTCGGCTAAAAACGAAGTTGAAGAGAAGATTCTTAAAGACAGACAAAATGTCTTGACTACAAGAGGCAGTTGTAAGACAGATCTTTAACGGACGTAAAAGTTTATAAAAATTAATAACCTTGATGATAGCATCAAATATTATAGTCTAATGATTCCATCTATCAGTTGACTTCTTTTGTAACAGGTTAAGTTTTAATACATAAACTCATACATATCAAGAAATCATTATTCAATAATGTTAGTAACATTTTATAATATATTGCGTGTATTATCTTTTTCATAATAAAAATAAATGTATGGACTTGCTGGGAACAGTATTGGCATGTGGAACTTTGGATTGCCCCTGTTACAACAAGACAATTAGGTCAACGACAAATGGAATGTAACGTGTTTGCTACACCATTCATATGTTGAGCTGTTTATATGACAGTGCAAAGCGCACGCCATCTACATACCAAAAGTATAATCCTTGCATTCAAAAGTTAATGGTAGCTGCAAAATATTACATAATGTCTGACTAACTTTTTTACTGCTTTTAAATTTATGTAACTGGATGATGAAACGTTTGTAATTTGGCTCTCGCACTGAACTGTGTGATCTATTGGAATATTTTATAAGTCTGGCAGAAGAAAACCGGACACAAATTGACTGTTTGTATCCAACAGTAACTTTCCGATGAACACAAAACGTATGCATGCATGTTTGTTCTAACATTACAAAAGCACTACACTGGCTAAATAAAATGTCAAGTAATAAAATTGTATCTATATAGAGAGAATACAAAATAATATGAGATAAATACATTTTTGGATCAACATTTGTTTAGTAAACCGCGTTCTCGATGAACATATAAGAAAACGTGTTTTAGAAAATGTTTTCTGTAATTATGTAAATATGAACCACATTTATTTTCAGACAGGATTTTTTAAAATTAAAATAAAGCAATTTGGAAAATCCTAGGAGAGCTTACGATATTGCAACATAAACAGTGTAATCTTGATATTTTGTTTGAAATAGAAACTTTTTGTTTTGTAAGTTATTTTCGCAGAGCCAAACTTTCAGGCGTTTTGTTTTACAAACATTTTCGCGGTGGTTTGGTTTCGCGATGTTCTGCCCGTGCATACAATTAACTATTCGGTTTTCACTATTTTCTTACGCAGATGACTTACTGGAAGAGAAGACAATCTAAATAAATTATCAACGAACATAACCCGCGCTATACAGTATATATAAAATTGTACGTCCTAGAGAATTTTTCATTTCAGATTAAGAGAAAGCCAATCGAAATCTGAACGATGACATCATGTGCGTACGTTTGTCCATTTTTAACATTTTATGAACCTCCTCACTGATCCATTAATGAGTATCATTCTGTATATGGATATTACCAACCTATTTCTTTCTTATTTGTTTTTTGAGTTCCATTTGCAAAAATAGTAAAAACTGTTACCAAGCTAAATAAAAGAAGACGAAAATAAATACCTACCTATTTCTGTGATGGTGTCCCATGACTGAACATGATCTCTCCAGATTTTCGTGTTCAATTTCTTGTGAATATTGGCAAATACAATCAGCTGATGCCCGGTCAGAAAACTGGTCGCCACTGCTTTTACGAAATTCGAGATTTCTTCCGGCATATCGGCTTTTAGACACCCAAACCTCGAGTCCATTATCATCGATCCCGTGCCTAAAAGTTCGAATTCAATCAGTTAACACCTAAGTTGCTTAAACTTGACTATTTCTGTATTTTTCTATACACCAGTATTTTCTTTATAGCGCTTGCAATTTGTATTCCAAGTGACCAAAGATGAGTACATAATTATCTGGTATATAATTTCTTCAACATTGTTTCCTATTTTGTTGTTGCAACTAATATATATATATATATATATATATATATATATATATATATATATATATATATATATATATATATATATATATATATATATATATATATATATATACACACTATACATTGTTGGCAAAGGACTTCATGAATGTACTATCTGGATAGAGATCAATTGTCTAGCCGAATTTTCATTTTGAATTTATAGGTAATACTTATAATTTTACCTATTTAAATGCTTACTTTCAGCGGCCCAGGCGTAAAGTACATCAGGTAGATTTCGTACTTCTCTTCCTTCACCATTCTGGTTCTGGTTTGTACGAATTTTATCCACAAATTCTTGTCCCACATCACTGAAGTCCTTCATGTATGAAGCAACGGCACGCGGCTTCAGCAACTTTTTGGAAAGAACATTGCGAAACTTTCGCCATTCTTCACCATTTCTACAATTTTTAAAAATTTATATTGGCATATTTGGTATATAGTTAACAAAAATCAATCCGGATAATACATAGATTATATGAACAAAATTATAACACACACATACACAATTTAACTCCTATAATGCCTTGTTTCAAACTTGAAATCTACATTTTCGAATCATAATGCGTTAAACAGTTAAGAAGCAATCAATTGTTCTGCTATTATCAATATTATCTGAAAAGCTATTATCAGTGCTACTTGAACAGCTATTATCAATATCCCCCGAACAGCTATTAGCAATGCTACTTGAACAGCTGTTATCAATATTACATGAACGGCTAGCATCAATGTTACCGGAACAGCTATTATCAATATTACTTGAACAGCTATTATCAATGCTACTTGAACAGCTGTTATCAATGCTACTTGTAAAGCTATTAGCAATGCTACTTGAACAACTATTATCAATGCTACTTGAAAGCTATTATCAATGCTACTTGAACAGCTATTATCAATATCCCCCGAACAGCTATTAGCAATGCTACTTGAACAGCTGTTATCAATATTACATGAACGGCTAGCATCAATGTTACCGGAACAGCTATTATCAATATTACTTGAACAGCTATT
Organism: Sinohyriopsis cumingii; assembly: GCA_028554795.2. Taxonomy (NCBI): domain Eukaryota; kingdom Metazoa; phylum Mollusca; class Bivalvia; order Unionida; family Unionidae; genus Sinohyriopsis; species Sinohyriopsis cumingii. The sequence continues at coordinate 27,675,081 of CM068839.1, forward strand.
ATCAATGCTACTTGAACAGCTGTTATCAATGCTACTTGTAAAGCTATTAGCAATGCTACTTGAACAACTATTATCAATGCTACTTGAAAGCTATTATCAATGCTACTTGAACAGCTATTATCAATGCTGTTTGAACAGCTATTATCCCTGCTGTTTGAACAGCTATTATTAATGCTACTTGAACGGCTATTATCAATGCTGCTTGAACATATATTATCACAGCTGTTTGAACAACTGTTATCAATGCTATTTCAACAGCTATTATCAATGCTACTTGAACAGTTATTATCAATGCTACTTAAACAACCCGATACGGTAGCTTATAATGCTGTCTGCATCACCTTTCCTCTAATTCGATCAAAAGTAAACAATAACATACATTCTCACGAAACATTCGTTTCATTCATGCTTAATTTATCGAAATTGAATAGACTAAATATTCGTATTGAATCAATAGATACTGCTACCCAAGAAAGCTGGTTGTCGATTAAAATCAGTGTATGGTTGAGACACTTACGCGGACATGATGCCCCTATTGCGTTTCCTCATTTCTTTATAAAGAATCCAGGCTTCATATGGCGGTCGGTTTGGAGTTTTGCTCTCGTTTCTGAAGAGCTCTTCGACCAATCGAGGATCAGCAATGGATACATTTGTGACTGGTCCCAATTTCTCCTTGAAAATACGTCCATATTTCTGATGAAATTTTCTCTGTAAAGACAATACAATAAAAATATTTAAAAACTAATGTTTTTTGGAGTTATGTCTAGATATATGAAATATATAAACTTGACAATATTATTATATAAATTTAAATATCTATATGTAAAAAAAATACAACGGAACAAAAACTTGTAATTTAGTCTAAACCTTTGGCATCATAGAGGAGCTATAGACGCTAAGGTTAAGGGGTCCCGTTTATACCTTTATTCAAGTTTTCATTAGTGTTTAAACATGGTCTTAACATATTACCCCCATGTGAGAAATGGCACGTCAAGGCGCTAAGTAATTGTAAGAAACAAGGAGCTGACATTGCCTGAACAGTAGATTTAACAAAAATGTACCTTTTCATTATTTGCCTGATAAGTGGACCGAATTGGAATTCAGACTCCCGAGTCCAGATTAGAATTAAAATCCAGCACGTACAAAGCCGGATATTCAAGGGTTATTTTCTGCGGAAAATACAGACATGTGCCAACTGAGTCAGAATCTAGGTCAGCTTGTAGAGAAAAATATTTGAACCCACATGTGTTTCGTTTTAACTAGGTCAGTTTTTGGCTGCGGTTAGATTGCAACTTAAGGGAATTTTTTGTGTGCTTCTGACCGAAAAAAATGAGGTTTTGGCTAAAACCCTTTAAGAAATTTTAATATTCCTTTAGTTTCTGCAAAGCGAGTGTGTACTTTTTCATCAGGAAATTGGGCTACATGTCTAACGTAAGATGTATCAACATAAGCTAGACCTAGACATTGTTTGAGTCGCGACATGTTTAACATGCCTGTCTTTTAAATTCCTATGACAAAAGACAAATCCGTCAAAAAGCGAATTGCTTTATCTTTGCATCATATCGAAAAAGAATCACCAGATGACAATTACTGACTATAATAGATGACTCCCAGAAAGTTATATTTTATTTCGGTGTTTGCGTATAGTCGTATTTGCAAACCTAAGTAAGCACGGATCTGTCTACATACACACGTGCATGCAACTTTAAAACATACTGAATTCCTTAAATTCCAGTAATGGTAAATATTGTTTTTGGTAGGCGAAACACCTCTCTATACATGTTTTTTTTATTAGCTTCAGATAAAATCGTGTAACAGTACATAGAGTCGAATTTGAAATGTGCTGCAATTCTTGAAGAAGAGTACTACTTCTTATAGTAAGTATTGATAACAAATTCCTGGATCACTGGTGTCTATCCGTCATGGCGCGTTGTTTTCGATGAACGATTTCAGCATTGTTTTTCGCGTGCTATTACAATACGATAATGCCTGTTGTTGATGACATACATCAAAATGCCATTCATCTCACACGAACTCCGAGTACAACTCAATTTACGGCTCTGTTTATTGATAGGATTTTTTTTAATTAAAAAAAAAAACTTAAGATATTACATACAGATAACAGCAGCTTGCGTCACAAAAGGTGCTAGTTGTTGCATATATAGTGTATAGAGTTACAGTCCCAACCCGTAATTAGTAAATGATATACAATTATAAATTTTAACACCAGGGGCAATAAATCATTATGCTGTAGTGTATCAAGAATCACACCGTATAGTAAACCGTGATAAGCAAACTAAATTCCTCTTGTTTATTTAGTCATTTTATAAGTGAGTTAATTCGTAGACACGAGGAATAAAAAGATAAAATGAACACAGTTGTGAGATAAACGACGATACCTTCGTCCCTGGTGCTCCACAGCAATGGTCTGCTTAACACATGCTGCACCAAAGAATAGAATAAATGTTTATTTTGTGAGTAAGTAAGAATGTAAATGAGGATAAAATGTCAACTGGACGTAGTTCCATATTTTATGTTTCATCATGTCTTGTTTTGGTATTTAATCCAAAGCGTTTTGTTCATTTGGAATTACGATTGTTTTAGGATTAGTAGTCTAAATGGCTGCCAATCTACATAGTACCATACTCTTCAGAACACGGAAGTTCATGCTATGGATTAAAACAGGTAACATGGTGCAATCGTTACTGTGGCAACAATTTTTTGATTATTTGGACAAAACTGCAATTCAAGCTGTGCACATTCCCGTAAATCTAAACGCACTTCACGTCTCCGTATATCAGTCACTAATCGAACTTTTATTGCCTCAAGGTCATATAATTTCTCGCCCACTGACATTAATTTAAGAATAAACGAGGACAAAAGCTAGAAATAAATCGTTATATATGTCCCAGGTGAATTATATCTGGCCTGCTAATCAGTTCCTTGTATCAAAAACGAGCCAACACTTCCAAAGGCATTTTCAGGACCACACGTAGTGGCCCCTGCTGACACAAATTTCATACTGAAGTGTTTTGCATTATTTGCCCTTTTCAAGAACTAAAAAATCGATTTGATCTGCCAAGAAGTAAAATGTTTGCCATCATTAGGTACATTAAACTCAACTGTTAAGTATAGAATCATCTTGTAATGATTGCGAAGATTTAAGATTTTCTGAACTCGTACCCTGCTCGAATCACAATTTTTTTCTTCATAAACATAGATTGTAATGAAAACTGACATGTCTTTGACAAAAATAACGACTGAAATTATATATATATATATATATATATATATATATATATATATATATATATATATATATATATATATATATATATATATATATATATATATATATATATATATATATTCACACAGTGAAGCGAATATTGATAAAAATTTATAAATATTCTTCGCTTCAAGGTGTGGTGTTTACAGCACATCAACACATGAAGGTTATGTTTTTTTTACTGTGCCAAAGCAACTGGAGTCACGAGTCCGGCAGGTCAGCCACATGGCTACCGCGGCTCTAGATACTAAGATGCACAGCTTTACAAATTACCAGCAGGCACACATAGTTTGACCGTCTTTTCTCTATGTTGAAAGTATTAATCTTGTCGTATCCACGACGAGGTTCATAGCAATGTATTTTTTCTGAGAAATTTCTACTGAGACAAGGAACGTCATTTCTTTTTTCAAGTACCTGTTTTCAGTTGATAATTTTTGTAATTGATATACATAATCCAATATCTGTATTAATGGAACTAATGTAAATTTTTGAGTTAAATGATGTGAATATGCGAACGAGCAGAGGAAATATGTGTCATATTACAGAAGCAAAATTGGGGGCCCCGAGTGGCCGAGTGGTCTAACGCGCTCTCCGTTACGGATCACTGCCATCTCACCTCTGTCTGCGTGGGTTCGAGTCTCGGATTCAGCCAATGTGGGTATGTGAAAAAGCTTGCCAGAAGCTTCTCGTGGGTCGGTGGTTCTTTCCGTTGGTTTTCTCGGGTTCTTCCTCCACCATTAATACTGACCGCCATGTATAGCCTATCGTGTGCTGAAAAATGGCGTTAAACCCTACAACAACAACAACAACAGAAACAAAATTCTCTTATGATATACACTATAACAGACAACGTGGAACCGAATCTCCGAGCAATTTCTGCAACCGCAGATATGGGTATCCGCCCGAGACACAAGTAAATAGTGTACACCATATAACTTTTGTTAGTATGCAGGAGCACATTCCGGTCCATATGCTGTTACATTAATGTGACATCAAGAAAAATTGGACTGAAAAGTGCAGGTCAGTGGAAAAACATGAAGGTAAAACTGTACTACACAAACTGTACAAAGTTCAATCGTCCATTTGTGCTTCTGTACATCGAGATGGCGTGTTTCCTTCTCCAACATCAAATTATAATGTAATCTAACATGCAAAGAAATGCGTGTCCCGTCCATTTTATTATTGAAGGAGACAACCGAATGCACGCGATTCTCGTAATATATTTATTGACTGCGGAAATTACTATTGTATGAAAGAGTCAATTGTTGGTTTAGGCTTTTATTGATTCAGTAGAACACTGACCTGGAATTATTGCCGAAAAGATCTCTCTCTCTCTCTCTCTCTCTCTCTCTCTCTCTCCTATGGTGGTGCATGGATGTTAAAATGGATAAACGAACCTGATGATGTATGTCTGTATTAGCATTTAATGAAGCATCAGCACACAAATGGCTATAATCTGCTGATTGCAAAGTTATAAAAATCTTAAGAGATGAACATCTCGGAACTAATGTACATTTTGGGAAGGAATTAAAAAAAAAAAAAACTTTTATCGGATAACCAAAATGGAGGCAATACATCTCTCCCATGAGGATATATGTACTCTTGCTGGGATTCCAATGCTATTCTATTAGCATCAGATTGCTAGGGTTCCACTGACATTCTATTAGCATCAGATTGCTAGGGTTCCACTGACATTCTATTAGCATTAGATTGCTAGGGTTCCACTGACATTTTATTAGCATTAGATTGCTAGGGTTCCACTGACATTTTATTAGCATTAGATTGCTAGGGTTCCACTGACATTCTATTAGCATTAGATTGCTAGGGTTCCACTGACATTCTATTAGCATTAGATTGCTAGGGTTCCACTGACATTTTATTAGCATTAGATTGCTAGGGTTCCACAGACATTTTATTAGCATTAGATTGCTAGGGTTCCACTGACATTCTATTAGCATTAGATTGCTAGGGTTCCACTGACATTCTATTAGCATCAGATTGCTAGGGTTCCACTGACATTCTATTAGCATCAGATTGCTAGGGTTCCACTGACATTCTATTAGCATTAGATTGCTAGGGTTCCACTGACATTTTATTAGCATTAGATTGCTAGGGTTCCACTGACATTCTATTAGCATTAGATGTCTAGGGTTCCACTGACATTTTATTAGCATTAGATTGCTAGGGTTCCACTGACATTCTATTAGCATTAGATTGCTAGGGTTCCACTGACATTCTATTAGCATTAGATTGCTAGGGTTCCACTGACATTTTATTAGCATCAGATTGCTAGGGTTCCACTGACATTCTATTAGCATCAGATTGCTAGGGTTCCACAGACATTCTATTAGCATTAGATTGCTAGGGTTCCACTGACATTCTATTAGCATTAGATTGCTAGGGTTCCACTGACATTCTATTAGCATTAGATTGCTAGGGTTCCACTGACATTCTATTAGCATCAGATTGCTAGGGTTCCACTGACATTCTATTAGCATTAGATTGCTAGGGTTCCACTGACATTCTATTAGCATTAGATTGCTAGGGTTCCACTGACATTCTATTAGCATTAGATTGCTAGGGTTCCACTGACATTCTATTAGCATCAGATTGCTAGGGTTCCACTGATATTTTATTAGTATTACATACCTCTAGCAGGCACAAGACACTTCCTGCTTGACAATATTAATTTCTTTTCTTGAAGAAAGGCCATAAATACAGAATGGGACAATATCAGCCTTTAAGCTAACATATTGAAAAGTATATGAATATATGTCGGATTGAAACAGTTTAACTTAAGTACATTACTAATTCATTTCCCAGCCCGAACCAGTCAACTTTCTCTATTAGGAGATTTTAAACGTAAATCATCAGTAAAGCGTTACATACGATGCACATAAAAGCATGCAATAACTTTGCCATTAGTAATAAAGCATCTTGTGTTATTAAGCAGATGTATTGATTAAGCAGGTATATTAATAAAGCGGAAGTATTAATTAAGCTGGTGCATCGATTAAGCAGATGTACTGATTAAGTAGGTATATTGATTAAGCAGGTGCATTGATGAAAATTAGTAGGAGATATACTGAAATTCAGTTATTGTGACTTATGACGTGAATACACAGCGAACTTGATCGTTGGTATAATTTTTCACACCTACGTGATTACAAATAGAACGTAACTATCTTAATATAATATCTTAACATCATTTCCTACAAACAAACTGGTCTTCTGTGACATATAAGCCATAAAGCATACGATGTACTAATTGCAATCAATGTTTTTAATACCAAAATGTCCACCAAACTGTACAATTCTGTGACGCAGAATTGCACTTAGTTGACCTACTTGATATAAAGTAGTTGAGAAGTTATGAGTTAATGTAAATTGGCCTAATCCACCCAACCGACAATATTTTCTTTGGTGTTAAACGGGACTTAAACCTACTGCATGCAAAAACCACTTTCACAGTTACTTGCTTTTATACCATTTGAAAGAACAGGGGATTATGAAAAAGAAAAGAATCTCTCTCTCTCTCTCTCTCTCACACACACACACACACACACATCTTTTATACTCGCTTATCCGTCGAGTCAATCTGTAAATATATCAGAGTCTATGTTCTTTGCTCTGCTCATTACTCCTAACAAACTATTCAGAAACAGATCTGCCGGCGCACTGTACGACTACTATTTTGGGTCCCTGCAGTTTACAGTTTGACTAGACGTATAAGTGAGTATGTACGGTTGATTCTTCCCACATGGTTATTAGTAAAGTTCTACCTCTATTAATGGTTCATCTGGCCACGAGTATTGTTTCCGTGTAGCTTCAACATGCAAAATCACATGTAATCAACATGCAGAATTACATGTAATCAACATGCAGAAATAAATGTAATCAACATGCAGAAATACATGTAATCAACATGCAGAAATACATGTAATCAACATGCAAAATCACATGTAATCAAGATGCAGAAATAAATGTAATCAAGATGCAGAAATAAATGTAATCAACATGCAGAAATACATGTAATCAACATGCAAAATCACATGTAATCAACATGCAGAAATACATGTAATCAACATGCAAAATCACATGTAATCAACATGCAGAAATACATGTAATCAGCATGCAAAATCTCATGTAATCAACATACAAAATCACATGTAATCAACATGCAAATTACACGTAATCAATATGCAGAAATAAATGTAATCAACATGCAAAATCACATGTAATCAACATGCAGAAATAAATGTAATCAACATGCAAAATTGCACGCAATCAACATACAAAATTACATGCAATCAACATGCAAAATTACATGTAATCAAAATGCAGAAATGCATGTAATCAGCATGCAAAATCACATGTAATCAACATGCATAATTACATGTAATTAGCATGCCAAATTACACGTAATCAATATGCAGAAATACATGTAATCAACATGCAAAATCACATGTAATCAACATGCAGAAATAAATGTAATCAACATGCAAAATTGCATGCAATCAACATACAAAATTATATGTAATCAACATGCACAATTACATGCAATCAAAATGCAAAACCACATATAAATCTAGCATATATATTTTGATAACACAAGTTTGTTCTAATTTTGGTTAGCATGTCTAATCAAATACAAAAATATATGCCACATCCTACACAATTAGTGTGGGAAAGGAATCTTACTCTGCTTTATGGTTACACAGATGAAGGTTAAATCGTTCAATTAATCTTTCTAAAGAATTTATATCTTTATATCTTTACATAACTAAAATTAATAGGAGTCTTGAAGAACGTTTACACTTGAAAAACTCCTGGCAGCAAATAACCTTTTCCTCTAAATATTATTAAAATGTTACCTCTTGAGACATAATTTTCTTCTACTCCATTACTCAAAGAGCAATTTCAAGTTGATTTGAGTGTAAAAACGTTAAAACAAATCTTCAAAACAAATTATTCATAACCACGGTATTCTACAGATAATATATTAAAGGTATCATGAAATTCCATATGTAATTTGTACATAGTTTGTTGTCGTAGTTTGTGTATTATTGGCTCAAAGCAGGTTTTATACGACATTAGAAGTGCAAATGGGTGATCCCTTAACGCATTTAAACTTGATCAGAACTCGAATCTTGTAACCGATCATAAGATGGAAAGATGCTCCAAGATTCATTGATTAAATCAGGTTTTTGTCATTCGAAAAGAACCCCCGCCTAGCTGTTATTATCGTACTTATTATCAACCATGTTATCTATTCTTACAGCTCATCGCTAACGCACGCCTGACCCCTTCTTTTGAAACTTGTATGAACTGGGTATATCGTGATCTTGAGGGAATATTGTTCGCTCCCGCGAAGTCGTTTCCTGTTTCATTCGGGGATCTATCAGTAGTATTCGTGATCAATGATAAACTGATCACTGACGTTAAACTAGAATTCCAGCAAGTTAGAATTACAATAATTTAGCTTTGAATAAATAACGCCATTGAAAAAAAACCAATTAATATGGGCACGTTGATGAACTGCATAAGTGCATGTTTAATATGATCATTAAAGTTATTCCATTATAAACTCTTTAAGAATATGTGTGCAAAAGAATTTCTGAATAACATATATATAGTTGTATATTTATGCGTTTGAGAAGAAAAAAAAAACAGACTGATTTACGAATGAAATTGTTTTAATTATTTATTTTGCATTTTATCAGGAAACTGAAAACAAAAAGAAAAATTAGAATGTTCATGTCTAAGCAATAAACAAAAGAATTTAAAATTGTATTTTTATCTCCTGGTGCATTAGGTTCCAAACATTAACTAGCCTATTCGCCTAGTCATTTCTTTATTTTTTAAAACATTTTGTTCTTTTCAGTATTTTTACATTTTTCACGGAAGTTAAAGCTATAATCGTTTGAAGCTGACATACTTTAGTAATGCGGATTGATTCAAACTACATTAATAATCGTTTGGTACATTTGAGCTGTAAGGCGTAAGCAACTCTCAATCTTAAACCCAGGAATTTCCATCCATATAACTAACAGATGCAGCCTTAAAATAGTTATGGTCAAGGAATAACTGCTTACAATTTAACACAGCACAGAGTATAAAATTAGTATCGAACAGTTTCGAAACAAGCGGCATTCCCTACACACCATCAACTGTACATTTTATAAAAAGTGTCAATCCTTGAAAGAAAGAAAAAAAGCCTAATAGCAATGGCCACCGGTACATCTTAATCTTTAACACCACCTATCGATACCATCGTAATAAAACATCATGTCATGCATTCTTTGTGAATTTTTCTTACACGATGTGCGGGATTTAAGCTACAATACTTTATCTGTAATTTATTTGTATGTGGCATAATTAATAAACATAAAGAGTTTCACAAATGAGGCATGGCATTCATTCGTTTCTAATACGATGGCGGCAAAATATTGACAAATAAACGTTTTTCGTGTTATTCCATGTTTCTAAATATGCTGACTATATTATCTCGGTGGAAAGCGAATAAGTTAAATCGGAACAGGCAGCAGACATATGTGCCTTGCGGCATGGATAAGTACTGTAATACATGATTTTTTAAAATTTATTTTTATTTATTTATTTATTTATTTATTTATCAGTCTCTAAGGCAACATTGTGGCAAGCTTACAAGACTTGCTTACTTATAAAGTCAGTTTTATAGTTTTCTAATTAGTCTTCCACCCTGTGTTTATGCCTCTTTTATTTAAGTTTATTAATAGAAGCCAGTTTCTATCATCTATTATTTTCAAGTTCATGCTGCAACTGCGGGACATAAAAGGAGGATCTCCGTGGTCAATTCATGAGATGGAAATCTCTGAATGTAACTTCGCATTAAATAGTTCTTCAAGATACCATGCTCCTAAGTATAAAATGTATTAAAATGTCGTATAAATAGCAAGTTTTAAATTATCTACTCTTGTATGGTTTCCTCCACCAACTCAAATGAACACGTTCAAAATTGGATGCATTCGACTCATCCAGAAAGCATACTTCGATTGATATTCGAATTGCCTAATTAGAGATAACCACGCCTGCTAATTTGCATAGACATTTCTTTAAAATCAAAGATTTGTTTTGTTAAACTTTATCGACTTTATAAGAAAGTACTTTTTGGTTTATAAACATTCATAGATTCGTAAACTGATACTACAAAGTGTTGATATGTACGTGAGGTGTAGCATAATTGGCCACGGTGACAGACCATAACTTAGCCAGGCCGGATAATGGTCCAAATATATAGCAGGCCAGACTGTATTATGTAATAAATCAACAGAGCCCTGTGTGAGAATGGGCAGCGGTCCATTGGATTGCTGTATAAACAACACTTGGCTGACAGTTACTTCTAAGTAGGTGGAACGCAGTGATTTTTCAATGATATATGTTTGATACACGTTGTTGTTTCTTTACTATTTCTTTATTTACTACGTTTTTGTAACCACACATACGCAGAGGTTTTTCCTTAATAGCTTATGTCTACTCGATGATTTTTTTATATTTTTTTTTTACCACGGACCAATGTTGAAACTGAAGATGAACTGTAGAATAAAGCAAGATCCTGTAGAATGAGCATGCTCTTAACGCGTCAGCTCAAAACACCAGGTGACTGAGTGCAAATACAAATCTATCGATGGATCATTGATCTAATAAGTCTTCGAAGCATGCCGACACTCGAGCCAGCATAAGTGCTCAACAAATCGATAAGAAATACCATAGCCTTGTTGATACAGCGAATGCTTGCCACTGACACACTTTTGACTGGAGTCCATAACGAGGTCGAAGAACTACTGTACTAGAGAGTTCATAAAAAAACCACTCAAATTGGAAAAAGTAAGACTGACGTGTTCGCTCTTTTCTTAAAATACCTCCTGGGTTGTAAAAGACATGTAATTCAATTGCCAACAATGGATTGCTCGCAGAAAAGTTCGTTTCTTTCTTGATGACTTTTCGCCCTTTCTTGGCAAGAATCTCTAACAGGGTCGGAGAATAGTTGCACTAGAGAGTTCATGTGGATCACCCAGTGCAGAGCATTCGCAACTTTGAGGTCAGTCTACGGATCATACTTCTAATGTAAGCCAATAGCTGCCATTCAGACCACATCGACTATTTACGAAACAAGGATTGATCAAGAAGTTGAGAATGCATCGAACTCTTTTTTCATTGGCATATTCTCAATCAATCATGCAATCAATCCAATCGTACGGAGGACAGCACCATTCTCTAATCTTTCCAGTATACATTCTAACTAGTGAAGTGAAGAGATAGAACAAAATAAGTGCACGTTCATCACGAGTTGTTTTCTTTTCCACAGTACTTTACATCAAGTGCAGTGCAGATAAAACTGATAGGAATTATACCCGGTTTTCAGTTGTTACATGTTTCACTTGACATAATGAAGCGGACGAAGCTATACTTACTTCGTACGATCACGAGTCACAAATGCTAGCCTAAACGAGTGAGATACGTACAATGTGTAGTAGAAATTAAGTGCTAATTTAAAATAAGTGCAAAACCTCTTCGTGGTCTAAGAATAGCACTGCATTATCTGATCTTTGCGATTCCATTGAAAAAAAATATTACTATAATTAACTTTTATTTTGCTGAAGTCTAGTTTGCAAATATATCCGAACTATCAGTGAAATCTCATACATCGATAAATCAAACATGCCTTCTTACAATTTTACGATATGCAAATAATTTCAGTCTTATTATTCAAAAGTAAGTGATATGCAACAGCTAAAGTTATTGAACTTGTTCAGTTCGTGGAAGATTATGTTGACAACATTGAATAAAATAACTTCACACATATTCCTTGTCTTCATGACGCCTGGTTGATAAACAACTCACAAGCATACTGCATTAGTAATAGTGATTCTGTCAGAAATTAATAACACAAAACATAAATTAAGAAGAAAATGAATGGCGTGCAAAAGATTCGCCCGCTGAGTGTCTGCGCAACATAAAATCTCGGTGTTTTGTATCTAGCACCAACAATCTTTAAACTGTTAAGACCATTATTGGGAGCCGTACTAAAGGTCATCATTGCAAAAAGGAATACATTGCTTTAAGAACGTTGGGAAACGTGTTTGTTAATGATGGTTCAAATCAATATTTACATAAATAAGATAGACATCGTAACAGCGCGAGGTTGCTTTAAACGACTGAAACCATCCAGAAAGTCAAACCGGCAGCAAAATTGCGACCTAATTAGGCGTTGTTGCTTGCATTATTAACTTTTCTCAAATGTCTTTAGTGCAATTGATGTTATACGTCGTCAGTATAAGAAATTGTTGTTTGTAACTCTTGTGTACTGTACTGCTTAGATAATTGCTCTTAGAACTAACTCTCTCTCTCTCTCTCACACACACACACACACACACATACACATGCACACACACACACACACGCAAACTCTGCTTAAAATGAAAAAGATCTGGTTACGAAGTGATAATAAAACCAAACGAAAATTTCAGCTTTATGTTCAATTCTTGACACAGGTAGGTTGATTATTTGCATCTGATTGACACTAGCGTGCAAGCAACAAAGCATATTTCGGGGAACAGAACGTTCGATTGCACAAGAGGCTGTTTATTTTTTCTCTTCTTAAGTCCGGACTAAAAGCAGTTTTGAGTGACGTAAAACATTGCGAATTTACAATAATATTGTTGACAATTTGTAAGTTGCTATCTGAAATGTTTCGAAATTTCCTTCCCTCGCATTTTTTAATCTCATGTGATTTCAGTGAAAGCGTAAAATAAAAATGTTAACGGATTGCAGCTATATGTTCAATTAAATAAAATTACAAATTGTCCTTACCTGTACGTCGTGCATTTGCCCCCTATTGGCCTTCCGAAAATATTCGGGAGCAGTTCCCAGGATTGGGTATCCTTGGGGTCCTGGCATATCCTGCAGTGTCTTGACTCGAACTTCGGAGTCGCTGATATCTTCGGTAGTGATGCTTGCAGCATCCGAGGTTCGAGGGCTTGACTCCGTGAAAAGACATCTCCGAATGCTTTGGCGGGCCAACAAAACTGCTTGGCTAACAGCCCGTCTTAATACAGCCTCAGACATTGTAGCCGTCATGTGGCTTGGTATGGTTCTTGTAAAATATTTGCCGCAAAAAAATTAAAAGATGGTCCCAAAATATTGCTCACAAGTGTCACAAAACAAATGTGTTGGTTCAATGTAAATGCAGCTTGTTCTTTTCCCAAATGTACCACTCAATACTTTTTTTTTTCTTCTTCTTCTTGGTCTTAGTACTCTTCAAGAATAAAATCTGAAATAAGCAAACGAAATTATGCTGGCTGATTTATACGTCAAGCGCTGATTTACAACTGTCAGCCCAGTAGTAGAGTCACTGTTATCACTGTACCTGTAATCGGGAAAGACTTAAAGGTCTCAACTGACAGCTTACGAATGAGTGGAGTAAAACGTCGCTTTTATATCCGTGTGGCACCCAACCTACATATCTAAGCGCCAATGTCACTCGTAAACTACTACTCCCAGCCGAACGCGACTGGGCGAACTCTACCAGTCGACTAACAACTGCTTGAGTGCTTTTGCTTTAAATAGGGTCAACGTGGTGCAGTCGCACCATATGATAAACAAGAGCCGATCTACAACCACATACAATATCAGACCAGAGCCAATAGACAGGCAAGATCGCCGAGCTTAATTTTTTTTTTATACTAGCTCTCGATCTATAAATGAAACCTGTGGAATTTACCCAGGACCAGTAGTTTAACATTGAGAAGTTGGATAGCATATTTGAGAAGTATATTTAAGTTACTGACAGATTGGTCTGTCGACCACTAGTGTGGTTGGGCTGTCTCCTACTTTTTATTAGTGTACCGATCGTAAAATGCGAGGGAGGGAACCGCATAAAAAAATAAGGATTTATTCTAACTTAAGAAAGCTTTGACTGAGGCTAATTACAGATCTATTTTATACGTTTGTTATAAATACAAAAAAACAAGCCTTACCTCCCTTTGGATACCATGTTTCTGGATTGTTTAATAATGCTTAAGCGACATTTCACCGATTCAATTTTTGAGTAGTTGCTATACAATTAGATCAAAATGGTTTAATTTTCTGTATTTAACTCACTTGTGCTAATATTCTAAAAGATAAAATTAAATTATTTGTGCAGAATTGAGGATGAATATGGAAAATAAAGAAAATCATAGTGTTGAGAATATTTTTAATTTTTCTAAATATTTTCGTCTTACCTTTCTCACCCTGTTTTAGATATTTGGGGTCAGGAGGTCAATGCGCATTCCCTATTTAAAAAAAAAAAAAAAAAAAAAAAAAAACAGAGCTTGCCGAAACTAAGTAGTATTGGGTATGTGTTTTAAAAAGGGCCTAGCAAATTTAAGCCACATTGTTTCGAGTCCTTCTTTACTGACATCGATACTCTCAGAAAGCGAATCATCTGATTAATAATATTTCGTCCTTTTTTTTATAAGCCGACGCACGAGAAAAATTTACAGTGTTTACGGTATTCGCCGAGCTTTGCAATTATTTTTTTTCAGAGTGAATAATTACGTGATTCCAAAAACGTGCTGCTTACGTGTTTTCTCGACGCCAGAGGTCAAAAGACCAGGTGATAGAAAGGAGCTCATCTACAGAAAGTCCACTGCGATCGAATTCTATTCCGCGAGTTCTGGTGATGACGCGATTAAGCAACGATAAAGGAGAGTGTAGAATCGTTTATAAATACTGAATAATCGGTTCTGAAGTAGGCTTATTAAAGTAACAGATTGTATTTGAATTGCTATGTCTAAGACGATAAATATTTTACTTATCGATTTCGATACAATGTCGCTTCATTTTGATAACCCCTGTTTTAATGCAACTACTTTATTGCTGCGGCTAATGCCTTGGTTTATATATATATATATATATATATATATATATATATATATATATATATATATATATATATATATATATATATATATATATATATATATATATATATTGAATACGCTCTTGCCTCCCATCCGAACACGACTGTCTAAATACCTAAAACATGGTGGTCAAGTTTAGGTTTAGAGAAGACGTGGAGTACATTTTACAATGTTCTTATTCCATAATCTAGTGTTACTGTTCTATACATAAATAGTTTACTAACATTAAACGTGACTGCGAACAAAGTAAGAGCCTTGTTATTTACCAGAAAATCATTACAATAATACGGAGAAAACTAGTATATTTTCTTCTTTTATTTGCATAGTTCCTGTGATAAGTTGAAATAAGAAATTTATGTGCAGCTGTATTATTTATCATAAATGCATTACCTACAGAAATACATTTGCAAGATGACGAAAGTTGTTCAAAGACCAACATCACTGCCAATACTTACCACATTAAATAACGTGGGATCGAAGCGAAATAACTGTGTATTAAAAATCAGAGTACAGTAATTTGTTTTCCTTTTACACGGCACGGCAAATGTCGACAGGTAAATTTTCCCTCTGTGTGAATCTATACAATCAGGGCAGTGAGGATTGGGCTGCCTCTTTGATAGCAGCAAACCGTACCGCGAGGTGACGAATAATAACGCTGTCAGGACAATTTGAATTGCTATAGGGAAAAAAGTCTTTATCGAAAGCTGTCGATTTTGAAAGATAGCATAGCTTGACATAATGTGAACACGTCTGTGTTTATGTATGCTTGCATTGTATTTGTTATATATCTGCGTCAGTGTCATGCACGGGGGTACCAATTAGGCAAATGATAAGTCATTGCAAAATAAATAACAACAACATTAATAATAATAATAATAATAATAATAACAACAACAACAAGAGGCAGAAGAAGTTTAGTTCAGTTTTTTCGGTGGGGGGGGGGGGAGCGGGTGCGTTTTACTGCACATCATTTTGGAAAAATTGATAGAACGATGCTGGCACAGAAAGAGATCGTGCCCAAGTACACGCCGCAGAAGCCAAGACGGGCTGATCAAATGGGGGCATTGGACCAACACTCTTCTGGCTACAAATCCAGTACCTCAGCCACTATGGCTTCCCAAGACAAAGAAAATACATTACACGTTGCAACCAAAACTTACTATGCACAGAGAGGCTGGAGTAAAATAAAAATCAGGGTACAGAAGGCCTGTGATCGTAATAACAAAGTTTGCAGCTTATGAATCTCAAGGTACTGATCTGTAATAAAAACGTACACGAACGCTCAGTGCACAAACCGTATCAAGAAAGCATTCTAACCGGATTCCATAACCGATATTTAAACTGCCTAGATTTAATGATATCTGTATATGCACATATTGTTTTGATAAAATAACAAGTTCTAGATGCACTCTAACGGTTGATGGTGCCACAGGAAAAATCGGTTCAAAGTTATTGATTATTCTTCAGGAGGCAGTGGCCATGTGAGTAGGGAAGCAATGATTGTTCTATTAATCTTTACGTGCTCAGCAGGTATGCTTGTTTTAGTCTTACAATAAACAAAAGGAAAACTATTTGAGCAACGACTAGTTACACGGATTGTTAAATGTTAAATGATGTATATTTAAAAAAAAATTGTTGGAAAGTAGCTACCGGATACATTATTACCGTCCTCCTATTACACAAATTAATTTACATGTTTTTTGGGGGTTTTTTTTTGTTTGTTTTTTTTTGTTCTTAAACAAAAATACTCTCAGAAAGGCAATATGTCATATATAAATATCATCCCCCACCAGTGATGGTGCTATGATTATCGTTATCTTGGAGATGATTGACCACGCTGGTATTGCCCAGATGGAGCAAACAATACAATACAATTTGAAATTAATGGATGAAATACCAGCGATCCAAGTAAAGATAAACAAGAGAACAACACAAGCTGCCGTATGCAATGTTTGACAATTTAATCAATTACATAAACAAAATTAAACTGAACATGACATTTGAGTGATACACTGTCTCTCAGAATTAGAATTACAAAATGTATGCGAAATACAACTAGTCGTTCTGTTATACCAGTAAAACAAATTTTATCATAGAAACGAGTAAATGATCCAACTTAAATTGCCGGTATGTCAGCATAACCTTGTTGCTTCCGGTCCTTTCCAACTCTTTGTTAGCGACAGGTCAGAGTTGCCCTGTTTCTTTTCCTTCCCCTCTCTCCAACCTCTTCGTGTCATCAACCGTAACTTTGTGTATTCTCCACTTCTTCGGTATGTGTAGCACAAGTACGAAACTATTTCCCATTCAAATACATACATAACTCAATCTAAATAGTTGTCAGGTTTTTCTTCTCCTGGGAACGAATAATATTCCCACTCTTATTATGTCAGATATTATCTGATAGTAATTCAACAGAACTAACCCAATGTGGTCAGTTCGTAATCTGAAACTGATACACAATCGCATTAACATGATATTAATGATTTTTTTCTAGCTGCTGGCCGCATAACTAAACCTCTTAGTAAACAGTATTGCGCCACTGTGGGCTTTAAATACTAGCTGAACGATGTATGTCGACACTCACATATTTTCCTCGGTTAAGAGAATTCACACCTTAATTACATACATGAATTAATGGCCTTCACGTCTTGTAATAACTAAATTATTTGCCAAGTAACGATTAATTGACATATACATGGTAAACTTCATTCTTAGCATACATGACACATATAATTTAAGACAGGTAAATTTATTTTCACAATTCGTATTGGAGTAATGTACGAAATTCCTACAACACATGATTTCTATTAAACATAAACCATTAAATCCGAACACATTCATGCATTCATATCAATGAAATATTTGTATGACATCTTGTAATACATGAATAGCATAATATTCAAGACCAATGAAGGCACGATTAATTTCTGAACTCAAGGAAAATGGAAAAATGAATTTAAAACGAACAAATTCAGCAAATAATTACAAACTTACATTAATGAGCACATAGTATGTGGTTGAGACAATACCTTGTGCTTTTCTGGTACTAGCTCTCGTTTGTACGAAGTCGAATCGCCCTTTCCCGTGTCCCTCAACTTCTTCCAGAAATGATCCCTTGGACAATTTTAACTAGAAAAGTACTTTTTACTGATCTAGGAGTCAAAAACTTAAACAGAAAAGCATGGATTGCCGAATTTTGCAAGGGAATTACTCAAAACTTTGAATTTCGTCTAGGAAACACGCCCCTTCTATAATTTAGCCAATCAGGATTAACGTTCTCTAACCGCCTGTATTTTAAACACGCTCATCGAAGTAACCAAAGGTAGCCAAAGGTAGCCAATAGCTTCCCGTGGGTCGTTGAGTTTTCCCGGGATTTTCCAGGTTCATCATCCACTAGTTATACTGACCATACTGGTGTATGGTATACTCTACCATGTGCTGAAAAATGTTGCTAAAGCAACAACAACAACAACAACAACAGGAATAACAATTTTTAAAATGTAATATTTAGTGGAGTGTCGTTGAAACATTAGAACAAACATATGTTTCAAAGAAATTAAGGCAGTCTCACCCCCCTTTCTCTCTCTCTCTCTCTCTCTCTCTCTCTCACACACACACACACACACACACACACACACACATTTTCTATATTCTATATTCTTTAACACTCTACAGATTTCAAATCAAACTGAAATACAGCTAATTTTAAGATGCGTTTTTGAGGTGTAATGAGATATTTCAGCCCCAGGGTTAGTCAAGTAGGGTAATTTTTCTTCTTCTCCGTCTTTGTCACGCACCTACGAATTGTCGAGTTGACGTAATTATATCCCCCGTCTAATCAAGCAGAACTCTTCCAGCCTAGGTACACAGAAAGCATACCGGTAATACACATTCTACACAAGCAAGTGGTAGAAGGTTCCTATTCCATATTCTATACGGTTTGATGGACTACTAGTTATGCTGGTGGTCCTTTACCCCACTCTCGCGCTTTCCTCTACATTAAGTACCTCATTAAACTTAGCGATGTCATGTATGTATGTAGACAGGTAGGTAGGTCTGGAGGGAGGGAGGAAATTGTGTGGAAATGGGGTGGCGGTTGAGGCACGTAGCACAATCCAGGTTAGATAGCATCGATTTACATTCGTTGTGAGAAATGAGAAGTGCTGTTTACAGAACGTAAAATGAATACTTAATTTGTGTATGTATGTATGTATGTATGTATGTATGCATGTATGTGTGTATGTATGTGTATTTGGGGGGGGGGAGTGAATGGATGGGTATATTACAGTATGTAGGTAGACAGACATCGGTAGACTATCATCATTGCACACATGTTCATCGAAATAAATGCACTATAATGTAATAAATTAGCAAAAACATAATGGAGCCACATTTATGAAAGAAAGCACAAATCATCATCTGTACAAACATCTTAGAAATTCGATTTACTGAAACCTGCTACTAATTTTACTGACCCACGTGACATATCCCAATCAATGCAAGATACAAATATTTGCTTCTGTTGAGTCTACCTTTCCGCCGTCCCTCCACCCACACCCCACCAACTCATTCCCTAAAAATATAAAAGAATAGAGCGTGTGTATGTTCAGTGATATTAAAGGACATTTTTATGGTGGCAGACAGAATTTAATTTTGCTGTAGAAATCTGTTTTTATTATTTTGCTATTTACTGTCTATCTCAAAAACAGATCTTGATGCAAATGAATCAATCGCTGAATAGTACGAAATTTGCAATGCGTGTTTTACATGGCAGGAGTTTTTAAGGGTTTGCTTTCATTTAGAAGACAAACATATATATATATATATATATATATATATATATATATATATATATATATATATATATATATATATATATATATATATATATATATATATATCCTTTTTTCAGTCAGCTGCCCATGCCAATTTTTCAGTACAATGGACATTATTTTTAAAATCTTGCGCATTATACTAAAAGTTGCTTACTTCCAATGTAGTGACCCGGCATAAGGCCCCAACCAAACAAGTTCATCTTTACTTGCAAGCGAAATTGTTGTGGATGACAAATAGTTTTCACCCATATTTTCTGCATACAACTCTCTGTCTTTAAAATTTTAGTTTAAACTACCAAATAATCAAGAGCAGATTTTAATACAGAGGAATGTCGATCTAGTATGGTGCATGCAACTAGTGTTAATGTTGGATATTGATTTTAGTCATATTTTTTAAATATGGTTTCTTGGTTTATCCATTTAAGACTACACACAGTCAAGAACGGATCATATTCTTTTTCAAATAATTGTCACTAACACACAATTTTATTCCAGTGTTACCTAGTTTTATGACAGATCCCCAACGCCCCTATTCCCCGGTAAATGTCTTCTCAAAGTTTGAAAATAGAGATGACTGCGTATTTTCCACAATATCTCCACAGATGTGTAGCCTATTTAACCTAGAAATAAATGTAAGCTTAGCGAAGTAGACGTAGAATAGTTAAGCAAGCTTTGGCGATGATGGGATTTAATATTTCAAATATGTAACCCCTGAGCTCTATTTTGCATCTTCAAATTATACGTATATATATATATATATATATATATATATATATATATATATATATATATATATATATATATATATATATATATAGAGAGAGAGAGAGAGAGAGAGAGAGAGAGAGAGAGAGAGAGAGAGAATCACACTTTCTATTGCATCCCTCTCACAAATTGTCTTCATTTAACCTAAGGTTGATGACAGGAGCTAGTATTTACTTAAGCACGGCAAGATTACACAATCAAGGGAATTTCTCAAGTGGATAAGGTAACACTTTACTGTGCAAAAGATATCACCGCAATGTCAAGGGCACCGCATATTGAGTGAATAATAACAAGGCAAACATTGTTAATAATCTATTACACGGTTCAAGCCAAAAACTTTGACCGATAAAATATAAAGGCTGACACATGCTATCTTTTCTTGCAAAATATTGATTGATCGCTGATATTAAAAAGCAAGATATACACTTTTTTTCTCTTGGTAAAACAAACCAGACTTGTTGATAGTTGCAGCTCTTTCGAGACCATGAGCACAGAACGTAACGAAGAGATGGCAAGTCACGTCATCTGATACGTTCTGAAACAGAATTTCAGGAATAATTTATGTGAATTTGTTTCAATATTATACAATTTTTACATATTTCTCCCATATTTACGATGCATTTTGTATTTTACTTGAAAAACATGAATTTTGACTTAAACTCGAACCCATGATTGAGAAATAAGCTGATATTTTAAGCTCGCATATTCTTTCTGTATTTGCAACACTGTTTGCCAAATATTTGAAGTATTGGACTTTGCGTTCGATGTTACAAAATTCGAGGTAAATGAGATTTCTTGAATAAGAGATCATGTGGCTCCGATTGTATTCCATGGTTTTTGCTGTGGTTCGATTGGAACATCGTTCATCCATTTCTTCAGATCGTGAACTAACATCGGAAGCCATTTTTGGAATACAAAGAAATTTGATGTATTTGGTAATTAGCCTTTGGTGGAGTGCACCACATGTGTGACAACAGCAAAGACTGCGATTGTTCCCCTTGTAACTTTGTCTCTTTTCGCCGCCGTTATTGTTCCATGGGAACGATTGTTGTTCAGAATATAGGCTTCAATGCCGACGAAGTCCATCCGATGTTTTTTTTTTTTTTTCCTCGACTGACGGAAAATGCCAAGGCCAATGAGAAGGTAGTATTCCATTCAGCGCGTTGTTCTTCTTTTTATTATTATTATTAAAATTGATGGGGCGGCTAAATGCAAAATGCTTTAGACTGTGGCACAAACATGGGATGTTGTAGGCAAATTCTACACATTCAACATTAGGAGAAATATTCCTTAGCCGTATAAATTCCTCCGTTTTAAAAATGAGCGGCTTAATTTAAATAATATAATAAAATAACATAAGGAGAAATATCAGTGACTATCACCATATTCTTAAAATGTTTTGAAAAGTTGAGAATTCTTTGAATGGTATATTTGTAACATGACATAAAATAAAAAATCTGGACAATTTTTCTTATTATAACTTTTAGATTCAGCAAAATATTGTCCGCATTCTTGAAAAAAACACATTAGTCATCTTTACAATGGGCCATATTGTTGTGGCATACTTTTAAAAAAATTTCTCATTCTATGGTTCCTGCAAAGTCTTCATATCACGTTGTTTGTATCACTTTTTTTTAACTATTCGCTGAAAAACCGCTGTTTTCCACCTTCCTTAATACGCACAGGCTACGCTGAAGCAAAACTAAGAAGAAGAAAAAAAAAGTCGGATGCTTGCGTGTGGGTTGAGGTTGATCAGGTTATTTCAAAGCACCCAGAGCAGAAACAATCATCACGGGAACATAGTTGTCCCCAACATGTGGAAATCTGACACCTAGAAGTATCACAGTTGGGTGAATATAGCTCCATGATACCGTTTACACTTATAAGTCCAACTGAAAAAACTCAACAGACCTAGATCTTCTGTCGCATAATGCGCGGTAAATCTTGGTCTATACAATTTGTTAGGAGGAATTAGTAAAACAAACAATAAATACCATGATCTGTTGGTGCATTATGCGACGGCAAATCAGAGTCAAATCTGTGTATAGTTTGAATCGACTTATATGAGAGTATAGACGGTAATATTTGAAGGCGTTTCGTCCATGAAAATGGTGTCATATCGCAAAAACCATCTTTAGAGACGGTTATAAGTTCAACGCCTCGGCATATGAACTCTATTTAGATAACAACAAAATTTGTTAAATGGTACGTCAGGAACTGCATGAAATCATCTGACGATTAAAAATAGGTAATCCTAGAAGTTATAGATATTTACTCTCGAAATACACACATAATATATCTGTGACTTTGCCAAATGTTTAAAACAATCCGTTTTTCGTGAAGAATGCGTGATGGATTATTAGCATTTACCTTGTGTCCATTCCTTTGTTACGGATCCCATCCTCCCGCCGACAACGCTATGGAATTTGGTCAGCACAAATATTTTTGGCCAGTTTTATTTTACTCTTGTTCATTTGTCAAAAATTACCTGATTATACATACATTCATTTGTAACTTGAATCCTTTACCCATAATAAATAAAGATGTCAAAGTTAAATAATTTACTTTTTCTGGATTTCATAAATAATAGAGGTGTAATGGTGACAGATATGTGGCTTATTTTGTTTATTTTTGAAGAATAAGCTGAAATACTTTCTACAATTTGTTGAATCTTGGAATTCGTGCATTTTGTGTGAAGTTGAATAAATATACAATTTCAAACAAGTCCTCAAAAGAAATAGCTAGGAAATGTTATTAATAATTGTACGCAAAACAAAGACGTTGTGTTGTTCCTAACATACTGGTCTCCCTCTTATCAAATTCAACCAATAAAGCAATGGTCATACATCTTTCGAAACTTAATCCATACAACTTCTTTGCTTTGCTTGCAGGACTGTGATTTGTCTTGAAAAAGTTATTTTCTTTAGCCTTATCACCAGATGTCGTGCGTGTGTGTGTGTGTGTGTGTGTGTGTGTAATTAGGATTTTAACGTAGCTTAAACAATTTTTCAGTCATATCGCTACGATATCTGCAGCGTGGCAGTTTATAATGATGTCCAGCAGTGGGGCATCATGCCTCAGACATGTAGCATGATGTGCCAGTCACATTATCCTGACACCAGGCCGACCAGTCCTAACACTAACCTCTTAATGCTGAGTGCCAAGTGAGGCAGCTGTTAGTACCATTTTTGTAAGTCTTTGGTATAACTCGGTCGGGAATCGAACCCACAACCTCCCGCTTCCGAGACGGACACTTTAACCACTAGACCACCGGATCGGTAAGGTGGGACAGTTGACCATATGTTTATGTTGATATGTGAAGCTATCTTTCGTTTTGCTATCAACTTTAAATCTATTTTATTTTCGGTACGTTGGAGTTGTGAATTTCATTCGTTCTGAATTCACAAGCACCTGTATAGTCAGTTTTAATGATTTGTTAAATCATGAATTTTTGGGCATTTTAGGTTGATCAAACATTATTCTTAACGTATTGTGTGGACAGATAGATTTCTCATATAATACTGTAAGTAACTTGTACAAATATAGCAAATAAAATAATTTTCTTTATTCTTGGTGAATGATAAGCTGCATCACATACGTACATACATATACATACATAGATACATACATAGATACATACACACACACACATACATACATACATACATACATACATACATACATACATATATATATATATATATATATATATATATATATATATATATATATATATATATATATATATATATATATATATATATATATATATATATGTATATATGTATATGTATATATATATATATATATATATATATATATATATATATATATATATATATATATATATATATATATATATATAATCTGAAACATTAATGGACTTTACAGATTTTGTATTAACGTTTCAATCAACTATCTCATTGTTTATCTTTCATGATCTCGTCGTTTAATGTTTACCTTGTTAAATCGTACGTTTTTATTTTATGTGCATTTAGAAATGCATTTGAAATTGCATTTGCAAAAGTTTCTGATAGGCTACACAAAGGTAGTAACTCCTTCAGCGCGATGGTTTGTATGAATTACAGTTTATCATTCACTGTTTATCGTTTGTGGTTCAGCGTTTGTTGGATCTGGTAAGTAACCTTTCATATATATCTTTTATTGTTTCTTCTCTGTTTATCCCTGTTGGTTCTACACTCGCGCAATGTTCTTTTCTCGTTCAATTTCGGTTCCTTTCACGTTCATTTGTCAGTCCTATTGCATTTCAATAGAGATTTGGTTTTGTTGGATTTTTACCGCTAGATTTGCAAAGTTGGTTGAACCGAGACTCGAACTCATGCAGACAGGTGATATGTATAATTCATCTGAGAGGGCCAGCGCCTTAGACAACTCTGTCACCCAAAGGATCTCGGTGGAGCAGAGAGGTGGAGCACAGTGGGAGCTCGATGACATTGTGTAACGTGTTTTGTTTATTTGCAAAATGTAGATTAAGCGGCGAAAAAGGCTATAGTCATTTACCTATTTTATTAATTAATTACAAGCGGAAGTACATCTCTGGTATAGAAAGGATGGAAGCATTGATCTACTGTGAAACTATAGACTTATTTTCTGTGCCATGGACGAATCACTGTTTAATATACCTCAATTATCGGTATATCAAATTTCCTTATACCAACATTTCAAAATCCACGTAACATTATGTAACAGTATTTCTTTGATATACTACTACAAGATGTATAAAAGTTTCATTAAAATAAGAGCTTGCCACAGGTAACGGTAGCGCTTATTGTGTAATATCGGATGTTAGAAGTATTGTAGATATGCCGAAGGCATCTAATTCTCTTTGTAGTGAAATGTCTGTGACCACCAACCGTCACATTTCAGACACCATAGCTCTGGGCGTTCCTTTCTGTTGCTCCGCGAAGGCCTATTGTAGTACTTGAACAATTATTTGGGACAAGTACGTTTGTCACGTTTACGTTCCCACCATGCTAGTATGTATCCTAATTTGGGTGGATTTTCCGAGGTGTTTAGGTCGTAAAAAATCGAAAATTATGGACTCTACATCAAATTACTAGATAGGAACCGGGAAGAAATATTCAGTTCCTTATCTATTTGGAAATATTCGAGCTGGTAGTGCCAATAAAAGCAAAGGAAAATGACTGTTTTTTGTCATCACATTTCTGAAATTATAATTAAGCTTATTAACCACATGCATTTAAAAATAATATTTGTTGATGTTATAAATTGTGACACGATATTGGTTTTAGAATGGCTGATCGAATAATAATAATAATAATAATAATAATAATAATAATTACCATTAGAGTATTATTATTCCCACGCCATAGAGGGGGATATTTTGATGACCTACGACTGTTTGTCTGTCAGTCATACTTTCCGTTCGTCTGATATTTGGTCCTTGTAAACCACTGGGTGGAAATTTACTAAACGTGACTCATACTATGCCAATATGATAACCACCTGCAATAAAATGATTAAACTTCTGTCCCCCAGAAAATGGGATCCCCAGAAGGGAGTCAAAGGTAAAGTATATAAAAAAATTACAACTGCGGTAGTATTTTTAAACAGATCTGACACTATTTTTTAATCATTCGATATAGAATGACCCATAATTTAAATATCAGAGTTCGGGTAAAATTCCATAGTCATCCGAAAAACAAAACCGCGATTTACCATACCGAGTTGTGGAAGTACTTTGTTAAGTTTTAGGAGAAGTCCAAACTTTTTGAACATACCGATAAATACATAAAAATGATAATGTCTGCTCTGTACTTCCAGTTCGGTTAGAATCAGCTCCGGATTTAAGGATGCTCTGTATGTATGTATGTATGTGTGTGTGTGTGTGTGTGTGTGTGTGTGTGTGTGTGTGTGTGTGTATGTGTGTGCGTGTGTGTGTATATCTATAAAGGTATGTTTATTCAATAGTTGTGTAAGATAGAATGGTGACCACCTTGTGTATATTGACATGCTCCGGCATTCGTGGTTTTGTCATCTATTGTAACGATTTCATGAAATGTTTGTAGACTCTGAAACGCTCGTGCATGTAATGCGCGACGAGTATCAGAGCCATTATTACAATCATCTGCGTGGCGGGTGCTAATGATGTTTTAAGAGACGCAAGTCATTGATTGCCATCATGTTTTAAGAGAAGATTTATGATTGTTGAGTTGGCGCTCTACAGTTTCGTATTGTGCACATTAGAATTTTAAAGAAAAATAATTTCCCCTGTTCTCCTCACTGGTGATACTGGCTATTTAAGAACGACCTTGTATATCTTAGGTATAGTTCAAAGTGCCTTTAATTCCCTTTTTATTTGGTGTATGATTGATGGGTGTAATATGGGTTACAGGGTATACAGCCTGGCCTTACTCCAGATGTGCATCTTTCAAAAAAAGTGCTAGCTCCACTTGGTCATTTTCACTTCCTGAACCTCAGAGGTACATTGTATACAAAAAGAGCCGATAACTTTTTGTACATTTTATATGTTCGGTAATTTATTCATTGCACTTTCAGAAGCTGGTATTGTCTAGTCTGGCGACATACATTTTCCCTATTTTAATAGCTGATACGGATAGTGTACTTTAGACTAATTCAGGTTTCTTTTTTTTTTAGCCATAGGGAGCAGTCATTTTAGTTAGCAGTGTGCTTAGATCATGTACAATATCCAAAAGTATAATATCCAAAGATATGTCAGCCCCATTACATCACGGTAGCATAGAGGTATGTCAACATTCTCACCACGGTGCATATTTTAAATGCAAACAACTTCCCCTTACATACATCACTATCTCAAAAGTACATAATAACTTAATCTCAATGTTTGCATGGAAAGAAATGTCTTTAAAATTTAATATTTTGCTCTAACAAATGAACTCTAACAATTAAGATACTAGGTACCATTGTCTTGGTTGCTAAACGTTAGGGTCAGTTCATGGCCAATAAGACAGAACATTTGACTATGTATGACAAATTAAATGTCACTTAGGACTTAGGACTATGGGCAATAAAACGGGACTTTTTACTATGTATGACAAATTAAATGCCACTTAGGACTTAGGACTATGGGCAATAAAACGGGACTTTTTACTATGTATGACAAATTAAATGCCACTTAGGATTTAGGACTATGTTCGTTAGTTTCGAGGGCAATAAAACGGGACTTTTTACTATGTGCGTTTAAATTCATGTCCAATACAGGACTTTTGAATATTTGCGTCAGATTCATGGCCAAAGAGACAGGGTTTTGACTTCTTTTTGGTACCTGGACAGACCAAAACTGATTTCCAGAACTGAAAAGTATAATGAAAAAGTGTATTGATTGCATACTGAGAATCCGTCAAACACAAAAAACAGGTTTCCAGTTTTTCTCGCAAATACTTTGCTACAGGGTGATCACTAAACTACAGACACCTTATTCAACTGTAGTTTGTTTAACATAAGCTGCCTTAAATTTATCGTCCAATCATCTTGTTTACAGTATTGGCCCTCAAGCAGTCTCAAATTGTTTGACCGTTTTATTGTGTACATATCCGGACAATCCAACACAAAGCTGATTTTGTATGAGCCGTCTTGAACAAATATAATTATAAAATATGTCACTTGGACTTTCTAGGTAAAATCGAGATTATATTTCCTATGAGATCTGCCTTGATTCTTTTATTCCTTATATAACATAAATTCATTGTTGCGGACAGCCGTCGATTCAATAGTGTCGTTGTCACTCCTGTGTATAGTAAAAGCTCTAAAATCGCCAGCCTTCCCTCCACGTGACACAATGGCATATTTATTTAATTATAAAGAAATACAAATGACTGATGCAAAATAAAATCATTTTAGTAATTTCACTAATATACCTAAAACTTTGTACACATTGTTTTACCCTTATTATTTGAAATCACAATGATTTGATTAAAATGGCCTTCGGTCTACCTAAAACTTTCATCAACTGAGTAATTATCAAACGATGAATACAACTACGTTAAATTAAAAAAGCTATTTACAAAGTTGGGTTGAGCGAGTTTAAAAGAATTTTTGAACATACCTA
Source organism: Sinohyriopsis cumingii (assembly GCA_028554795.2). Lineage (NCBI taxonomy): Eukaryota > Metazoa > Mollusca > Bivalvia > Unionida > Unionidae > Sinohyriopsis > Sinohyriopsis cumingii. Next base: position 27,703,986 of record CM068839.1, read on the forward strand.
TACAAAATATATACATATTAAAAAGCTTGGGACCCCGCCGAGTGTTTCGCAGCTGGAACACACAGACAGAAGTAGGTGCTTATATATCTGATGTCCAATCAGTTCTTTATAATTTAAATTAATCTGCATGTGCGCAATGTCGGATTTAGGCGAGGGCGTAGTAGATATGTGCTATCAGGGTGTATTTGTAGATCTATGTCTTACGTTCCTCAGGGCCCCCAAAAGCTTTAATCCTCCCCGCAGGTACGACTCTTGTGGCGTAAACAAATACTCAGTAATTGTGCATGAAATCGTTCGGTAACTTAGGAGTATATAAGTCTCAGGCAAGTTGTATATACCTGAAACGATCTAGCGACCTATAACGAACTTGTCATTCTAATTATTGTTGTTTTTGTTTTCTTCATATATGAGTGCAGCCGAGGATGACATTGCACTACATGTCTAGTTTTTGATACTCGGTTTCGGTTGCTCGACGACGTTATACCATTTGACAGAATTCTAAACTGCTCATATGGAAGTTTCCAATCCGATACCGTATCCAAGAAACTTCACAGCCATAATTTCCAACCGTTTATGTACTTATTTGCCGTATAAAAGAAAAACAAATATTAAAGCTGTGAATCGAGCTTTGGTAACCAAAGTAGGTAATCTTTTATTCGCTTCGCCTGTGCTTTCTTTCCACCGATAGTGCAATAAACTTCGTATGATGTAATAAAAAAAAATTGCTAAACTTTTCTATGGAATGTTTTGATCTTGCGTCCGATTTTAAAAATTCTGTCACATCGGAAACTTCCTGAACTTAGCCATGTGAAATCAAATAAAATTTTGTACCGTCATGGTTGTGCTAACGTTGAACATGTAAAACAAGGTTGAAAGTTTGACGTTTAACGAAAAGGCGTCTTGAGGTAATCCGATTGTATTTTTTAACCTCTTCTTTAACGGACACAACCATGTATTCAAAAATGGTATGATAAGTATATCTGCATATTAAATCTCTCATTTAGCATCATTAGCAAGTGCATTTTTACACAGAAGGAACAAGTCTAGGTTGATGCGAATGCGTCCCTGGTCATGCTCTTTATATGATTGGTTGCGTAAGAGGGATGCTTATGGTCTATTTATATCACCACGGATGTATACCAGTCTGTAATCCCCTTTCAATATCCGTAAATTAAAACTTGATTAAGACATGCTAGAAAATACAGAAAGAGGAAAATAAGGCTTTGTAATTTCAATCTCGACAAGTGTGCCATACTATTCCTAACTGTTACGACTGCTGTATTCACAACACCCCATGGACGTATGTAAATTCGGCGCAGTACTATTAAAAGTACCACATGTTTGAAAGCGTATTCTACATTTTACGGCAAAAATAACTTTTTCGATCATAGCACTGACTAGTCAATGCGTAATTCATAACTACAATTAAAGCATATTAATAAATGCATAAATTTCTTTCAAGGAAAACGTTGCAAAGATACCCATATGACGTATGGTAAAATGTGTTCTAAAGTCGGAACCACGCCAATCTCCACCCCCTCCACCCCCACCCCCAAAAATTGAAAATGGCATATTTCATGCTTATTTCGAAAGTTCTCAAATAATCAATGCAAATTATGTGCATAGATTTTGTCATTTCGAGGAATACATTTTGGGTTAGAAAAAGACATGGCGGTATTTTAAATGTGCTTTTATCATTAATGGGAACCGGTTTGAAAAATCCAAATTGAACCTTAAGAAGAAAAAACATTGTTTATAGCTTGCACTAATTGGCTCTTATTTTCTTGAGAATCCTTAAGAAGAGAAATTGCATATATAAATTCAACCTATAGAAAGAAAATGAAGCAGATACGTTTAACAAATTTATAATTTTCAAAGGTGATTTTCATTTAAGCTATATTTATCCCTGAGCGCAATTGAGTATTTCACAGACTTTGCTCCAAAATGGTATAATTTTAAATACAAATCACGGAGATACTCTTGACATCAAAACTATATATTTTAAAAATATTTCAAAATGCTATTTTCATAATATTTTGTAATTATATGAAAATGTCATCATGGTAAACCACTTTTTTAGATGACCTCAGATGGATTAGTGATCGAAAATTTTGACAGAGGTCTTAATATCGGAACGTGAGGAACCTATTATTTTTTCCTTTTATTCCATTAATATCCTGCCATAAGTAAGTCGAGTTTTTTTTTTTTTCTCTTTTGAGAGACAAATAAATCGCACATGGATTTCAGTGTATAGATTTTATATCTATATCCTACAGAGAAAAGACTGCGATATAGCATCGCCTTTTCCGTCTGATTATATACCGATCCGGTGGCCTAGTATTTAGAGCGTCCGCCTCGGATGCGGGAGGTCCTGGGTTCGATCCCGGCCGAGTCATACCAAAGACTTTTAAAAATTATACTAACAGCTGCCTCGCTTGGCGCTCAGCATTTAGAGGTTAGTGTTAATAGAAAGGCTTCATTAGAGCCTAAATTTAAGGCCAGTAAGTTAATATAAAACCTAAATCTAAGTCCATTAAGTTAATAGAAAGGCTTCATTAGAGCCTAAATTTAAGGTCATTAAGTTAATAGAAAGGCTTCATTAGAGTCTAAATTTAAGGCCATTAAGTTAATAGAAAGGCTAAATCTAAGGCCATTAAGTTAATAGAAAGGCTAAATCTAAGGCCATTAAGTTAATAAAAAGGCTTCATTAGAGCCTAAATTTAAATTCTAAAGCCGTAGATTTAAAGCCGTTAAATTACTGAAAAGGATTGTAAATGAAATGGTCATCTATAGTGAAAAGCTTCCCTTTTTGCAAGAAATATTATGTAAAACAGCTTGGACCCAATTACAATTTAGAAAGGTAGATCATGGTAACATTGACATTACGTGTAAAAATAGTAAGCATATGTGGAAGTGATACTACAGACGTTTTGTTTTTGCTTTTATTATTATTAATAGGATTAAGGTTTTATAAATTAATTTTCTCCACTTTCTTCATGAATTTTAGACTCAGTAAAGGGAGAAACACTTGCGGTAAAAAAAAAAAAAAACTTTTAATTAAAATTGCCCGAAATACTTAACCGGGGACCAGAGCAGGATTGATATGTTGGCTTCAGATGGAGGCTATGCGTCATCCAATGAATAAACACGGGGGACAAAATAGTGTGGACACTAGTGATTTGAAGAGTTGATTTTCATGATCGTAGCAAATGCAATACCCATTGATCTGTCTAAAAGATTGTACGATATACTACTGTAGCATTATTGAGGCAGTTGTAGCTAGCATTCGGTTTGTGTGTGAACGAGTTCCAAAAATAATGTTGCTTTTGTGAGCCAAGTTGCGACCGTTAGTAAAACAAACACGCGTATCGGAAGCAAGGCACAGTGTGATTACATAAGGTAGTACCTTCAGAAGAGAAAACAGCAGATAATAATAATAATAATAATAATAATAATAATAATAATAATAATAATAATAATAATAATGATAATAATAATAATAATAATAATAATAATAATAATAATAATAAACCTGCTGGATCAAGACAAGTCTACAATGTATAAAATAAATATCTAGAGATTCGGGTATAATAATTATTTATCCCATTACAAATTAAAATCATCTATCATTTGCTAGTTTTCCTCAATCATTTTATTTCTTCCCAAAGCCATGAAAACAATTTAATGGAATGAAACGAATCCCATTTGATAAACACTACAGAAAACGATTCCCTGTACAGTAGAAAATGCTCATGATTGAGGTAAGGAGTACTTATGACACTTTGCTCGGTTGTGATATGGTTTTTATTGCTTTTATTTTTGTATGAAAGTTTGAAAATTTGCCAATGAAACCTAGTGCATGACTCGAAAGAACAAGCAGGCATCATCTGAAAAGCTTTAATCTTACGTTTTTTTAAAAGTCAATATCCCCATATACACCATTACCCTATGCACTACGCCAGAAAATTGCGGTGTCTTCCGACATTCACGTTAACTGAATGCTTTTATGATCTAAATAGAGAATCAGATTTCTATAGCAGTAAGTAAACTATGTCGTATAACATATTTTAAGAAATTCATTAGCGATGATTAGTAAAATAACTGTTAAAATGATTGCAGAAATGCGCACGCGTTTAGATCAAATCAAGCCATATCCCTAATCAACTGTAAGTTGGCGTCGAGGATTCGCAGAGAAACGGTAAATGTAAATTTAATGACTTCTGTGGAAGCCATCAAAACAGGTCAGTTTTCCAGTGGCAGCTGGTCTTTCAATCTACCGGAGAACAGATACCAACAAATTTAAACTTTCACGGGATAAGGACTCGGTGTGTGAAAGGCGCGATCACGTTCCCTTTATGCAAGAAGCTACTCAGTACAAATATAAATTAGATTTCATTTATAGTGAGGAGATTAGTTGGTTGGTTTACATAGACTTATTTTCAGCACAAACATTTTGCTTGCCAAATTGTAGGAAAGATTGGAATTAGAAACTATGTAGCAATTTCGAGAGAGACTTGATTTTAAATCTTGATAATTTATTTCAAACGTTAAACGTAGTCATATTTTTGGTACCTTGATGCCGAAATCAGTAACCTGTTGCATCTTATAATATGCACTAAAACCATAAAGTTTGTGTTATGGTTATATGCAAACAGATTGTCGGGAGTTACAAGTGGCCATTCGAATATAATGACCAATAATATATGAGGCACGAAGTACAAGTGCAGTTTTTAAGCTGCTTGATACGCTGTTTATGAAGACGTCAATATCTTATTTGGATGAGAAACGTTAAAACGCAACAGAAACTTAGTTTCTTTTTAGTGAAATATTACATCGCACCTATGTAGATAAGCCAGAAGCACCATTTTATCTGAAAACAAACAACTGTTCTACTTGAAAAAACGAGTGTACAATAATATGAAGTTGTATATTTAACCCATGTTGCTTGTGTTATACGTGATGCAAAGTAAATATACAAGGACCGTCAAAAATACTCGACTTTAATGTATAGTCCTTAACAATGGGTTTTATTGATGAACACACACCTACAAATCTGTAACGTCATTGTTAAACTATTTGCCACCATAAATGTTAAAAGTACACAATAATTCACACACTTGACCAAAAGTACTCAGTGAAAATAGATTAGTCACACACGTGTGTGTGGTTTTGCTTTCTTACTGGCAACCCGATTAATACTATTATCATAATAATGTTATGTACGTGGACTAATCGAATCCACGTGTTTCCTTATTCCACAATTGCATTGCGTTAATCAATGAGATCTCACCAAATTAGCATAGATACACACGTGACGAACAATAGCAATCATCGGGATAAAAAGTAAACCTAGCCAAGATCTCTTTATTTGTCCATATTGAGAAAGAGACAATGATTTTATAGTCTGCTCTATTTTCCAGGATAGATAACAATGAACCAGTCCATCCCGTTATTCTGATGTAGACTATAATCGTACGAACTGTTCCCGGCACGGAGGTCATATTTCTTTCTGGATGGCTTCTTTTCTTTTCTTTCGAATTACTCATCTTATGAGTACCCTAATTTCGTGTGCACGTATTTGTGTACAAAAAAAACCAAAAAAAACAATACGGAATGTGACTACACACGTGGCTACATTACGTTTAAGGGTCAAACCAATCGGAACACGCAATGGCTAATCCGCCGATGATTGGAAGAAAACCACTTCAGAAATACGTCAGCTGCCGCAGTTGGATAAACATGTACATTGTTTACCAAATAACGTTACATGCAAATAGCACATCATTGACTCGAATTGGATGAATTATTATTGGCGGAAACGTTTCCGAATCTCATTTATCAAGTGCTAATTCACTGAAAATGTTTCTTATGCTGCCATTGTGCAAAAAATGTCATAAGGATACAGAATTCTTTCGTAATGGCTCTGGTTTGTCATTTTGTCAATGATTACTTAGCAAGTAACAATTGTCACGGCCATTTTCCCAAGATTTCCACTTTTACGCGTTTTTTGAGTATTTCTGAGATGGAATTTTGTAATAGAAACAAACGAGGTGTTTCAGCGGGGGCTAAACCCATGATATTTGAGACATTCTCTTCAGTTAAAAAATCGTTTGCATGTAGCTTCAAGTGCCCGTCTCTGAAAAAGGATGAAAGGAAAATAGTTTGCTCAGAGGCCGGCCTTAGGTCGACTGGATCGATTTAGTTCAATCGGGCCCAGCGCTCACAAGGGCCCCGAGCGTTAGTAATTTTTAAAAATATATATATTGAGAGAAAGTAATTTTAATGCAATGCAAGAAAATGTTATGTTCAATATCATAAAAAACTTGTTTAAAAGTTATTTCCAAATGCTGTGCTCACAGGGGGCCCCGCGCATAAATGGGGGGGGGGGGTTGGGGGGGGGGGCGGAGGCGCATTCAAAATGATCCTAATCGGTCCCCACGTTTGCTAAGGCCGCTCCTGGGTTTGCTTATTCTAATCAACAGGATCTCCAGGTGCATGGACAGAAAATTAAGACAAAATAGGTCCGATTTTGCCCACTGTCGTTTATGCATTACATCGTACCGACGTACGCAATTCTTCATGATCGACGAATGACAAAACTCCATTTTAACTTTGGTTTTGTATGGATCCCCTTTAGGTTAAGACGTAGATTGTCTGCACTTTAGCAAATGTATTCCACTCGAAGAAGTCTTTTATACAGAAGTTAACACTGTACGTATATGTTACAGGCAACTCATGCATACTTCCATGCGGCACGAGGAACAGCTTAGAGTCATTATTGGATAACGTTGACGGTGAATTTTAAACGAAAGATGCAGACAAGTAGACTCTAACCCCACATTATTCTGTACTTAATGGTAGTAAATGTTGTCTTTGTCCTTTTTCTAAAATAAATTGCCCGCGAACTTGTTTTACGTCTCGACAGTCTAAATTTAAGGGTATTTATTCTTTAGTGTCTTGTACTCTAAGTTAATGACTCACTAAAACCACTTTTTGTAGTTACGTAACTGCCTCTAAAGTAAGAGGAACACTATATGATATATATATATATATATATATATATATATATATATATATATATATATATATATATATATATATATATATATATATATATATATATAAAATTGGTCTCTCACCGGACCATAAGAATTAGAATCTGTTATTTAATGAATTAGAAATGAATATTCTTTTTATTGAATCGCGTGGTAGCGTTAGTCGATGCAGGTTTTAACACCCACCTAAACATGTGCTGGATCCATTCGAAGGAATATGGGTGTGTCAGCCATTATGTTTTGTGTCCCCCGTCTAATTTAAAGTTAAAGAACAAAAGGCTTATTGTTATGACCAAGTAGGTAAGGATAAAGAAAGGAAGAACGAATAAGAATAAGAATGAATGAATACATGTAATTCAAACGATGGCGGAGAAGCTATGGTTTGCTCAGCTTAATTAATTTCATACTTAAGAAGTAATGAATGAAAACGGTGTGTCGCAAAAACCGTGGAACATTGGGAGGATAATCATTCAGTCTAATAATACGTAATCTGTAATTGCCAATTTTTCACACAGAATATAGGATATTCTACAAAAGAAATCACTTGAAGTTTAACATGGCTAAACGCCATACAAGATATTTCGCTAAACCGTTTTGTAAATTAGAATTTTAAATCTATTCCTTAGAGTATTTTTTAAAAAAAATTGTAACAAGTTTGTCTCATAATTTAGCTAAAGCAAAACAAATGACTTTCAACATATGGATATATTAATGTCGTTTTGTTTTAAGGAAGAAATACAGAAATAATTTTAACCAATGTAAACATTCTTTTGTAACGTAAATTATTAATTCAGTTAACAGGTTAGTACCAAATTAAACTCTGCCCTGCATGCTACTTAATTAATTTGTTATGTTTATAACGGAGCGGAACTTTTAAGTTGAAACACTTGTTTGCAATCCTTTTGCCCTGTATACTTACTTGTAAATCTTTTTAACAACACATTCTCTTAACAACATCAACAACAAAAAATGTACGGAAGATATATTTGAGATTGTAAGTTCATCATCTATGTTCAAACAGTCTTTTTAGCAATGTACAATCTGCATATCGCCCTTCCCACAGTATTGAAACTACTCTTCTAAAAGTAGTTAATGACATTCTCTCTGCGTTGGATAGCGGAAAGATTACAGTCCTCACCCATGTGTATACACCAGCAAGATACTTACGCTCCTCTTCTGACAATCGTATACTCATTATTCCCACTATGAAAACAAAGTCATATGGACAGCGTTCTTTTGCATACCAGGGCCCAGCAACGTGGAATGAATTGCCCACTGAACTTAGACACAAAGACACAGTGATCAGATTCAAGAGGGCTCTCAAAACTCACTTATTTCGACTGCAAGAACAAACTTAAAGACCTAATAATGTTTCCTACCTGAAATATTCTCAGCATGTTTTTTATTTTTTAATCTTTTTCTAATTTCATGTTGTTTGTTTTTGTAATAATATTATTATGTTTTTTATCTTATTGGTGTTGTCTAATGTTGTAAAGCGCGTAGAGCTTCTAAAAATTAGGCTCTGTACAAAGTCCTCATTATTATTATTATTATTATTATTATTATTATCTAGATTTGTGCTTCTCAAACTTTGTTTTCGCGGACTACTTGAACATTACCGATGGTTTTGTGGGACTGCTCAATGGTTGGTGAGGGTCTTGGCTAACCAAATCATGATCTTTCTTAATGTTGATTGTACCGTTAACTATTGTAAACCTTTCCCCGGGCCACCTGAACGAAGCATTTCGATAATGTCTGACCCAAATAATGGAAATGACAAGACTGTATTTGAATGAAGAAGACGACGGAGAGATTATGATATTTCTACCATAGAAATACATCAAATTCATCTCGTGTTGCATTTTGTATCATTTTGACAAGACATTTTATTTAATGCTGGTTTTAAAAAAATGTTTTAATTTAAGTCTGATGTTTTTAATATCATCTATTCTCAGCCTAAACATTTAGACTCAGATCCATCAGTGCAGCAATAACACTACGGACGACACAGTACTTAATGATTGTCCCAGTGTAGAGGACAAAATCATTTTCTTCAATCTTGTACTGCTTTTTTGTTGCCAAACCATATGCTGCTCCTTAGATCTAATTTATAAATTAATCAGTTTTTCTTTCCTTTCATGACTCCTTGACTCTTATTTATAGGTTTTTATTGCGTGTGTCCAAATATTTTTCTTGTTTCATTGTTTCGTTTTGTACCGTCCATATTAAGTCATTTTACCATGAAATAATTTGAAAGTTACAGATTTTTTACGCCGGTTTTATTATCAGCATTTACTTATTGCTGGAGTACATGCTTGTCATTAGACTGTGTTACATTTATTTGTACATGCTTGTCATCAGTCTGTGTTACATTTATTTGCATTTCATACAATAAATTCGGAAACATTTTCATGCAATAAAAATATTTCTTTTTGATTCCAGGAATGAAAATGTGGAATATCTCATGCTGGCTGAAATCATAATGTCGTATTAATGAGTATATTGGGCAACAATAAGTGTGTGTATTACAATGTTAATGTTGTTACAATATAAATCAACCGTATGTAAAATGACCACATTGAAAAAAGCTTGCCATATTTTTGGTCCCAGCAATGCCTTATTTTCGAAGTTGTCAATCTGTATTCCATCTGTTCTTAAAAACAACCTTTGAAATGTAACAGAACCGCAGAACAATATAGCGGTATTCTTGTTCGTACACTATTGTTCTCGTTCATACAATGTCGTTCATGTTAATACAGTGGCGTTCTTGTTCATACAGCGGTGTTATTGTTCATACAGCATTGTTATTGTTCATACAACGGTGTTATTGTGCATACAGTGGCGTTCTTGTTCATACAGTGGTGTTCTTGTTCATACAGCATTGTTATTGTTTATACAGTGGCGTTATTGTTCATACAGTGGTGTTATTGTTCATACAACGGTGTTATTGTTCATACAGTGGTGTTATTGTTCATACAACGGTGTTATTGTTCATACAGTGGTGTTCTTGTTCATACAGTGGTGTTCTTGTTTATACATTGATGTTTTAACAGCGAGTTCAGTTGAAAAAAATCATATTATTAATAATGTGGTTTGATAATCGATGTTTACTTATCACAGGTACACATGTCTAATAGTGTACGTGATGCATGTATACTCATCACAGGTACACATGTCTATTATGACGTGTACGTGATGCATGTATACTCATCACATGTACACATGTCTATTATGACGTGTACGTGATGCATGTATACTCATCACAGGTACACATGTCTATTATGACGTGTACGTGATGCATGTATACTCATCACAGGTACACATGTCTATTATGACGTGTACGTGATGTATGTTTGCTCATCATAGGTATACATGTCTATAATAACATGTACGCAATGCATGCTACTTATCGCAGGTGTACATGTCTGGATTAGCGTATACGGGATGAATGTTTACTTGTTACATGCATACATGTCTATAATGCGTGTACGTGATGCGTGTTTACTTTTTAAAAGTATACATGACGATAATAGCGTGTATGTGACGAGTGTTTACTCATTATAGGTATATACGTCTATAATAGAGTGTACGTGATACGTGTTACTTATCTCAAATATACATGTCTATTATACGTGTACGTGATGCGTGTTTACTCATCACATGTATACATGTCTATAATAGCGTGTACGTAATGCGTGTTTACTCATCACAGGTATACATGTCTATAACAGCGTGCATGTGATGCGTGTTTACTCATCATAGGTATACATGTCTATAATGCTTCTACGTAATGCGTGTTTACTCATCATAGGAATATATGTCTTTAATAGCGTGTACGTTATGCGTGTTTACTCATCATAAGTAAACATGTCTATAATGCGTGTACGTGATGAGTGTTTACTCATCACATGTATACATGTCTATAATAAGTGTACGTGATGCATGGATAACTATGTATAATTCGTTCACTTGGAGACGTCCAGACTGCAGCCTCAATTTCATGCATGGGTTAATCTATTTGTTTATTAAAATGTATAACAACAGGGTGTCTTAAATAATGCATATTGACGAATGGACTTATTTAAAGTTACAGTAAGTGCGTGCTTTTTCTGACTTGATTCGTTGTACTGCTCATAAATGAAAGTGTAATGAATTCAGTTGAAACAAATAAATTCAGCATGTATCTCAAAGTAAAAAGAATGGTATGATTTTATAACCCGTTTTTCCACTTGTGTACAGGTTTATTTTATACCCTAGCCTATAACACTTCTTGTAACAAATACTTTAAAATGTAATCGCTGAAGCTATTCAAGGAATTTATATATTTCCGTTATATCTCCAAGAATGGAAAACGGTATCTTAAAAGTAGTTAAATATAATTTATCTTAAATTTATATGTCCATAGATATTTGCAGCTTCCTCTGTTTTTCAGTTTACACCAGTAGTTAGGAAATGTATGAAAAATCCACAACTACACTTCCCATGTCCCTACAACAAATAAGCTACGTTAGTGTCAATGATTGTCTTCAGCAGTAATCACCAGAGGAAGCTTAAGTTATATTTGATACAATATTACTGGAGGTATTCTTCAAAAATTGTTCCTTCGATAGAAAAAATTCTACAAATATCTGTTAAACAAATTGAAAAATTCTTAACTTTAAAATTCCTAAACACTTTTTAGTGCGTGGCTTTGCGAGATAAGGCGAATGATGCGGAGCAATTCATAAAATGCACATATGGAATGCTTGTATCTCGAAACCTGTGGTACACATGCACTCCATTTAATCAACATCACTGTTTTGACCTGTGAATTCCATCTCTGCCTCGGTAATACAGAACTTACATATCTGGTCTAAGTAGGCAGATTTCAGTGTTAGATAACTATGTGAAGAAAACTGAGTTGATTAGAAATAAAATGCCATGGGCTTCGTAAAAACAATTCAATTTATTATTTATTAAGTGATTTTATAATGTAGGAAAAAAGCATGCAAGGAAATTCTTATGTGTTACAGGCATGTGCAGTGTGGTTTAGTGTCACATTCGATCTCCTGTACATCTAAGGTAAGGAGTCGGATATGATTTCTTTTGGGAAATATCGAAAGGCACTATGCTGAAAACACATGCAAGACAGAAAGGGAAACAGAAAAACGCAAAGATAAAATGTGACAAATGCAAAAAATCATTCAAACTGTCATATCGTTCTAGCATCGGTTCATTGTTCCTTCTAGTGGTGCGTGTAATATTAGCTTTTAGTGGTTTCCGATGACATAAAATTGTCAGGGAACGTAGAATTACTTAAAACTGCGCACAAAATACATCCCAATGCTTTCAATTTCTTTGGCTATTCAATTACTTTAAAATAAACAATAAACTGTCTCCTGAAAATAAAAATGACAGAAAAATGACTCTCGTACAAGATTCACACATACACAGAAAATAATACAATACACAAAGAAGAATTTCACTGTTACGCACAGAGTACTAAAAAAGAAGGCAGAGGGTTGAAATAGGTTTGTAATTTTAGCTTGAACGCAGTTCTCTCCACGTGTTTCCTTATTCCCCTATTTTGACAATAACGAATATAATTTCTTATTTGCAAACTTCAAAATAATTTAAATGTAATTACGAGTCCCTTACTCAAGATTTGGACTAGATAACGCAGGCAGCGTATTTATCGTCCTGAAGAAAGTTTGAAAATGAAAGTTTCTCGATAACAGAAGGCTTCAAGTTGCATGCATCCATTAAAGTTTTCCACTTGGATAACTTTCTTTTTATTGGCAGACTCACTTAGCAACGTGTCATCGAGGCAGTTAGATGAGAATGACAGCTATCAGATTAGCACATACTCAGCTGGATATTGTTACCGACAACCTTGCTGTGCCAAACGTTTTTTAAACATTTCTTTTATGGATGCCGATATGAAAGTCTGTAATTGTGGTATCTGCGTCCGTTGACAGTTTTGACATTGGTATTTTCATATGCAGATCCTACATACGACTATCTGAGATATAATTTAAATTGTTATTTATCGTTACATGGGTGTGATACCCAGCTAACGCAAGTTCATTGCCCCCTCTTTTGCCGGTATACGGGGATTAGAGATTTGAAATATTTTAATAGTATTGTGAAACCAACTGCTGTGCGCAAGATGACGCATGACTCGGTTTGAAGATCATAGCTGAAATTGATACACACCTGGGATGTCCAAATGACATTTTTCTTTAATACAGTGGCCCATGAAACAACACCTTGTTCTTTGCTAGAATAGGAGTATTATTAAAACAAATTCGTCACAGTGGTCCATTGTATTCCGTAACCCTCCAAGTATCCACCTGTGTCCTCAAAATTTAACCGCAATCAGTATGATGATGGCTTGTACAACTTTCATGATAAGAAACCCCTTTTGTATTGGAACATGAATTAAAGGTGTAAATGGCCTTAGTGTACTTCTCTTGATCAGGATCCGAAGCCCCAGGTGCATACTCTTTGACAATACTAGAAGACTGTCGATCGTAGAAAGTTGTTGTTGCCTTTATTGTAGAAAATGATTTGATATAGACGAAAAGATGAATTCAAAGACACGAAATGAAACACAGGCACTATTATCATCAACTGGCAAATAGCAGCGGACGTTATGATAAGGTACAAGTAAACACATATATAGAAAGAAGAAATAACTTGTTAGGAAAATTCAGTCTAGAGCACACATTTGGTGGGAAGTCAAATTGGTTATACGCACACTTTCCTCCTACTTGTCTTTTATATGTAAGTCACAGGAATCTGCTAAAGACAACGACTGCAATTACTTAATTGTTAAAGCACCTGTTCAGATTTATGAGCCAGGGTTAGAATTTCGGTCGGGAGGCACATTTATATCCCCTGTGATCTATAGTGTCCACCATGACATCACGTTCCGACCGACGGGCACAGAAGAGTGTGGTAGTCCAGAGCAGTGTCGTGATTTAGTTGTTGGATTAAAGAAGACATACGGTCGCTTTTCTGAAGAGAGTGGAAGCAGTTTCAGAAACCGGCTAAACGGCACGGCTTAGATTTCTCAGATTGGAAAGCACCCGTATGGAGTTTAAGAGTTTAAACCAAGATTCGGCTGTGCATTATCAACTCGTATAGACGGGTTCATTCACAACATCTGCATAGCAGCAGCGATCAATCCGATATATTTTTCGAATTAGTTAAATATTCTATTTGAAGGGAAACCTTTAAATAGTTATTCCTTATATCCAATATGATCAGTGGAGATGTGTTAAGTCAGTAAGTGTCAAATTCGATCGAGTCACATGACTATTGCATTTCTTATTGTACCAATGCAGGATGTGCAAACTACGTTAGCTTTATTTACACAAAAGATCGGACATTTATATTATTTCGTCCCATCCCTTTCATATATTTTTGAATTTGTTTTGCCGCAGACGTATTGACTTGGTAACAATATATTTTCTTTATTTTATAAGAATATATTCTCAGTCACTGTAATGGGAGTACACTTGCATCAATATATTTTCGGGCATGTTATCCCAACTAGTTTTAGCTGACATTAATACATTTTGTGAACATCAGGCTGGAGTCGCCTCTTCGAGCGCATGCATAAGCTGCTAATATCTGCAACAAGATTGCGTACTAAGTTATACTGTTGTGTCTCGTCTAAGACAATTTGCGGTAATAAATTCCAGTAGTGAAATTGATACGCGTATAGTCAGCAGCTCTAATAGGACACCCACCCACCCCAATCAATCAACAAACAAAAACGAAAAGCGTAACTGTGACCCGAGTCTTTGAAACAAAAATGACCATTCATTTATTCGAAAAATTATATGAATTTCCGACAGTACATATCGGCAAATAAGATTAGACAGAAAAAAGAAAGAAAGAAAAAAACTATAAACAAACAAACAGCAACAACAACCCACAAAAAGACAAAAGAAACCAAACACATTTTCCATTTGGTATATAAATCTTTTATCAGGTCTATTAACCTCGTTCATGAAACGTATGCCACTCGTCCATTTATGACGTGTATACGCTGAATGTATGTTTTCACTGTTAGATTAGGTTTCGGAAGCGTGTCTGAAATACGATATGTGCTATATTTCATCCAGGTGTTTAATTGCTGTTGCAAAAAGCACTTACATGAATAACACACTTGAGTAAATGCAATTTTAGATGCATCTCAGAAATATTTTATTCCAGGTCGGTAACTTTCAAACTATATCTGAGAAAAAATTCCATTATCCAAATTATTCTATGAATTAATCTCATTCTGCCAAGAGATCAAAAGATGTCACATTTACAGAGCCAACAAAATATTTCCTACCGTCTTTCATTTCTTGGAGCGGTCAAATAACAACAGTTAAGGTGGACTGACGTTGAAAAGAAATAAAGAAATTGCTACTCACCTATCGGTATTTGAAAAGGCGTAAGCTGCCAACCATCCAACATTTTCCGTTGTATTTAAGAGTCATGAACGCAAATAAATCAAATGATGTAACCAGGTTTCAAGAACGGTTTCCGTGTGATGCTTTTTCTACCATTTAGGAATAAGGGGCACCACGTTCTTGGCTCTATCAGGAATTTTTTAGTTAACATATCTTTTAGGAAAAGTGGTTATTTACGATGGTTCAGGCATCGATTCCGCTGTTTTCGAGTTCTTTACGACTTTTATAGCTGACGTAGTTCCCAGTGTAAATCAATCTTTTATTTGATGAAGTATACACGATACAGTAATCCAGTCTACATTGTCAGAAGTTTACATATCTGAGTGTAGAGGATATGCATCATGTACAAATTCCAAGATGGAGAAAATGCTAAACTGAGGTTTATTCTGACCTTTCTCAAGTTGGAAGAACTGGTTTGCACTTCAGGCTTTGCTTAATTAAGAGTGATCAGCTCCTGATAAAAAAACTACATTCAAGGACCCGTCCAATTTACGGTGGCAATGAGCAGACAACCGATGTATTAATTATAATGCAGTTTATCTCATCTTGGACTCCACGCCCACCCCAGTATGGCTTTCATGTTACGTCCGTACTAATGAATTTAAGTATATAAAAACCATTTAAAATAAACACAACAATAAAAGCAGTTGATACTACTAGAGACATTTGAAAGATATTGCTTGTAGATAATGGAACATAGCATCAAATATTGATGTCATTATGAAAACTATTTTTTCTCTCTCTCTCATATATATATATATATATATATATATATATATATATATATATATATATATATATATATATATATATATATATATATATATATATATATATATAGTAAAATTTGTCTTGAAAGACCCCTGCTATGTGAGACCACATGTCTTGAGAGACCATATTCTCAATGTACACATTTAATAATTATATAGCATTGTGAAATGTTATGAGAGACCACTGGTCTTCAGAGACCATAATTTCTTTGGCACAAGAGGCTGTCTTTCAAGACAGGTTCTACTGTATATATTGTAATACATTTGGGGTCTGCGCATTTTCCGTTTTAAGGAATTCTTAGATTTTTGTGATTACTTGTTTGACTGTTGGGAATCGGTGCAATGGAAATATTCCTTAGCCCGAAATAATTAACCAAGTACTAGGAACAAACGTCACGGAGTGAAGTGTTAGTGAGTTTCCATGATGGCATGGCTTACCTTTAGTGAATTCAGGTCAGAGTCACACGAGTGTCCCTGTCGTTCCATAGTCCCTATTAAAATCTAGCGGTGTACATTATGGTGTGAATGCAGTGGCAGTATTTACGGTAGGAGACCAGTAAATTACGCAATGAAATTAACAAGAAGGGACTCGGCAGATAGCATTTATGTCGCAATGATGGCAAATGTGATACAGTTTTACTAGCGAATATTGCCTTGAAATCATGAATTGACTGGCCTAAGGTGGCGTAGTGTAAATCGCAGATGTGCGGTTGAAAGACAATTGGAAAACTGCGAGATCTATGGTCTTGCATTGAATAGAGTAAAATTTATGTATAGAATGGACAAATCGTGCTTTCTAATATACAACTGAAGTTGTATGGAAGCCTTTGGCAATTTGGAGTAAACTTATGGCTTCTAGCGGAATAGCGCCAGGGTTTGACTCCGACGAGGCTTGTAACAATATATATATACATACATGCATGCATACATACATACATACATCAAAGTACTATAAATAAGATATGCTTTTTGCCTTAATCCTGATGGAAAAAAAAAATTAAATACAACTTACCTTAATTTATGTGGTGTTAATATAAAATCCATTTGTCGCTTCTATGAACAATTATTCTTTCGCACGTCACCCTTTCTCTTTGGAAGATTTTTAAACTCTAAGAGTTTATTATATGCTGTGAAATGTTCTCTTATAACATCCCGCTCATTTAAATATCCTTGCAAAAATCTAGAATTTTCAGTGTGCAAACTTTTCGTTTCACTCCTTTAGTCACTTACCCCTTGTATCAAGAGATTGCGTGTGTCGTGACATCAAATATAGATTGCGTGCGTATACTTTTACGGTAGAAAAGTTGCTTATGAATCTTATTTACATGTATGCAAGTTTCATATCTTTACATGTAATTTCAGATATTGTGGAAATCCAATAACGTCAGCGATGCTATAATCATTTTTGTATCCCCAGTTCCTTTTCCCAAAGCCAAGAAAAGCTTGTCCTGGTTAGAGTAAGAAGAAATATGTTTTATACTAAGTTTGAAGGAACAATGATCACGTGTTTAATAACGAAAACATCATGTTTCAATGTGAGGAGTTGAGATGATATCGGGTATCTAATCTGCGCTTGAGTCGCTACCTGGAACTGCTCTGAACAACTGAGTCTTTGTTAGAGAGAAAGGTTGTTCCCCATCATTTAAATAACGAGATATAGACGACATTTTTGATTTGTAAAAGGTCGACTATTCAGGGAGATGGTTTAACAGTTGCCGTTTTTTTTTTAGGGCAGGTGGCGATCGTTGGAGGAGATATCATTGAAAGGAAAGAAAACAATGCTATTGTATCAGATCGCGAAACGTTATTGAATTCCTTACGTGAAGAGTGGATAGAATCTCTGTAAATTGATATAGTTTATGATTATTTCACCTGATCAATGTGCTGTTGGTTTATAACCTTGGACGAGCTTGGGGCATTCTGGGCCTGCACAGTTTATTAAAGTGTCAACATTATAGGCTGCTGACATATACTAAGTGCTTGACGTTCAATCAACGATTTGAATACGAAATAATGAAGTAAAGCGTTCACTCGTAGCATTCAAAACCCAATCAGAAATTTAAAAAGAAATCGTTTGCACAGGTATCTCATGTGGAAAATCTACCTTTCTCTGCAGGTCGTACATGTATCTTTTTATATCAGTAGATAAGTGGTTATCAAACATTAGAAGACCAATAATTCTGACGATAAAACAGTAACGTAGAGCCACAACGAGCGCACATGTACATCTGTGTCCTATGCAGGTAAAAACTGTTGTGTTACTGGGGGCAGACGATCATTTTTTTCCCTATATCTTGCATAGATATTTATCTCTCCAAGCTCAACTCAAGGCAACGTTCCACGCGGTGCCAGCGCCATTATAGACCAATCAAAACATAGTTTGGGACCATATTACACACTGCGTTTACATGTACACCTCCACCACAGTACTTTCCCCATTCATAAAGAAGTTCATCTAAAATGAAGAATGATTCGTTTCCAATTAATTCACTGCAAAAAATCAGCTCCAGTGGTGAAAGGCGAAGGCAAACAAATGTCTAAATTGAGATAAGAACTACTTAGCTATGTACTGACCTGGAAGCATGTTATGAAAGTCTGATTTGATGTTAAATAACATCTTTCTCAAAAAAGCTATTGAAATAACACATGCCATGCTAAGGACATCTTAGAAAAAGAAGATTAAAAAAATAAATATTTTGAGTAACTGCAGTCACAGTTTCTGTTATACGTTGGAGTCCTCCAATACTTGCTTTTCTTCTCAAAGGAAAGTGAAACTGTATGATAGCTTTGAAAGGATAAAATGAGCTTACAAATTTAACCCGTTGTATTAGGTATGATTTCACGCTCAATGCCTTATCAGATTCCAGCAGTTAGTAGTGAGAGTTGGCCAGATCATTAATCCAAGCATTCTGGATATTTGATACCAGAGACTGACAACATGTTCTGTTCTGTTGTTTATCTTCCCATGGCTAACTGAACCTAGACCAGTTCATGCCCTTGGATAAGGCACCAATATTTAATTAATATTCCTTATCTCTTGCCCTACTAAATCAAGAACAGAGTGGTAGAGCAGGCAATTATGGAGCAGGGGCTTGGTACTGTAAGCAACACTGGTTTTTAGTCTTTGTGAAGATTTTAGCTTTATTTTACATAAAGTTGTAGGACCCTTACTTGGTGTTTGTGTGTCCTTTGAACCCGGATTCCAATAATTCTGTTTGAATTATTTAGAATTGTTCAATACGTTGGAACTGTGTTTAACAATTCTGAAAGCTGTGAATTCAGCGTATATGTGCATGATAATAGTAGTGACTTGTACTGTTTGTATAACGTACAGTTGTTGATTGCTAAGTGCAAAGTGCGTATCACTGTAACGAGTGTACACGTATAAGCCCATAAATTCATAGAAGAAAAGCTAGTCCAGTGGCTCTAAATACTGTGATAGAACGTACAGTACGTACACACAGTTTGTCAGTATGTCGGTTGCTGATGACGTCGAAGTTGAGGGAGCAACGGTTGCTTCAGGACGACCACGAAAAAACGCGGCAGTACATAATTGAATAGAATTTACAGATACTGAGATTCCGGAGTATGAAGAGGAACGTAACCTTGAACACACGCAACCACACAAGAAAACAAAGCAAAAATCTAGCGCAAAGAACAATGAAAGAGAACTGGAGTTAACATAGAAGGAGTTTGAATTTGAAATGGAAAGAGTGGGAAATGGAAAGAGAGAAATTAAGATTGGAAATGAAGCGTTTGGAAATTGAATTAGAAAGAGTAAAACATCAAGAAAAAGCGACGGAAAAACATCTTCAATGCCACTTAAAGTAAAGCTTCAGGCATATGACCATGAACGAGGAGACTATACTGTCACTTTCCTAGCAGAGTTTGAATCATTTATAAAGCATGCTAAGTGGTCTGACGAGTTGAAAGTATTACCGCTAAGAACTCTTTTGACAGGTGAGGTTAGATGTGTTTCAACTCAAGCTTGTGGCGATTACCTGGAACTCAGGAAAAGACTGATTGATCACTTTGGAAAGAGACCTCATGAACATTTTACTGCATTGGTGGGCATAAAGAAGGAAAACACTCAGACGTATCGTGGTCTGATGGCCAGGATTGATCAGCACATAAAGCGTTCTTGGGGGATAATGACCCAATTATTTGTCTTCGAGTGGAATTGTTATGGAAAGATCTGCCACAAGATCAAGCACACTGGATTAGGAGGAACAAGAGCTCTAGTCCAGTTGTAGAGGCTGCAGAAGACTATATTCCCACCAATGTACAACAGCAATGGCAGAAGAAAAAGTTTTGTCAAAATATAAATGTAAATATTAACAAGACGAATATTCAGAACGTACAGCAGCAAGCGAAACTAACATTGATGAATGACCAGTCCAAACATAAGAATAGGCAGTGTTATCGATGCAAGCAATGGGGGCATATTGCAAGATATTGTCCAACAGATGACATTAAACATCCCGGCAACAATGCAACTTGTTTTGTTGAGCCAGCAATTGGTCAAAGGCTTATTTCGGAAACAGTGCGTGTAAATGGGCACGAGATCATGTTTGTGTAGGACACTGGCTCCGATTTGACCTTGTTAAGAGAAGACCTCGTTGACGAGAGTTGCAGAGTGGAGGGGCACAAAGTTTGTGTTATACACAGCAGTGGGTCAGCAATTTACTGCACAGTTGGCTGTAGTAAATATCGACACTAAACAATTATAAGTGACCAGCGCAAGTGGGCCTCGTTTCAAATTTAGCGGCTGAAGCCCTATTGGGGATGGATATACTTAGCATGAAATGGTCATCTGTTGGTACGAGGTCAATGGTAAAATGACTCGACGATGACTGGACAGTGGAAAATACTGACCAATGTGAGGATGAGGATAAGAATGATGTTGTCAACAACAGCATCGAGACAGAAGATACTGATCAGCGTGATGACATTGAAGTTTACAAACTTTCAGTAATGCATGTGGATATTTTGTCGAAACTGAAGTATTACAGAGAAGTCCTTTGTTACTCGTGAAGAGGCTGAGAAGGAGAAAATGGCATTCTTCTGGGAGAACGATATTTTGCGGCGGAAATGGCAATCTGATGACGGTTCGCGTGGAGGGGAGCAAACTGTTGTACCAGCAAGATTACGAAAAATGGTAATAAAGCTGGCACACGATCAACCCCTTGCAGGGCACATGGGTTTGGAGAAAACAAAAGAGATGATTCTCCAATCCTTCTTTTGGCCTGGAATGTTTTCCGATGTAAAAAGATATTGTACATCGTATCGTGAATGTCAGATGACAGCAAAACGGACGGTATGTGAGAAAGCACCAATGGTTTGCCCACCAGTGATAACGGAACCGTTCTCAAAAATTGCAATGGATATTGTATGACCGTTATCTAGAACGAAGTCTGGACACGAATACATTCTGACTGTGGTTGATGATGCAACGAGGTATCCCGAAGCTTTTCCTTTGAAGGATATGGAGATAACGAGTGTAGCTAGAGCACTGATTGAGCTGTTTAGCCGAGTTGGTTTTTCAAGGGTCATATTAACTGAAAAAAGGACCAACTTCACTAGCACCTTATTTAAACAGTTATATGAGCTAGTGAGTATCCGTGGAGTTACAAGAACACCTTATCACCCACAAGCGAATGGAAAGTTTGAACGTTTTATTGGGACGTTGAAGTCAATGTTGCGGAAGTTCTGCACAGACAACAAGTATGAATGGGATGAGAAGTTACCATTTTTGTTGCTTGCATACCGCGAAGTCCTGCATGAGGAAACTGGATTTACACCCTATGATTTGTTGTATGGTTGGCCAGTTGGGGGCATATGTAGATTTTACAAGGCTTGTTTATGGGAGAGGAGGATATGGAAGGAAGTCAACTGTGGAGCATGTTGTGAAAATGAGTGAGAAGTTGGTTGACATGAAGGATTTTGTCAAAGATAATCTGTAGGATCGCCAAAAGAAAATCAAGGCACTGTACGATCGTCACACGAAAACACGAGAATTTAGTCCAGGGGATGAAGTCCTTATTCTCTTGACATCGAGGTCGTTCAAGATGAAGGCACAATGTCATTACAGGGACCTTTTCGTGTGGTCCGAAAGGTAAACGATGTTAACTACTAGGTATCTGTAGCCGTAAGGCGCGGTATGGTAACCTATCATGTAAACTTCGTGGATACAAGCGTGCTGTGCTGCGGACGACGCCGGCAGACGAGAATGATGGTGTCGATATTGATTTTCCTCCAAGAGTATGTGAAGGTGATGCTGGTGTTAAGCTGAATATCAACTTGTCGAAGTAGCAACGAGAGGATAATAGAAATCTTTGCAACAAATTTCACAGTATCAATACATCTTCAGAGACACGAAATAAACAATGGCCGTAAAGAATACCTTTTGCGCAACGGAAACAGGTGAAAGCAATATTGGATGAAATCCTGGAGCAAAGCCTCATTCATACCTCAATCAGTCCATGGATTTCGCCTTGTGTATTAGTTGACAAGAAAGATGGAACTCTTCGGCTATGTGTCGATTACCGCAAGCTTAATAATATCACCTTATTCGACGCGTATCCAGTCCCATGAATAAGATTGGTTATGGAAGTTACTTGAATCAGATAGATCTAACTAAGGGTTGCTGGCAAGTTCCTCTAGCTGAAGAACTGAGGCAAAAGTCTGCATTTGTGACTCCATTTGGGCTCTATGAATTTAATGTTATGTCCTTCAGTATGAAAACGGCACCCTTCAGTTTCGCCCGACTCATCGAGTTACCGGTGTCCGGACTACATAATGTGTCAGCATATTTTGACAACATCATTGTGTCAAGCAAAACTCATCAGAACATGTAGAAAATCCGCGTGCCTTGCTGCAACGTATACGGGAAGATGGCCTTACAATAAATTTGGAATCATAACAAATTTATGCGGATATAGACGGTAACCAATTTGTTGGATTTTCCCTATTCTAGATGGTCACTGATGGATATCAATACTATTTTACAGAGGTTAATAGTAGTGACTCTAAGCTTCATGCATTTTAGTAGCAATGTAAGCTTTATGCAAGTTTTATCATTTTACTGATGCACCAAGCCAGCAAGTTCTTTTTTAAAAAATTATTGTATCGAAAATATAATGTTTCCTCTTAAGAAGGGAGGTGTTATAAGTATGATTTTACGCTCAGTGCCTGTATCAGATTCTAGCAGATTCTAGCTGTTAGTAACAACAGTTGGCCAGAACTTTAATCCCAGCATTCTGGATATTTGATACCAGAGACTGTCAACAGGTTCCGTTCTGTTTTATATCTTCCCATGGCTAACTGAGCCTGGACCAGTTTATGCCTTTGAATAAGGCACCAATGTTCAATTAATTAAGATCCATTATCTATAACCCTTACTAAAACAAGGGCACAGTGGTAGAGCAGGCAGTTATGGAGCTGGGCTTGGTACTGTAAGCAACACTGGTTTTTAGTCTTTGTGAAGATTTTAGCTTTATTTTACATAAAGGTGTAGGACCCTTATGTGGTTGTAACACCCGTTATCATCATCAATATCACTGCCGTCGTCATCATCATCATAATCTTATTGTTGCATGTTCCTCAAGAATGAGACGAAATTGTAGTAGTT
Source organism: Sinohyriopsis cumingii (assembly GCA_028554795.2). Classification (NCBI taxonomy): domain Eukaryota; kingdom Metazoa; phylum Mollusca; class Bivalvia; order Unionida; family Unionidae; genus Sinohyriopsis; species Sinohyriopsis cumingii. The sequence continues at coordinate 27,727,891 of CM068839.1, forward strand.
TCTCTGCTCGTACTTTTTTGAACCAAACTCTTACTATGATTTACGAGTCAATGTGGTTTGAGTTCAACTGTGCATATTTTCATTGTTGGGTTCTAAACGGCAAATGTTCACGAAATGGTAGCTTGACCGTTCTGGTAAGGTTTAAGATGAATGTCTTCTGTTCTTTGCTTTTAATAAACACAGACGATTGAGTCGTACAAACCGGGTTCGTCTATTGACATCGAAAGTGTCAAAATCTGGATGGTTATAGTTGGTTATAATATAACTTTTGACAATTCGTTTCAGCATAAAACTTTGTGTTCAATCAGTCGCGAGAGACAATACGTTTCCAACATTATTGCGGAGGACTTAGATTAATTCTGAAACTCAAACTGAAGCTGCAGACTTGCATCATCGATAAGACTAACCTTATTGTGAACTCTGAAGCAAGCGTACATTTCAATGAGTCATGCAGAAGAACATAAACTATCTAGCGATCCGCCCCGCGCGGGTCGTTGGGAAGGTCCGGTTGCGACAAAGATCAAAGAGGCCTAGCGAGAGCGCATACAGCTGGCGAACGCATACGGGGCTGGCTTGTAATCAAGTTCCTCTTTGATAAACTCCCGCACGCCTTTCAGCAAACATTTCGGCATGCGATGCAACCAGAGTGCAAGCTCAATGTCGCCATGGCGTAACGTTGCTGTTTCAAGACGCAGATACCATACCCAGTAAAACGTCGGGCGTGTGCGGATAGAGCACAGCTGGGGCATCGTCCTGGAGTGGGATCGACAATATGTACTGAGTCCCTACAGCCCTTTTCGCAAGGGACGAGATCCTACGCTAAACCAATCAGGCGGCCTAGAGAACTGGCTGGGCTACCTCACTTGGTGCATGGCTGGCTTTCGAATCGATGACATCCCTTAAACGATTTGTTGCTGATTTGCGCCAGCATTTGTGCTTAGTTCACATGTTGGTAAGGCGGATGATGTTATTCATTGAAGTACGCGAACTCGAGGATAATGCTTCATGGCCATGAATTATTTTCAGCAAAGTTTGTTTCCAAAACACCTTGTTATATAGACGACCCTGACGTCTGACCGCTTGCGGATCACGCCGCTGCCGCTGACAACCGGATGACCACTGCGTGACACAGTTGATTTTAATACATTCCAAACGCTTAAACTAAACCATTGTAGAGCGTTCTTTAGTCATCAACTTATTTTGCGCAGGTTAGGTGGAACACGCATTTTCTGCCCCTCACGGCCTGCAGTGCTTCCTGTGCCTCTCAAAGCAACCTATCTTAGTACAAATACAGTTTCCGCTTCTCTTTTTTCTTACACTGGGAACAAAGTTCTCGAAATAAAAATTAAAAAAGCAATAGTTTTATTTACTGCGGTTGGAATCACAAATGCAGTAAATACCCTTTTAGCTTGAAAAAAAGAAATAAAATGCATTATATGAACAAAACAAAAAGTATTTTCCCTAAACTATTGTTTAGGTTCTATCTACAACAGTGATCTAAAAACACAATTTCCTATGCTACTAACTGTGCCAAGCAAGGCTGCCTGTTTGCCACAATCCTCTTCAATATGATGTTCTCTTCCATGCCTACTGACTGTGATACTGGATCGACATCAGGTATCGGACTGATGTAAAACACTTCAATCTGACGAGTCTACAGCAAAGATCAAGTTACCTGAAACTGACTCTTCCTGATGTCCTATCAGCTGACGACTGTTCCATGAATAATAAATCCCAGCCCAACATGCAATAGAGCAAGTAAAATTCCTCTTGGACTTGTGTGAATTTTTGTATCACAATCAGTATTAGGAAAACACCAACGTACACCAAGACAGCCCTATGTATATACAGCCTACAATCACACTGAATGATCAAACTCTCCAAGCAGTGGACAAGCTCACCTGCCTAGACAGTGATGTGCAGTCCATATCGATGACAAAACCAAAGCCAGAATTGTTAGAGCAAGTATGGCCTTCAGAAGATTACACACAAACGTGTGGCAGCATAGATACAACAGTCTGCAAACACAATTCTCAGTTCTAGAAAAAAAATTGTTTTGCTAATCCTGCTGTATGTATGCGAAACGTTTACAGTGCACATACTTAATGCCAAAAACTAAAATAAAAATTTAAACGATTTTGACATGGGCTGCCTGAGGAAAATGAGAAGGATAAGATGGCAAAACAAAAGTCGCAGACACCTGAGATGGTCAGGTCACATCGTCATGATGTCAAATCAGCGTCTATCAAAGAAGACCTGCTACGGCGAGCTGAACGAGGGAAAGCGATCCAGAGACTTGGGAAGATGCCGCTTTGATAATTGCGCCACGAATGAATTCATAAATAAATTGCCTATGTGCAGCCTATTTAAATCTATATTCTTAATCAAACGTCATGCAACCTATTTACATCAGTAAAGCGTTTATGCAGCCTATTTACATCGACATGTTCAATCAAGAGCTATGCAACCTATTTACATCAGTAAAGCGTTTATGCAGCCTATTTACATCGACATGTTCAATCAAGAGTCAGTCTTCATTGGTCAGTCATTGTTTCAGGTCGTTACAAACATCGACGAGCCAAGAAGGAATATTTTTTTATGGCAGCTAAGTTAAGGCTGGACCATTGCAAAGTATTCCTCTGACTAGAGTGGCATTTCAAAAGATCAACACGTAGTAGAGATATAAAAACAAGATTTTGTCCTGTTTGAGACTGTTTGACATGCATTAACAAAAAAGTGCATTTTACAAGATAATATTAAATAAAATAACACAAATTAACATTATTCATGAATGTGTAAGAACCTTGTTAAATATTACATGCTGCGCGATTATTCGTGTCGCTTTGGACTAAACGTAAAAATTACGCTTAAAGCCACCTTCAGCATTAGATACATTCTAACCATTCGTTTTATCGCATCACAATCGAATCGTAATGGATCGCTTGGTTTAATCTCTGTAACATAAATAAATTCTTGTTTTCAAAAGTAATAAATCTTAAACAAGGTTAGATAACGAATTTTGATAACTCGTGTGCAAAAGCGTCAGCAGTCTTTTATGAACAATCCTTAAGTGTCAGGTGTTTCAAACACTGACTGTTCTTTACGACTGCATTACATTATATATAGGCTGCACACACACACACACACACACACACACACACACACACACATATATATATATATATATATATATATATATATATATATATATATATATATATATATATATATATATATATATATATATATATATATATATATATATATATATATATATATATATATAATGCTCATTTTTCTCTCCGTTAACATTACTTTGTCAGAATTGTTCATTATTTTACGATATTGAACTCGCGCTCACTTCCTTTTACACTCATAAAGGAACTACTTTTTATTGTAAACAAACAATGGACGCAGACGACAGCACCTTTGATTTGTAAACCAATCATGTACACTCACATAGTAGGCGCTTTACGTTTTAGTCGATTGAATTTGTTTCTGACTAAACTAAAGCAGATGTTTCGTGGTCTGCCACATACCAGCTGCTTTGCTGCATTCCGCGTTAACTGTTTTGATACAATGTTTCGGATTTAGGCGGGCGATAGACGCCAGATTTATAAAATTGCTGGGTACTTACAAATAACATGCAAGTGACAAGGAATAAATTGTCTTCTTTAGCTGGTAATAAGAATGGCAAAAATATACTTACAGTTTTACATCCTGAATTTCCTCAAAATGCACTTTCTTAGTTCTGCAAATCCGAATTACATGAGCCATGTCATGCTAGTTTGGAATACAGAAATATATAAAGTTACTTTGTTTCGTTTAGTGTAATTTTGTTTACATAATTAAACCTTTGGTAGAATAAGAAAATGAGCATACAATAAAAAAGTTACTTCATTTGTATGGGAAAATATGAACTAGTTTTGTTGGATGGATATACTGCACTCCCAAGGTCGTGCAGTATTTCCATCCGCAAAAACTCGTTCATATTTTCACATACAAATGCAGTAATCTATAAATACACACACACACACACACAGATATATATATAACACACACACACACATACACACACACAGATATATATATATATATATATATATATATATATATATATATATATATATATATATATATATATATATATATATATATATATATATATATATATATATATATATATATATATACATATACATGCATACATACATACATACATATATATATATCCTTGTCTTTTCACGAATGATTGATCTGTTTAACCTTTTATCTCTTCTTCCCTACTCCACTAATAAAAACATAATTTTGAAACGAAGTTCCACTACAATGCACCTTGGCAATTATGATGTGCGAGAAAGTACTCATATGTCGCTGAACAGATAAATGAAAGTGATTCATACTTCATCATTTAAAATAAATTTTAAATTTGCCAGTTATATACACATGGGAATTAATTTGGTGAATTAGTCCACATTAACTCTCTAACCGTTGAGTTTTGGGGAACATAGACCAGAGCCAATATTCTATTTTTAACGTATGATTTCGATAAAGAAAACTTCAGACAGGTAGATTATAATACACTGACAGGCAATTCCTTCGTCATAAATTTTCAGATAAAAATTTGCCGATTCGTATGTTTTAGTATTCACATAAATATTTTGTAGCGAATACGATATGAAGTATTGTCATGGGATAAATTTCGACTGCAGTGTTACCACACTAAACCATCAAACAATCTTCTGTGGCACCAATTGGTCTTTTGGTTCCAGAAATCACTTGTTTTCTCTGATTTCTTTTGAGACCGGTTGAACAGAAAATGCGCGTAAGAAAGTAGAATAAAATTTCAAAATCTAAAATAAAAATTTACCAAATTTTCTTTTGTGAAGTAGGTCAACAAATATGAAATTATTTATTGGTGTAATGACTGTTTGCCAACTATTCTATTAGTACAGTATAAGAGTAACATCCGAGCAAAATCCTGTTTTAACAATCACCATCGCGATTCTGTAAAACGGAATACGACTTCATCAACCAATTCTCACTGTGAAATTTTCGGTGATGTAACAAATGTAACACTTTTGACTATTCTTATGGAAGACTGACTCCAGTCAGTTGTAATTAAGTAACGCTTTCGACTATTTTGATGGGAGACTGGCTCCAGTCAGTTGTAGGTAAGTAAAGCTTTCGACTATTTTGATGGGAGACTGGCTCCAGTCATTTGTAGGTAAGTAAAGCTTTCGACTATTTTGATGGGAGACTGGCTCCAGTCAGTTGTAGGTAAGTAAAGCTTTCGACTATTTTGATGGGAGACTGGCTCCAGTCGATTATGGGTAAGTATCACCTACGAGTATTCTTATGGGAGACAAATTGCAGTCGATGATGGCGAGTAACACCCGATCTGCCTGTGACGTCAGATCAGAATATATATTGTTGTTAAGTTTGACTTGACTTATAAGCATGTACATACGTATATATTATTTGCAATACTCCACCATTTAATGTATTAAAAAATGTGAACATTTTGAATTTGATTAGATACGAAATAATAACAAGGTTTCAAGAAATTAACACTGGTTCGATACTATTTGGTTACAGGAAAATTGTAAATGTTAAATCGCCCATGAAAAAGTGTATAATATTTTTGTTAGACTACAATAGTTGGTTGCTAATTGTACATCAACACATGACGGTTATTCCGTGCCGAGGCATTGAACGTTATCGGAAAATATGGCGATGAGGTCGCACTTTATATCTGGGTATTGCCCTCAGGTACAAAAAGAAGACAATAGAACTTTATTGCCAACACATGTCTGGCAATAAACATACACCCATGCGTGCCAAGAATGCTAACCACTGAGCAACGCGACGTGATGTTACTTTGCTATTTGGTAAGGGTTCGCTAAATAACAGTGCTTTGTTTTGATGTTTCTTTTGTAGTATGTTGCCATGCGTCGTCAACGGTTTATACCAGCGTTCTTTGCTTTGATTTGCTTGTGTAGCATGTTGTCATGCATTGTCGACGGTCTATAACAACGTTATTTCTTTTGCTTTGCTTTACAGAATGTTGCAATATACTAGCGGTTATTTTGTTTTGTTTATTCTTGTGGAACATTGGACGCCACCATGTGCTTCAGTGAGACGTAATATAAATTATCCGAATTTGATGGACAGGATTCAGTTTTCCTTGCAAACTACACATGCAAAACAATAAAGCAGCTTTTGTTCTGACATATTTTTTGACGAAGCCTGGAATGCAAACCATTTCCATCTGAAAACAATGCCACGATTAGGTCTTTATCTCCATCTGAAAACAATGCCACGATTAGGTCTTTATCTCCATCTGAATCTGAAAACAATGCCACGATTAGGTCTTTCTCTCCATCTGAAAACAATGCCACGATTAGGTCTTTATCTCCAACTGAAAACAATGCCACGATTAGGTCTTTATCTCCATCTGAAAACAATGCCACGATTAGGTCTTTATCTCCAACTGAAAACAATGCCACGATTAGGTCTTTATCTCCATCTGAAAACAATGCCACGATTAGGTCTTTATCTCCATCTGAAAACAATGCCACGATTAGGTCTTTATCTCCATCTGAAAACAATGCCACGATTAGGTCTTTATCTCCAACTGAAAACAATGCCACGATTAGGTCTTTATCTCCATCTGAAAACAATGCCACGATTAGGTCTTTATCTCCAACTGAAAACAATGCCACGATTAGGTCTTTATCTCCATCTGAAAACAATGCCACGATTAGGTCTTTATCTCCATCTGAAAACAATGCCACGATTAGGTCTTTATCTCCATCGTACTCCGCGCAGTTGTATGTTAGTAGGGATGCAAGTTTGTTTTTCACCAGCACTTGTACTGAATGCAAAGAAAAATAAATAAAAGAAAGGGTTTGGAGCATAATATTACACACGAATTTCTATTTTTCACATCAGACATGTACATGTTTCTTACATGTTTCTATCCAAAATGTTGACATCAGACATGTTTCTATTCAAAATGTTGACATCAGACATGTTTATATCCAAAATGTTGACATCAGACATGTTTCTATTCAAAATGTTGACATCAGACATGTTTCTATTCAAAATGTTGACCTCAGTCCGGAGAAAAATGTTATGGATATACTTCATATCCACCGTTCCTTCATCGGTTAAACAGCTGATAAGACAATGATAATATCCTATTTAGGAATACACAAACGAAGATAAAAGATCTATATGACAAATTTTTTAATTATATATTTGACAATCATTTCCATTTCAGATGATTAGAAACTACAAAGAACACGTACTAGGTCAAAATTTTAAACTGGATTCGGGAGGGATGCAGTTTTAAAAAATAAAACAATATGATCAAATTAGTTGATATTAAAGTCGTATCAATGAACATTATGCAGTTTGGCGTAATTTCGGCTTTGATGCAATCTTTACATAGTACACATTTATTTAATGGAGGTGGTTGTCATATTCTTTGATACAATATAAAATACTGAGTTGTGACTTTTGGAGCGCATGTTCATATATACGGGAAAAAGATACATGTCCTTACATTGTGTACTTTAGCGTTAATCGTCTTACAGATACACTGGTTAATGTATTGATTGGTATACATTTCGGACTTTGTTTATGTTGGAGATAAATCTTGTTTTGTATTTACAACAGTCCACCGTAACGTTCTGGACATATATCATACTACTGCATCGTGGCATCGAAACGTACTTGGAATCGTCCTTGTACAGAAGTAATTTTGAAGGTTGCGTTGGTGCGTCGGATTGCTTTGGGCTGCGTTAGTGTTTTACGGCACATCAACACCTTGAAAGTTTCATCGCCTTGAGGATATTAGAGTCCTACCGACACACCACGATAGTCAATCTTGGTTGATACTGTCTTTTTAATATATAAAAACAAAATACTTTATATATTTATTTTCCCAGTATACATCTTTCTTCTTCGTTTTTCATAACTGGAAAAGATAACCTCTAATGTTAAAATATTTAATTGCGATGCCAAAAATGTAAACCTGCGAAAATGTGCAGAATAATATAAAACTATGGCAGCTAAGAATTTCCCGTTTTGAACCTGACATTTTTCATTTCAGAACGTACTGTTAAATAACATATTTACAATGTAAATTACAAGCGAAATCACATTTAGCTAGACAAGCCCCCGATGAAGTTAAAAGTGAGCTCTCACAGTAAATTTGGTCCCTAATGAAATATATGGTGAGCATGACGAGTGTACTGATAACGTCGATAACTACACAAGAGATTATCTCGCAATCAGCTACAAATATATCAACTATATATGACTCGAGGACGTATCATTAGTTTGTGAGAATCAACACACGAATCAATAAATTAAACTGTGACTTATTATTCAGTGAAGCGAAACTAAATATAAGTTTTGTAAAAGTTGTATATTTTGCAAGGAATTCATTTATAAAATTAAATTTAAGAATCAATTTTGATTTCTCCAAGATGACAAAGTTAGTTCGTCACAAAATGATTTGCATAAGCAAATTACTAAAAGAACGGTCTCCTTCCTTTCACTGAGGTATGTGTCAGTCGTAAGTATTTCATTCTAAAATGACCCATACAAATACAATATTTTGAACTTAGTACTGAGAGAGAGAGAGAGAGAGAGAGAGAGAGCAGTTAACGAAAGCACAATTTTCTCTTGTAATCGAAGATTTTATTAAATCTTAGCATATGATAACACAAAATAAAATCTGTTAACAGTTAGTTTCAAGTGAGTCTGAATGTGTGTTTAGGTAAGAAATGCTTAAAAACAACTTGGTTTCCTTGTTTTCATAAATCCGTTTTATTAAATACTGTTATGGTATAAATCAAACAGTAACATTTTTAGATCATCTAGACCCCAATCCCATCATTCCCCGCGAAACACTGGCAAAAAGGTTATAATTTAAAATCCATTTATATATGTATTTGACATATTTTCTGCATGATTTGAACATATAAAGTTCGAACAGAAAAAATATTTCACTATCTTTTTTCAAGTGTGGGATATGAGATCCTTTATCCCCTCCCAACCCTCTTCATGAGAATGCTAAAAGCTCATTTATTGTACGATACCGACAACCAATGAGAATTTCCAGCAAGCCATTAAAGTGGGTTTACAAATTCAAAATAACGGACAGACGTGGGGGTGGGGACGGACAGAAAAGTGGAGGGTCACATTTAATCTCTGGATAATATTGGCAAAGGTGTATCAAACGTTTATGTTAGAGATATACGCATGCGTATCTATACTAAATGGTAATCCAAATTTGGCAATGTTGTAAAAGAGTAGTGCCTGATACCCGATGGGTCTGTTGTAAGCAATAACCTAATAAAAACCTACATTAAAAGAAGAAACAATTATATAATTATGTTTTAAAGAAAATGCAAGCAACTTTGCCAGTACAGGCATAATGAGACCGCTCCGATGGCCTAGTAGTTAGAGCGTCCGCCTCGGAATCGGAAGGTCGTGGGTTCAATCCCCGGCCGAATCATACCAAAGACCCATAAAAATGATACTAACAGCATTAAGAGGTTAGTGTTAGGACTGGTCGGCCTGGTGTCAGGATAATGTGACTGGGTGGGACATCATGCTACATGTCTGCGGCATGATGCCCCAGTGCTAGACATCACTATAAACTGTCACGCTGCACACATCGTAGCAATATGACTGAAAAATTGTTAAAGCTACGTTAAAAATCCAAATCACACACATCACACACATAATGAGATACTGTATTGGCCAGATCACATTAGATGAGATAGCCTGATCAGTAAGTCTCTCTCTCTCTCTCTCTCTCTCTCTCTCTCTCTCTCTCTCTCTCTCATGACAAAAATCGAACAATGGACGAAACCGAGGTTCCGTGCATACGTCGTTCGCTAGTAGAATCTGTGATATACCTGACCCAGGGACAGTTATCATAACAGGTGACTACTGCAATGTCCCAATGTGAAAACAGATGGCACTAAGTGCATTATTCCAACTTGCATGATAAAACCTTTTTATTTGACACTTGCGTTGTCCTACACTGTGATATCTAGGGGTTTCTTCTCATCACTGTTGTAGATAACATAGGTCAGGGAACGAAATCATCAATATGTAGATATGATTTTTTTTTCTCACTCGGAATGATGCGTTTTAAAAGGTTGACGTGTGTAATAATGATAATACGTACTTAGAATCATCCAAGTGGATTCTGAGGATATAACACTGCATTATTCCAAAATCACTCATATTAAATTTTAGAAAGAAATATCTACAAAGACTTACCTCAAAACGAACATCCAACATACATTAAATGTTAACATAGAATTGTGCAAATGAGAATATTAATAAATCGTGTATTAATAAAACGCATATTAATAGAATTTTCCCCCAAGTGAAAACAAAAGTGAAAATAAATATGAATCAGCATTTAATTTTTCTTTCAAACAATTTCCAATTTTATGGAAAACTGACAATGGTCATTACTTGGAAAAGGGACATTGGTCATTAGTTGGAATATATAATTTTTCTGATAATATTTATCGTTCCAGTTCGAACTGAAGAAGACGTGTACAATGTACTATGGATACTAATTTTCCTTCCATTTCTACTTGCATAATATATTACATGTTGTCCGACCGTACCTCCCTTGGCTAAGCGGATGATAATGTAATGTCCCACGGTACCTCCCTTGGCTAAGCGCATGATAATGTAATGTCCCACGGTACCTCCCTTGGCTAAGCGCATGATAATGTAATGTCCCACGGTACCTCCCTTTTTTAAGAGTCCGCCTTATCGTACCTCTCTTGGCGAGGCGGATGATAGCACGTTGTAACAGTACCACGGTGTCTTTCAAAGGTGGGAAGGAACTGGAAGATGTTTTATGTAGTATACTAGTATATTAGCATTTAGGTAGCATACTAGTATATTGATTCGCAATGTAATAATGCACTGAAACAGTTAAGTCCAGTAAAGACGTATCGAGAATCACCGCAGGGTTTGAATCGTTGTCCCCAGAACTGTTAATCTGATTTTTTTTTTAAAAATTGTAACTGAGATAGAATTATGGTTTTGTTTGTCGTGGAAATAACCTCGCTCATTATATTTGCATTCTGTCTTCACAACCATCACATTTACTTTCTTCTTTTGTATTATCCATCCATTCACTGTTTCATGGAATGCAAAACAATATCGTTGCTCACATTAATCACATGATATATCTTTTATTCATGTCAAGATAGCAATTACACTAAAAACTGCTGGACGCAGACCTAGTCTTACCGTAAGCCGGGGAAATAATCCACCTGTATTTTAATAGTATCTTGCTTTGAAATGATATACTCTCGATTTTAATTTACGCAAGGAAATCTTACCTATATAAATAATTACTTAAAACAGAGACCCTACCTATCTAAATAATTACTTAAAACAGTGATACACACACACACAATTAAAGCACTGGACTAAAACCACTAGCATATGATAGTCATATTAGCTTTTCATTTATCATTAAATTTAAATTTAAAAATTGCGTTGCCATGACGATTCGGAAGCCAAATTGTTATAATAAGTTTGAAAAAAGTTGTTAGTCCATTGATGGAATGATAGTAGTAATTTGTAGGAGTGGAATCTGAATGAATAATGGCATATTCCAAATCTTGCTTGCAGCGAGTTGTATTGTACAGATATTTAATGGCTCGGCATGGAACAGACCAAACTATTTTTCCCCGAGGTGTTGTGGACAACCAGGTGTCCTATATCCTAAGGCTGTGGTTTTATTACCCAGTTGTACGGGTGTACCTCTCTCTTTCAAAAACTGGTCAGCAAATTTTGGCTGGTGGTCAAACACATCAGTTTCATCCAAGCGCTTTCTATATGCTGGTAAATACACCAGTGTCATAGAACGTTTGTTATCAGACTCATTAATTGCGTGAATTTTCTAAATGCAAGTGACGCGCATTACGGCTATGTAGGCAGTTTTCACGTGAAGTGGGGCTAATGCTATAATTGTTTAAAAGGAAATAGATCGAAAACTACCGTGAATAAATTCAAGTTATGTAATGACACGTATTATTCAACCAGTTGAAATAAATTTTCATTCCAAAGGAACACGAGTCTGACAGGGGTGCCTACTTATTTATGCCACCCCCAACCCCACTGTATTTCTGGATCCGCGACTGTCTTGTATTTTATATGCAAGGAAGCGTTAAGGACTATACATTAACAAAGTGTAAAGATAAAGCGTATCTAACGTATTGTTATTGTTGGATTTGACAGCAAGAATCTGATGAAGGTGAACGTTACATGGAAAAGATAACCGTATTTAATAATTCATACCTGAACTGATCTCAATTGATTTAAAACATTAGCACACCTTCATATTGCACTCACGTGCACGACACGTGTGTCGAATAGTGTCTTAGGAACTCCGTTTTGAACAAATCATGTACACTCATGTAGTAGACGCTTTACCTCTTGGTTGATTAAATTTGCTTCTGAATGAACTAAAGCAGATATTTCGTGGACTGCCACATACCAGCTACTTTGCAATATTCCGCGTTAACATTTTTGATACAATGTTTCGGATTTAGGCTAGCGATATACGCCAGACAGGTCATACAATTACCAGATCCCTACAAATAACATGCAAGTGACAAGGATGGTAATAAAAATGGCAAATAATAGACTTACAGTTTTACATCCTGAATTTCCTCAAAATATATTTTCTTAGATCTGCAAATCCGAATTACATGAGCCATGTCATGGGTTTTAAAGCTTGATTACACATTTCGAAGTTGTACTGTAATTTCGACTACATTCCAAGTGCAATTACATCTTCCTTACTGCACTAAAAATGAAATGAATATTATATTCCATTGCGTCTTTTTGATAATTACAAGTGAAAGCCTTCATATTTTCCCACATCATGATTCCAAACAATCAATGACAGAACAGAAACACCCCTACAGATGTCAACACGCTGCTCTTTCGCTGATGAAATCAGATGTACTTCGTGTAGAATTGACACAGCTAAATCCAGTCCATCATCAAGAAATTTATTAAAATCGACAAAAATACCAAACTTTAATCATTCCAGACCAAATGGAAAAGTTGTTGCAATTCGTATTCATTCTCAATATGGCTCTAAATTTTAATTTTAGGTAGACCAAAACGCCATTTTATTTCGAAAGTGATGTTCAGCTTTATCTGGGCGGAGTTATGTGAGCATGTTTAATTTTGTTGAAGTGTACTGATGAATCTGCGCATGTTTATTTAGTTTGGAATACAGCATAAATTCATTTGCTTTGTTACTAGAAGTGTGGTTTTGTTTATATAATTAAGCCGTAGGTAGAATAAGAAAATGAGCATATTATAAAAAGGTTACTGCCTTTGTATGGGAAAATATGAACTCGTTTTGTCGGATGGATATATTGCACGACATTGGGACTGCAGTATATCCATCCGAAAAACTCGATCAGTAACCTATAATTCTTGCTATGTTATGGTGGTACAGTATATACAGGTCATGGACTAGATACGTGTGATGGTATGGTAGCGACAAGATATGTTGGATAGTCCATAAGTATCTGAGTGAGTATTACCTATTCTTATCTTTCCTTCTCTGGTTGGTTTGTAATTTTGTAGTGCTGGATAGTGAAGGTGGATGTGTATGGCCAATAAGTGTTACTTTTCATCACTGTAACTCCGACTTTACACCCATCACCCCTTACTCGTCCCTTTTTAGGTGTAGGTGTTGATGAATCATGATAAGTCTTGGTTAGTCAAGATAGATGTTGACTCATGGAGTTCCACCATGTTAAATACAAACAAGGTCTATGTGTACATCTTATACATTTACTAATGGACGTTTTAAACTTTATATTTTCTATAGAGCCAGTGGTGTTTACTGTTAAATTTCCTTAGATTTCTATGAGAAAATTCTTAATGTTAAATTCCCACTGATCCCATAGGATCATTCTTGATGTTCATTCCCATGGATTACCATAGTTGCCTTGTCTGCCATATTGCCTCCCCGCCCCCAATAACTACTTAGGTGTTTGGAATATTAATCTAAATATTATACAAAATGAACGTAGTATTTTTCTATTTTAAAACAAAATGAAGTCGACAAAATATTTCAAAAAATTAACAAGAGAAACGTTTCAATGGATTTGATCATTACTGTCTTACCAAACATGTCGTTGAAAGGGTTTCGGAATGCAAATATAGGCATGATATCATTATTTTATAGGCTAGGAAAAGAAGACAATATCTTCACAATTCATACGTGCATCTTTTGAATGTATTGGTTCTATTTATCATTAAATTTATTTATTCATTTAATATATTGCATATGCTCTTAATTACCTTATATAGAATTTCCATGGCATAAGTCGTGTATAAAATTATGAATTTTACAAATTAAAAGTAATGTTTCAAATCCAATTAAACAAACTATTTTAAAATTCATGGAACGTTACTCGAGGTAGAAGAAAATAAATCATCTTGTAATTTAATTTCTTAACTTCGCCTGCAATTTGGCATAAAATTAAAACATTTTATTTATTTTTTCGCAAGAATATTAAATGCTGTACTCACATAATTCAGAATAATTGATGTAGTTGTAGTTTTTATATCAAAATATCACTGCAATTTAAGAAAAAATTAATCAACTTTCCATCATCAGACAGCATCCTGGCAGAACCAATCCGGGGTTCCGGTCTATTGATATCGCTTTTCGTGGTCTTAAAGTATCTCAAGAAAGATCACAATAACTTAGAATTACAAGAAAAATAAATTTGGACTGGTCACCCAACATCGTCACGAAGTACTAAATGGTAAAAGGAGGTAGGTTTTTGTCATTCCACGTGGATTTACAAGTTGCCAAACAAAGGATTAGATCCGAAAATATTATGTACATATTGCCGAGAGCGCATCTTCACCCGACGCGAGAAATACAATAAGTGTCTAAAATGCATACCGATGTGTTGCGCGCACACTTATCTGCATTCATTGCGCGATTTAATGCATAGGCGATATTAACCCCAAAATTTGTCCAACAGTATTAGAACAGGTTTGGTTAGCTGAGTTATCGGCCTACCCTTGAAGGTAACTGTCGTACCTTAATAAGTCCTGCATGCCAGTTTTCACAGAGGAAGATGCGCGAGGCCGGAGTAGGAGTCAAGCCTGAGACTTCAGTAACGCTAGTGAGATGCTTTACCACTTAATCTATATAAACTAACTAGCCAGATCCGTCCCAACTACATATTTGCCCCTGCTTTTCCGTACCAAGCAGACCTACCTACTATTTCGATCAACCTTGGTAATTCCTACGAGACAGAAATATGCCTCGGCAGTATTTCGGCGTAGTAATTTACAGAAAAATCATAACGTTTGTTCGCCGTTTAAATTCAGCACAAAGAAAGAAGTCGCCATCTGTTAGGACCAACTCAGCTCTTTCAAATATTGGATTTACTGAGATGGAAGTATCAAATGGACAAATATATTCGACACATTTATAACTTCTTGGGCAAGCTATGTTTGGTAAATAGCTGAGGTGGTATGAATGGCAAATATAGGCATACATTTTGAGGTAGAGGTTGCCTGGAGGTTGCGAATGCTACCCACTGAGGCTGAAAGTAAGATTCTTGATGAGCATGACAGGTTTTGAATGTGAGCGATCCCACCAACACCTCCACACGCCACATATAAATAAATGTTGCCCTCACGCCTCCTTTATCCTCATGCCTCCTTATGAGTTCCTACTTTCTTTTGGTGTAGGTGTCGCTCTTTACGAGCATCATATTTCTATAAGAACGTGATCCTGCAACTGCCACTAAATATCACGGGAAAATATACATGACCCGATCGGGACTCAAACTCGTTGGAAATGGTTTTGATAGTTCAAGTGGAAGAGCATTGTCAAGGGTTAAGTTGTCTTAACTCTATGCAACGCTCTTCCACCTAAACTATCAGAGCGACTTCCAACGACATGTTCTTGCGACATAATATTCACATGGTTCACTTAGCTGAAAAAGGTTTTAAAAAGTCATCATCAGATGGTGTCTGAATTTTTCCAACTGTCGTTTAACATGTATAATTTACTCTCCTTTAAGTTCCCCAGGACAGTCCACATTGTTTCATGACTTAGCTTGCTGGTTTTAATAACCATTTATTCCATCATACATTTTAATATAGTACAAACCTCCAAACTATTAAAAAATAAGGATGATACAATATTAAGGTTTAAATGTTTGGCCATTTATTAGTAATAAGGTGAAACATAAATACCAATATATGCCAGTAATAACACTATTGTAAATTAAAATAAAGAGGATAATTTATGCATCGGAAATCTTGGGAATGTCTTATTTTTTTAAAATGAACGTTGACTACCAGCTCGAAGTGAGGTGATTATTATATTATCGCACAGCTCTTTCATTTTCCTTACAGTAATTGTGGTTTAATATTTGTGCTACGTCGACACATTGACATATCCCTTTATGTGAAATGATTGGACCAAAAGATACCATGAAATTCTTGCGCAGTATTCTCATAATTGTTTTGTTGCGACCTTGGAAATTGTCCTTTTCTAGCCTTCTGGCACTTTTTTTTCCTCATTGGCTATTACCATAAACTATACGGAGACCGTCATTCCAATCGACAGTTGAAGGGACATTGGGGAGAAAACGAGTGGCTATAAAAAGAGCACAATAGTGGTAACATATTTAGGAATATAAACAATTAACCCTACGTAGAATTTCACGAATGCCAAATAAGTACTATATCACGAGCAAACATACTGGACGTTCGCCAAGTTAAATCGAGAGTGTGAGAGAACATAAAATTTAGAATGTTGTTCAATAGGAACAATTCAAACCTACGTAGAGAAACGCACTGCAGCTTGTTGTAATGCAGAGTCCTCTATACTAATCTGATTAAACGCGGAATGGGTATTGCATCTCATACCCAGGACAATCAGTTTTTAAATGTACCCTATAGAAGTAAATCGCCCCACCTCTCGTAGCATTTTTTCTCCTTCTTCAGATCAAATAATGAAAATAACTGGCCATGAAAACATTATATCTGAGAATATCTAGAGCTATCTGGGTTCAAACCTGCGACGGCATATAAAAGTTATCTTCCATTCTCAGCAGGACATCTACAATTAATTTCTGAATCCAGAAATCATCGATTCAAACAAATACGCAATGACAGAAATGGATTGTTATTTATTCTACCGTATAAAATGTTGCATCTGTTGTGAATGTCTTATGTTACGTGTCTAGGCTCGAATAAACAGTAACATAAGAAAGAGTGAAAACAACAAGCTTTGAAAAATATAACAAATAATTTATTTCCCTGGAAAAATACTGTAAAAACGAAAAGGTATGAGAACTTACGGTTTCCAGAATCAAATACAAAAATAATACAAGAATAATCCACAAATAAAATTTTTGAAGTCCTAATAAATGAATCCAAGCTCGACTCTCGACGAAGAAACCAAGATGGAAGGCGATGACGTATGCTGTATCCTGTACAGTGTTGACGTTTACAGTTCCTTGTACAAACAGAGTAATTTTTCCTCCGGTCTTGGAAATCCAAATAAAATTTTCAACAACAGTTCTTGTTCGAGAGTTCTGTATGAATACAATAATATTAAGACAATACTATTAAGAGTTCTGTATGAATACAATAATATTTCCAGAGAAACGAATTAATCTTCTAGAGTCCAAATAATCTGAAGTAAAATTAACATATAACTCAAAACCTAAAAATTTTCAATACTGGTCACAACAGAACAAAACCACTTGACATCAAGTGTTTATAAGCCCGGATCTCTCTCTCTCTCTCTCTCTCTCTCTCTCTCTCTCTCAACATTATTTCGCAATTTCGGAAATCCCTAATTACGAAATAGAGTATAACGTGATCATGTTTACACGTAAAAGTCACATAGCTCCTGTATATCCTTGATAAGGACCAATCATTTTATTCCTAGAAAAAGTTGTTTACTTGACCCTCAATCAAAGCCAGGAACTAAGTCAAAAATTGAAACAAGCGTTTCTATTATTAGGTATCAAAGGAAAAACTCGGGTCAAACTGAATTTCCAGGAAAATATAAAATTCCTTGTAAAAAAAAAAGTTTTACATTACATTGAAATGTAAAGAAAATAAAAAGATTCCAAAACCCACACACAATCAAATCAAACTAATCACAAATTAAATCAAATATAAATTAAATCAAATTTATGCAACAAATAACCATGGTTAAATTAGTACACTTTTCAGCGAAAACTTTCAGACAGTATCATAAATACATGGTGTCTCAACTATTCCAGTTTACGTGACCGAGTTAAAAATGTGATAGCAATGGAACTTCCATCGGAAATACAGTGTTGAAAAATGATCTTGTTAGCGTGAATAAATGGAACGGACACAGTTGCTCTTTGAATTGTAATTTGTAACAAAATATGTTTCTAGATGTTATCAGTTATCAAAGTATATAATATTGCTTCAACTCGCGTGTTAGACTATTCTTCACGCGCAACAATTTGAAAGGCGCTGAGTCTGAGCCGTAATTAAATGCTATGCCGAAAAAACATTTGTTCTTCTCTCTATGGCGAATTTTTTATTTTTGAGTAAAAGCTGAATTAAACAGAATCTCAGATTGGGATTTATTTTGTATTTAATGTAAGAAACTCGTGAAATATTTCCAGCGTTTGTTCGCCAATGATGGCAAAAGCTGGCAATTATTACATTCGCTTTGAGATCCTCTGTTTATTGCATCATCATTACGACGTTACTTACTGCCAATTGTGTCGCAAAGCTATGAACTATAGGAGAGATTGAAAACAAATGCGACTTCTTTGTCTTATTGAATAATGAAAAATAACATGTTTTTTGCAACAACTTTGCTATGCAAGAAAGTGATAAAGTAAACGAAAAGTATATGATATTTTAGGAGATAGGCAGTAATTTACGATCTACTGAAAATCGCTTTCAGGGGTTTCTTGCGTCGGAAATACAATGTGAGCTGAATAAATGTCTTATGAAGTAGTGAAAAAAATCACTCGCCACTGCACGTTTTGTTGATGAAGCTGATAAGCGGAATCTATGTATTTCAACTTGTTCATATCTGATGAATTTCTAAATAACCATTTAGCTATTATGTTTATGACAGTTGGTAACAGGACGCTGTTGGCTATACTTAATTTGGAATTACTCTTTCATGGGAACTACATATATTTGCATGTGTGTAGAGTTAGAAAATTATGCCATCCAGTAAATTTCGTGATTTGGATTTCTTGGATACCTAATTGTATAGAGCTATTAAAATTAACAAAAAATGAAAAAAATCGATCAGATCAGCACTGATCAATGGTCGTAGATTTACGACATGCCGTTAATTGGTACACTATCGTTCTGCTTGATATTACAGTTACTATTTTAAGCAAAGGTAATAGGTTGTAAAAGTTCACTTAGCAGCCTCTCATTTTCCACAATGTTTAAAGTAAAGCAAAATATACAATCTTGAATAAGATTAAATTCCCTTAATAAATTTACGGTAGGGACTATGTGGTGAATCGGTATAGGCTTCTACACTTTTCAATGTAATTATTCTCATGTTGGGATACACATTTTTTTTCTTTTTGAGTCTAATGCAAAAAATTGCATAACAACCTATTAGATCTCTACGTCTTTAGATTGTTTAGAATATTGGACAATCAAAATGATCATTTTGGAACAAGTTAACAACTGACAAACGATCATCCATAAGATAGGAAATATATGCGAGGCGTTATATGCATATTGTTTAGTCATTTGCATCTCAGTATTAAATAACTCTGTTTGGGAACTGAGATTTAATTGCTGTCATTTATTTCGCATGCTAAGACTAATTTACTAAGTGTGTGCCGTCTATCCATCCATTGGCACATTAACTGGACTGGTACTCATAGAACCTGGCATAAGCCCCTTTTGTAATCGTAGTTTAGTGTAGTGATTTGCAAATCACAATAAAAGGTCTGTGCCAGTCTGAGTCGAATTAAAGAAGAAACGGAAGTATAAAACTGATAGAGACTTTGTATGCAATTTAAAGACCGTTCCTGATCTAGCCTATTCATAAAAAACATTACAAAATTACACTCAGTGGCAAATGTTTAAGGTTAGTAATTCCTCAAGTTCATTCAAATAACCCTATGCTGGCTACAATATCGCACAGTTTACAAAAACCCAGGTGTAATGATAAACTGAAATTCTATTCGGATGCTTTTGGTCCAATTCGTAAAAGTGGCCACACTGAATCGACCTAGTTATCACACACAGAATATCTGCCCTAGCCCTCGTGTTCCATTTCTTAATGGTCCACCCCCAGGAGTCATGCCTATCTTATGCAGGTTAGATAAGGATTTCATGGTCTGATGCGTACGTGGAATTGATAAGGCCACATAAAGGGCAAATGATTCGAATGGTATCAGACAAATATCAAATGCGCCGTATGAGCAAAAAAAAAAAAGAAAAGAAATTTTAAAAAAAAAATAAAAATAAAAAAAAAATAACCAGATGAATTTGATTTTCAATGTTCAATGCCAGTTTAATCTGACATGTTCGTTGATCCTGTTCAACATGGCACTATGCACTTCTGTATTGATTACGTAATAATGTATCTCCCTTTTCGGTTTCTACCTGATGTAAGATTTACTTTTGATAAACACGTTTGCTTTCACAGCAGAGAAAACATTTCAAATCCAGAAAGCCTAAACACACGACACAAAATTGCTTGAATGGCACCTAAACTGCACTTAAATCTAATCAGGTCATTAACGTACATAAGAACAGCAAGCTCTGTTTCCCAGGCACAATCAGTTTTTGCGTAATCGTGCTAGCAGGGTTTCATACAAATTGAACTTTAGATAAAACGTTTTTAAAAACTATCAACATGACGTGAAAATCTAATCATGTCATTTGCCGATGGATAGAAAACACCAACTATATTTTATATACCTATTATTCTGAAAAAGCTAAATATAACTATTTGTAAAGGCTCTATCAAAAAGTGTGGAACTCTAACCGGATAATCTATGGTCAAATACTTGTAGAACGCTCCGGTGGCCTAGTGGTTAGAGCGTCCGCCTCGGATGCGAGAAGTATGGGTTCGATCAGCTGCCGAGCCATACCAAAGACTTATAAAAATGGTACTAACAGATGCCTCGCTTGGCGCTCAGCATTAAGAGGTTAGTGTTAGGACTGGTCGGCCTGGAGTCAGAATAATGTGACTGGGTGGGGACATCACGCTAGATGTCTGCGGCATGATGCCCCAACGCTAAACATCACTATAAACTGCCACACTGCAGACCTCGTAGCGATATGGCTGAAAAATTGTTAAAGCTACGTTAAAAATCCAACACACACACACACACACACACACACACACACACACACACACACTTAAAACAGTATACTATCACCACTAGCATATAATAGTCATATTAGCTTTTAATTTATCATTAAATTTAAGTTTAAAAATTGCGTTTCCATGACGATTCGGAAGCCAAATTGTTACAATAAGTTTGAAAAGCTCTGTTAATCCATTGATGGAATGATAGCAGTAATTTGTAGGAATGGAATCTGAATGAATGATGGCATATTCCAAATCTTGCATGACTGCATACTTTCAGTTATATATGTCAAGTTGTTGTTGTTGTTGTTGTTGTTTTAGGGTTTAACGCCATTTTTCAGCACACGATAGGCTATACATGGCGGCCAGTATTAATGGTGTCAAGTCGTTTTGCATAAATGAATTAACACACTATAATCGAATGACTACGGACACATGGAAGGACTGCATGCAGTGGATCATACAATGTCCACTCAGATAATAAATACCGTATTTATTCCGATTGTTACACATATTTTAATTCGTGTCATCTTGGATGAGTAGATTATGAACCTTTTATCAATTGATGTTGAATACGGTTGTCGTCTACTTGACTTTAACATAAATAGCAAAATACAGGTCTTTTTAAGCAAATTTTTATCTCCGTGTGGCTAATAATATATATTTTCAGGCAAGGGGAATTAATGCTCTGACTGTCAGTAGTGAAGATTTTTGCCTGCGTTGGTACGACATTTTAGCGAGATATTCAGCACGGCGCAGCCTTGGTTGTAAATCCAGTGTTACACTGTTATGTATGTCTAAATTGTGTTAAGTTTTGTCCACATTTCTATAATGTAATGATTATCTGTAAGCAAGAGTTTACACAGCAAATTTTAGTCCATGATTGTAGATTATATTTTAAGACAATGATGCTATAAATAGTGTGAGGAAATAGTCATAATTTTTCCATCATTACGGCTGGCTCGAGGGTTACGTAAGATTTATGACAATTTACTAAAGGCTTTGTGAGGCCAACAGTGCATGACCGACGGTATGTTTATTCAGGAATTTGACGGATAAGTCGGTTAGTCGCTTCAAAGGAGTTAAACTCTTTATGTCGTGAAGATGACCAGATCTTTGCGTTCACAATTACATGTTAAAGGTTGTTTCAAGCAACTAGAACATCAAAACTCGGCCAGCCAATCGAAATTAGAGAAATTAGGAAAAACCTACACGTAGGAGAAACTAATGCCTCAGACAGACAGGGTGACGATGAAACATCTAGCCATCATCTGTATAAAATGTGTGAGTGGGTTCCTAACCTTTTGAGAAGAGTGGATGATTACAAGGAATTATCAAAAATGCATTCTAGGGGAAAATACCAATCCGATCAAGGGACACGAGAACAAAAGGAAAAGAAGAATTGAACTCGGAAAGAAATAGAACATGAAGCTTCCGCGGTGCACGTATAGACGGCACTAAACTCTCAAGAGAGGGAAGGAAGAAGTACGAGAAGAGCACAGAAAGGGTGTGGAAGGGAGTAGCACAGAAAGGGTGCAGGAGAAGAAGAATAGTACAAAGGTGGCACAGGGATAAGGCTGGAAGGAAGGAGAAGTGAGAATAGGAGAAGAACGAATACAGATGAGTACAAGGGGCTACTCACTGGAAGGGGACTCTTTCACTTTAGGACATTAGCTCTCATGTGATATAAAAATGAAGGCATTTGTTAACATGCCAAATTACCGTATTGATTTATGAATGAAGTGCAATAGCAAGAATTATATCCAGAGATTGCTTTAATAGTTAAAAAAAAATATTAATATTGATTAAATTGTTATATATTTTATTTTGAGTTTTTTATGTATTTAGGTTGTCGGCATTGCTGACTGGGGGCTCTTGAGTCATTCAAAATTCCACCTTTCAATCTTATTAGTCCTAATTCTGTAGAGGTGTTGTTTACTTGGGTTTGAGTTCTGGACCCAGCTTTGATAATTAATTTGTTTTGTTTGATGGAATTTTCTATTAGTATGACTGAGCATTGCGAAATGTGTCACATGGGGATGAAACGCTTAATTGAGCTGTAATAGAGTCGTAGAGATAAACATACGAAGAAAAGTGACTAATTAATCATATTTCACTTTCTATTACTTTTCTTATGTTATTTCCAGTCTCCAGAAGTGTTTAATGATGTGTTTAGATTTAACTTGTGAAGAATCGATTATTTTAATTATTTATTGGAATTACAAGTTGCTCATATGACCGCCTAGGCTAAACACTATTTTGGGATTATTATGAATTCATTCAAAGACTTTTAGGACAATGCCATTGTGATACATCGCAACTATTGATACGTCAGCACATGCAAAACCTGAAATCTATTAGAAATTCTCTAACCTTTTGGACTTTTATTAGAACTGTTAGGATTGATGTATAATTAATTCCAATAATGTGTGTTCGTCTAATATTTTCATTGTATCACTTAGTGAATTAATTTTTTTCCTACGTTTTACAAATCTTTTTGAACTTTGCTTCTTTTAAGACCTCATAGTCTCATATTAGGGGTACAATTTTCCGCGTCACACTGATGACTATTTTTTTGGGACGAACTACTTTGTAATATGATTTACAATACCATCGTCACTTTCTCCTCTCTAGTTTGAGCAGAACAACAATCTAAACTCACTCGTACAGATGCACGTACAGAACAACCCGTTCTTCTCGAATCGAATCATATAATAAAGAATATATCTTTTAAACTTAATGCAACTATTTTCGCTATCGATCTTTATTAAGTCTTGCTTTTTAAAACTCAAATGGTGATTTTGTTTCTGAATTGTGTGTCATTATAATTTTATTTTATTTGGTTTCATACTCTTATTGACTATTACAAATTGATGTTAGAATCACCTGCACCTTCATTTCCACTTGTCAATTCTTTTTCGCCCTCCCAAACTCACTCTCGATTACTCCAGTTTGTCATCCATAACTCGCTCTTGATTTATGCAGTCTACCCCTGTTTCTTACCCTATGATCTCTCCAGCTCACTCGTTCCCTCCAACTCACCCAGTGATTTCTCCAGCTCGATCCACGATCACATCTCCATCTTGACCTGTCATCTCTATTGCTCGCCCTATGATCTTTCCAGCTGTCCACGTGATCTCTCCACGTCACCCCATGATCTCTTCAGCTCGCCGTATGCTTTCTCTATCTGACCATATCACCCCAGCCCATCCAATGATCTCTTTATCTCAGTCACATTTACTCAAGCAAGATCCAATGATCTCTTTATCTCAGTCACAATTACTCAAGCAAGATCATATTTATTTTTTCTCGTAAATTTTAAACGATTCGGGTTTCCGTAGATGAGGACTAGCTAACAGGTCGAATTCCAAAATCATACATTCGATGATAAACACATCGCTAACTCAAGATTGTAGTCACCATATTGTGTATTTAAAACCTAATTTAGTGAGGCAAAATAAAGTTACTGTAATTTTTCATCGAAATTATTGCTCTGTTATTGGAATACAACGAATGTATGTCATGTCATAATGTTTAGGATGATGCGCATTGGCCTGGTGTCGCCATAGGCTTCTAGAATCTAGAACGCTACTTTGATATGATAAGGCACTATTCAGTCTCGCGAAGTTAAAGGTTCACTGGCATTTGCCTAGTTGGATTTTACTTCAATTCATGTTGTATGAATTCTCTTCACTCATTGGTTCATTTTATTAGAGGCATACGTATACATTTTGTCAATGTCAATTTCATGATACGACCAGTAGTAAAATGTGGGGCTATAAGTATTCAAGTCTCAGATAGTAGTTATGTGATAAACATTGATCAAATCATACACGTGACACTGACAGTACCACAAAACTTATTACTGTACACTGATCAATTCATATGTAGGGTACTGTGAGCACAACACAAATTAATACGTTGATCAGTTCATACCAGTGATACTTGCAGTACTACAAAACTAGCTACACTGATGAAATCACGCGTGTAACATTGACCGTTAGACAAAACTTAATACACTGATCAAATCATAAGTGTGACATTGACCAGACAACAAAACTTACTACACTTATCAAATCACACGTGTGTCATTGACCATACGACAAAACGTCTACACTGATCAAATCATACATGTGGCATTGACCATACGACAAAACTTGCTACACTGATCAAATCATACGTGTTATATTGACCGTAAGGCAAAAGTTACTTCACTGATCAAATCACACGCATGACATTGAGCTTATTACACGTACCACACGTATGCCATTGACCTAACTACACGTACCACACGCATGACATTGATCTTATTACACGTACCACACGTATGCCATTGACCTAACTACACGTACCACACGCATGACATTGATCTTATTACACGTACCACACGTATGCCATTGACCTAACTACACGTACCACACGCATGACATTGATCTTATTACACGTACCACACGTATGCCATTGACCTAACTACACGTACCACACGCATGACATTGATCTTATTACACGTACCACACGTATGCCATTGACCTAACTACACGTACCACACGCATGACATTGATCTTATTACACGTACCACACGTATGCCATTGACCTAACTACACGTACCACACGCATGACATTGATCTTATTACACGTACCACACGTATGCCATTGACCTAACTACACGTACCACACGCATGACATTGATCTTATTACACGTACCACACGTATGCCATTGACCTAACTACACGTACCAAATGTATGACATTGACCTTACTACACGTACCACACGTGTGACATTTATCATTCTACATAACTTACTGTGTTTTAACTCGAGACGCTTCTTATAGGCAAAATTTCGCAGGAAGAACAATTTATCTCATGCCAAAAAAATGTTTTGTAATACTCACTATGAAATTCAAACAAAACGATATTTCCTACATTTAATAAGATAACGTTATTTTCACTTTTTATGGCAGATTTGTATAAAATAAAATAGACTGTAGAAGTATCAGGGTGTAGTTATTGTGTTTACACTCTTCTAAATGAAAACTTTCTGCATAAATGACAAATTAAAAGAACTAAAAACGTAGGGTTTCCAAGATAAATTATAAGTAATCAGGCGTTTTGTATATGTCCGGACGCTAACAGTAGTTTCATCGTATTCAGTAGTTATGGCCGTTACCGACACGCCTTTAGTTGTATACCCTTTATAAAAGACACCATATCAACTTTTCTATGAAAAAAGTTCCGATCATTGATATCTCTTATAACCCTGAACATCAGCGGGACATAATTAATGCAGACTATTTTTGAGTAATCATCATTTATGTTTTTGTAATAAAAACACGTTAGAATTACTGATCTAGCATGTATTTCCCTTTGGAAAGTAAATCTACCAAATACCCATCACATCTTCCTTGTGTCTTCAAAAAGGCCGTTGATGTTGATCACATGTAAGGTTTGTGCGTGATTACGAGCTCTTACAGAAATATTTGACTCTGTGAAACATTCGAGAACAGAGGTACATGCACGGATAAATCTGCTCTAATCATCACTCGAATCAATAGGATTATTTCTCAGTTAGTACGTTTATTAATCAAAAACCTACTTGATGATGAGCTCCTTCACGGCTCCACACAATGTCAGCAGCGAAAAATGTTCAGAGCTACTACAAACACTGAAAACAATGGTTTTGGCAATTAGCAACGTATTGGTGTATAACATCGATAAAGAGGTAGCAATTTCCTAAGAGCATCATCTCACTCCATATGCCATCTAGTGAATGCATTGTTACAGACACTGGCGCCTATACTCCATTTCGATATGCATCCCCGAAGAAAAGAACGCTTTCATGACGCGTTACATTCATTGTCAAAAAGCGTACCACATGGCAAAAAGCTGGTTCTCCTCGGCAACTTCTCCGCAAGGATCAGACTAAACCACGGATCATACGGATCATGGCTATCATGTCTGTGACACCACGGTGTTGGCATGATTAACCAATATGGTCTGAGGTTGCTGTGTCCGTGAAAGCAGCTTTTAATCATCAACAAATGCTTTACTGGTAAACATCGGCACAAGGTGTCATGGAGCCACCCAAGATCCTGTCGTTGACAACAACTCGACCTGATTATTGCTAGTAGACGCGACCTAGTCAGTGTACTTCACATCCACATATATTATAGTGCAGACTGTGGAGGAGCCTCGAGTGGCCGAGTGGTCTAAAGCGCTCTTAGTTACGGATCACTGCCATCTCACCTCTGTCTGCGTGGGTTCGAGTCTAGGATTCGGCCAATGTGGGTATTTGAGAAAGCTTGCCAGTAGCTTCTCGTGGGTCGGTGGTTCTTCCAGGGGTTTTCCAGGGTTCTTCCTCCACCATTAATACTGGCCGCCATGAATAGCCTATCGTGTGCTGGAAATGGCGTTGAACCCAACAACAACAGCAGATTGTGGCACCGACCACTCTCTTGTCAGCAACATGGTAAAAGTGCAGCCGAGAAAGCTACATGAATCCAAAAACGAAGGCTCGTCAAGCATCAACAAATACTGCGTAAAAGAAAATGCCAAATAACTGATGTTCTTAGAAACTATTGTGAACGTTATGTCGACAGAAGGCCTAATAAAATAGGATGCTGAGACGTCTGAAACGCACTGAGCTCAGTTATCTATGAGTAAGATACCACCACATTTGCAGAAAACAGGAATCAATACTAAACTGGTTCGAGACCCCAAAAGAAAAAACGATGCCAGTAATAAAGGCAACGAGAAATACCTTCATAGAACATAATCAAAGTCCAACACCAGAAACACTTCAAACTTTCAAATGCAGAAGAGTGCGGTGGATAAGACATCAAGGCACTGCACAAATCAGTATTATGCTGATAAATGAAAAGAAATACAGACCTCACGAGACACCAGAGACATCCGTGGCATGCATGAGGGGATGAAGAAGGTCATTGGCCCTATCATCACAAAGGTTGGTTCCTTGAAGTCACTGGATGGCGAGGTGATCACTGACAGGAGCAAGCAAATGTTTGTCAGCGTGGAACACAATCTCAAGCTTTATTCACGCTAAACGAACATATCAGAGATAGCGCTTGAGGCACAGCCCGAGTTAAACGTCAAGAAGGAGCTCTCGACGAAGTGCCAACATTACACGAGCTCACCCGGTTCCTTGGCAAACGGAAAGTCAGCCTAAAAAGGCAGAATTCCAGCTTAAATTCTCAAATGTGGAAAATTTATCCACATTTGTACAACTTCCTACTTTGTTGAAAGGAAGGATTAGTTCTACAGTACTTGTGCGACGCAAGAATTAGAACACTATATTAGAAAGCAATAGACCTCAGAGATTTCAATTACATCTTAGTCCTCAGCATTACAGGGAAGGGTTTTGCTAGGGCCATCTTAAAGAGACTCCAGCAACTTGCAGACTGATTGTTTCTGGTGGCGCAGTATGTCTTCAGAGCTGGCATATCTACAGTGGATATGGGTTTCTCCCTACGCCATTTACAAGATAATTGCAGAAATCAACTGTCACATAAACCAATCTTCCTTAAATCATTAAATAGTCAGCAAGGCAAGACTCAGTGTGATACTAGGTCATCTGGCTCCCGAAACTCCTCAGCCTGATCTGTTCACACTACTGTTTGACGGCTTGATGTAACTGCACGGTGGACTTTGACGGTTTGATGTCACGGCATGTTACAGTTTGACGGATTGATGTAACGACACGGTACAGTTTGACGGCTTGATGTCACGGCATGTTAGAGTTTAACGGATTGATACAACTGCACGGTGCACTTTGACGGCTTGATGTCACGGTATGTTACAGTCTGACGGATTGATGTAACGGCACGGTACAGTTTGACGGCTTCATATCACGGCACGGTAGATTTTGACGGCTTGATGCCACAGCAAGGTTCACATTGACGACTTGATGTCACGGCACTTTACACCTCGATGGCTTGATCTCACGACATGGTACAGCTTGACGGCTTGATCTCAAGGCATGGTACAACTTAATGGCTTGATCTCACGGCACGGTACGCTTTGACGGCTTGATGTCCTACATCTACGAGATCAGGTGTTGAGCGAAACTGGGCTGCGTACTGGCACCAACACACGTTGCAAATTCTTCTCTCTACTTCTGAAACTGAAAACGTCTAGCTGCCATAATACGACGCATTTTGATTAGAGAACTTCTATTCACAGACGATGTAACACAGGTTGTCCAAGTAAGAAGCCGGATCCAGAAAATTATGAACTATCTGTCTGATGCACGCTCAAAGTTTTTCCCTTAGAATAAAGAAAACGGTAGTCATGGCACAAGTACTTCAAGCCATAGAAGGTTCCATTTTGACCCTACATTCTATTTCTTTCTTAAATGTTTCCAAGTTTGGCACCTTATTCTTAAATATGTAGTTCTGTTATAAAAGTAAGATCAGAGTTAACATTAAGAGAATTTTTATTTAAAATATTTTATCGATTGAATGAAGTTAAACTGCACCACGTGTATGCATTTATCTTTCAAGCACTTGAGCAATTGCTTTTTGTACTCTCAAATATTCTTCGATAAGAGGTGCTTCTAACTTTGTAGCCTCAAATACTCATGGACAGCAGGTGCTTCAAATGTTTGTACTCTCAAATACTCTTTGATAGCACCTATAATACCCCTCATATTATAGTAAAATAATCTATGCCACACGGATAAATTGTTTAAAAAAAGAATCACAGCTGATGAATGTATTATTGCATATGAAATCTCCGACTATAATTACTCCACAAATGTACAGAAGTTCAAATAAAATGATGTGATCTTTGGTATTAACATTAGCAATAAATCCAGTCTGAGTCTCAGAAACGATTTCCATGATCCAGGCTAATTTTTTTCTTGTTGTTTTTAACCATCTAAATAAAATATACTTCCAAGAAACGGTTATTTAAACCTCCAGAAATCATAGTTGGAAATTCAATACTAAACCTTAATGTATCAAATATTTTTGGACCTGTTTGTAAAAATAAGATTTTCCACTTAGCTTTATCCAAAAAGGTATTCTAACCCAGTTTTTTTACGTCTTAATAAATATTGCAATCTTAATAAATTGCAATTCATCTTTAAAATATTTTTGAGTAATGGTTAGTCTTTTTATTTTATCATTCGATTTATCCCATAAGAAATGAAAACCCATTTGATTAAGTTTCTCTATAATAGCTTCTGATAGACTAGGTAAATAAAATTACTCAAGGATTACCATGAAGGTAACAAGTCTCTTTAATACAGCAAATATTACAAATTGTGCCAGAATAAGAACCGGAGGGGGGGGGGGGTCAGGCCATCCCTGACTGAAAAAATCCCAAAGTACACACACAAACGGACAGTCACTTATCACCTGAAATCTGAACATCGTTGTATCCTCGCACATGTTTATTGGGTATTAAACATACATTGCGTAAATAAACACATAAACATTTGTTCTGGTTCACTTTCGAGGAAAGACAGGGCCATTTTAAAGTATTGAACCCCCATCCCCAACACTTGATCTCATCCGGCTCTGGAATCCTCTACCATAGCGTGAACATACGATTTATCTTGTCTTTACAGTTTAATTCTATTATGTCTAGAATTTAATGCCATACAATTTGAAAACACCTCCTTCGAAATTGAACTGAAAGTATTCCTGCTATTTTTTCTTTTCCAAAACAAAACACATTATGTTTTATTTCAATGGCACTACTATGGTCAGAGGTCTTTGCACAGAATTATCTGAAGTAGCTCCTAATGAAATTTCAGTAGCATGCACAATAATGGAGGCATATTCCGCATAATGGACAAGAACATATTCTATTGTTACGACTCTGTGGTCATAAACTAAGTAAGAGAAATAAAAAAAAAAACATCAAGTTTAGTAAAATGCAACAAATACTTTATTTCCATATGATACAAAGTGATAATTTAAAAAGGAACTTAACATTATTGTGAATCAAATCGCCAATAATCCTAAATGTTCTATCACAAGCCAAAAGTATAGAATATTCCGAATGAATTCCAATAGTCTTGAATGTGATGATGCATCAACAGTCTTGAATAGGTTGATGTGTGACGACATGCCATGTTAAGTGTTTCTAAAATCATTATTTATGTTGTTCATAAACTGTCATTGTTACGTTTGTTGTGTTCATCACAACTTTTTAATGATCCAGCACGGCAGGGGTGGGGTCCATAGAGAAATGTCAGCTACTTGTAGACTAACTAACACAAATTAAAGGAATTCAAACCACATGTTTCGTTGACCAACAGTAGTAACTAATTATACTTTTAATCATTGGCATATTTACCTGTCATATACAAATAATCCTCAAATTTAGTCGTTCAGATTGCGTAAGATTTGTTAGTGTAGTTAACGTTTATCACATGTTGCGAGCTGCAACCTCATTGTGACACCTCTTCCGTTTCCGGTTGTTACTATCGACCGGGGCAGGGATGAGACGCTGTGAAATCAACTATTTTATTTAGACTTTATTTGATGCAAGATTGCAAAAATTAGCATTGTCTAGAAAATATGCCACAAGAATGTTTGTAGTTGTATTTTTTATATGACTATATAACAATGATTGTTTACTTAAAGGAAAATGGTAAATTTCGTCGAGGCTCCTGGATGGCAGCCCGCAAAACTGATTTCGCACCAAGCTCGGCAAACACCAAAAGTTCCGTTCTTTTTTCTGTTTTATTTTTTCCTTGTTTTTATTATTATTATTTTAATTTTTTAAAATCGCTTCTATTTAGGCATTAGACCGCTTTTGTGGTATAGTGGTTAGAGCGTCCGCATCGGGTGCAGGAGGTCGCACCCCAGCCGAGTCATAACCAAGACTTACAACAATGGTACAAGCAGCTGCCTCGCTAGGCGCTGAGCATTAAGAGGTTAGTGTTAGGACTGGTCGGCCTGGTGTCAGGAGAATGTGACTGGGTGGTACAACATGCTACATGTTTGCGACATGATGCCCCAGTGCTAAATATCACTATAAACTGCCACACTGCAGATCTCGTAGCGATATGACTGAAAAATTCTCGAAGCTACGTTAAAAACCCAAATTACAGACGCACACGCACACGCACACGCACACACACACACACTATTTAGGCATTATGGGATTGCGAACTACAAGCAAGATTGAATTACCTTCGAAACTGAAGAGCTTTACAATGTGAAAAACTACGCACCTCCAAAAATGACTTGGTGACTATGGCTGATTCGCATTTGACCTATCACGTGACGTTTATGAACCTAATAGTTATTCCAGGTGAGCAAGGACTTCCAGTGGGTGTGTTCGAAGGTTAGTAGATAATCCAACAATAATTCATTTGAACTCAGGATTTATTGAAGAGAAGAAAGGTTAGGTAAATAAGGTTACGTGTTTCTCTTTTTGGTGATTACGTTTAAATTCCTGGAATTGATTCGATGTTTTGAAATACATTTATGACAATCTATATGGTAGTATCTCTAGGATGGTATTTCCAATCTCTCTATCTCTGATATGTAACATGAAACGGTCCTTGACTGTGTGTGCTAATGATTACTAGGAAATAGAAACAGGCTAAACGATATGGCTTCTTATTTTTTTCTTCAATATTAATGCATATGCTGTAATAATAATAATAATAATAATAATAATAATAATAATGATAATAAAAACAATAGTAATAATAATACTGTTGATGATGACTATATTTCAGACTTAAGTCCATAAACAAAAGAAACCACTGCTATTTCATAAAAAGATACGTCACCATAATCACGAAAACAAAATATTAGTACAACACTTTATCCCAAATGCCAATTGTTGATGAATTACGACAGCAAACAAAATGAAACACGTCATTCTGGATTTTGTTATTGCAACTAGCTATTCTTCTTCTAACTGAGTACACTCTTTTTGTTATCAAAACGCAAAGGCTATTGATATTGTTGTTTACAAACGTTCTCGACGCACTAAGGTGCATATCATAACCCACTACAAATTAAAATGCATTGTTTTAGCAGACAATTATCCTTGTCATTGTAGACCGTGGAATTTTTTTCCAGAGGAGCACAATACAAATTCATACAATATGATTTAAAAAGCCAAACTTTTACATATCTAGAACATGTTTTAAATACCTTAAAACATATTTACCCGTATGCAAAGGGAACGATATTTTCTTTGTGTATTATAATCATTTAATAAATCAAAAGGAATGACACATACTCATTAACATACTTTTAATAGCTTTTGTGATCAGCCAATAAATTTGCTAAGTATGGACAGCAAAACGGAAGTTATTCATAAATAGAACTCTGATGCTGCATCCAATAGAAGTTCTTCAATATATACTTTAGACGTAAATGGGGATAGAACACCTCTTTGCCGCACACCATTTCTCACACGGAAAGAGATACGAGTTATCTGACCCCACTGTACAAACAATTGTTGTTTGTAGCACCAATTGAAAAGCAAACTAGGACCACGTAACGTTTCTGTCAATTAGCTTTCTGAATATGGCCCTGTTTCTATCAATTAGCTTTCTGAATATGGTCCTGTTTCTATCATTTAGCTTTCTGAATATGGTCCTTTTGGGTGAAAAGCCTTCTTAGCATCTAAGAAACATACATAAAACTGTACTACCGTTTTCGACATACAGGTTAACCACCGATTCTCCGGCATCCTTGGTTCTAAAGCATTGCCGGATTAACAGTTTTGCCGGACCAAACGAGGTCACGTAATAATAATTCAACAATACAGGTATAAATGAAACAGGTTTATAAATTACTGTACTTGCAAAGAATGTTGCTGTACTACCACTCCCAAAGTGGTAAAGTTTAGAATTATACTAGAACTGTAGGGTTAATCACAAAGGTCTGGAAGGGCTGTCAGGATTACTGCCTGTTGCATAGTTGGTTGCCATGGATTTCTGATGCTGCAGGTGGGACATCCGGGGCACTTGAAGTTGAAACCACAGGATTTTCAGATGTGCTGCTCTGATACACATTCTTCTTGGCTATCTTTTTAAACATTTCATCCAAACGAAGTTGTTTCATGTGTTTTGATCTGTCCAAAGATCTCGGAAACGCTTAATTACGCGTATTTCGAAGCAAATTTTGGATCTGGAACGCAGAAAATTACCCACGCATGTAACCTCCGTACGTATTTTGTTTTTATTGTAAACAGGAAACTTTCGCGAAACAATAAATTTGTTCTAAACACTATGCAAAATTAAACAATGCTTTTATTTAAATTTGTTGCTGACTTCCTGTGATCAAAGGTCGTTGGCTTGGTTTGATGAAGGTGCATGTGTAATTGAAAGCGCCGTTTAAGACTCTCTTCGAACCACCAAACAAGTACCAGTTTGTTATTCTTGCGGCAGCATCAAATAATTGTAAAACATTCGTACAAAATATGCTTAGTATACATCGGTGCTTCAAAGGTGATCAGTTTTCTTTGAAGCTGCAGCAAAACTATTTTCTTTGTACAATGTTTTTAAAAACGAAATTGCCGTTGTCTGATCGACTGTAGTCATTTTCCATTCCCGCCTTCAGAGGTGGTCGATTGTAGCTAGTCAGTTGCATGGCTATGTTCGTTATATTACAGCATAGAGTACCAAGGCCAGACATCAGCATAAGCGGATCATGATATAACAATGCACTGTTAGGGTGGTTTGTCAATATGAAACATGGATTTGTTTATGTAAAAATAGATTCCACTGCATTTTTATATCCACGTTGGCGGCTTCCTGTCATGGTGCCTTTGAATTTCTTCACTCCAAACCCAAGACTGTATATAGTTTTTATCAGCCAAAAACTTTTGTCGCCAAAAATATTGCCATATGGTACCGTATGTCGCTAACAAGGAAAAAATTACAGTTTGCGACATTGGTGAAGCCCAGCGCGATCCCTGTTATTGTGTTCATTTCTGATTGAAGCCGTATAAATATTGCATGCGACTTCGAAACCAAAACATGTCGAGACTTGGACAAAATGCCGCTTGCAAATCTGGATAAGTATTTTGGGGTTAAACGGAAACTGATGAATATTTTAATGAGATTCAGAACTGTGCCAAAGTTCCTAGAACTGATAGTTCAGATGGGACAGTAGCCAAGTGTAATAAAGTGAGTGATGCCTGGCTTAGCGTTTGGAATAAAAACTTTCCTTGACAAAATTCATTCTGATGGACAAACAAGAGCTACATGCCATTGGTGTAAAGACTGTGTACATTAAACTCAACGGCAATTACTGCAAAGTTCCAAATCCGTTTTTTTCTTCTTGGGCGAAAAGGATGAAGTCAAGTGCTTCAGTTGTGGTGTGTCACTTCACGGTCTTGATGCTTACGAAGATGTGTGTTTAGTTTGTGACTTACACTATCACTGGAAAGATGCACATGACTGGAAAATTTGGGGTTTCGAGGCTTGGACATAAAAAGTGATTTGTGCTATACATTAAAGAAAAAATTGAGCTTGAAATGTCCAGTGAAAAAAGTTACATTCAAACCTCTGTTAGTGACAGTGTCAGAAGAGAAAGAACCCGATACCGAAGACAAACTCTCCTTTCAGGACAGAACTGTCATGGACAATCTAGAAAGACCATTCCGGACACCTGTGTGACTGTACCCAATGTAGAGACTGTAAGAACATTGCACACTGTCCCTAGGACGTCACACATTGGTCAACAAAAACATATAGTACAGTGACGTGTTTATACTCCACATTGATCGTGTTGATGTGTATTTCATCGTTTTACTTAACCGTTTGGCTTTTATGTAATTTTGTCTTTTGTGTTGTTCCATTTTAAACATGTATTGAAATAAACGTATCCTGAAAAAGTACAAAAACTCTTGTCCTGTTTGTCTTCATGTCAAAAGTGACATTCCATGCACTATGGCTACTCTACTGTCTCTGCTCCCTCTTCCACCATTTTCAAAGTTATCGACGAACACTTAGATCGTGAAAGTAGGGAGGCTTTTTATCTTCGCCATCCCTTTAACATGTTATTTCCTGGATGTAGCGGTACAGGCAACACCGAATTGTTTCAAATGCTTGATCTAACATAAACTTCATTTGATCAATAGTCCACCTCAGAGGATCGTGTGGTGTTACAAAGAGTGGCAATCGGCGTAGAGCCTATTGTGAGAAAGTCAAGGCGATTCCCTCGTGTTTGTGGGACGCATTCCTGACGAAGACGACGGGATAGTGTCTGACCCTAGTCAAACCCATCTGCAGTGGCAGCTGTCACAAAGTACTTGCCTCGAAAGTGCAAGAGAGATCGGGCATGTTACAGGGTTAATTCGATTTGTCCAAGGAAGAACTCCCGAGTTGGTCCGTTGCGAATCCCTAGACAACGTACGATGCCTGTCATCAAATTGATACGACAGACAATTAGTGGCGACGAATTCCAGTATAAAAAGACCCGCGATAAAGGATGAGAAACAGTGTTGTTGTGCTCCTGAACGCCCAATGATGTCATACCACAGAAGCCAGCCCTCTTCTAACCCCAACGGAAAGAAAAGGAAAAGACTTCCTCCTCGTTTAGCCAAACATTGGGACGTGTTGTCCGTCCTGTCCAAAGCCCCTCCACCCATGCGAAAACAACTCATTCAAACATTATCCAAAGACGTCGTCGATACCGTGTGTGAATGTTGCCTGGATGTCTTGAAAAGCACGATACCTTTGTCTCTACATCAGAAAGAATGCTTAGGCAAGCATCGACACGTTCTTCGCCAAATGGTTTAAAACAAAATCCCCATCCGTCAAAAGAAGACGGTACAACACGGACGAATTTTGCCCATGTTGTTAGGACCCTTGCTGAAAGGAGTATTGGGAACGATGTTGGGAGGACTCACGGGAGCAAGATAAGAATAGACCAAAAAGTTAAACGGGACCTCTGCAGTCAAACGATCTCAATCGTGACCTTTGGAGTCGAATGGAAGGACCAAAACTGGCTTTAATGTCTTGCCAACGATGGATTGAATATCATCATTTGAAAGTACAAAGGACCCCGCATTTGCCTCCCAATCCTCATTCGACCGAGATGCCAGTTACAGTACAATGTGCAATCTTTGATGGATCGCCACGATTTGTCTGAAACAGAAAAATCGCAAAAATACGGGCAACTATTGCAACGACTGCAACTCTTTCACCAGAAAGCTTTAGACAAAACAGCTCTAACAACTCTGATGAAAGATTTTAAGACCCTGATGAAAAGTCCATCTCCTCCACCACCGCTACCACCAACCACAGCGGTCAAGACAGATGCAGTGCCACGAATGCCTGAGGAAGAAGAGGTAAGAGAAGTCTTTTAAACACCGTCAGTACCTCTCATTCCTAGTAAGATTCAGAGTCCTTGTTGACCCTTTCCCCACTCCCCACGGGAAGAACTTAAAGCTTAGGTTAAAAACATGATGTCCACTTCTCCTTTATAGAAATAAAAAAGAAAGAGGGGAAACCTGAAATGAATGAAAAAAAAGAAGACCAAAGCCATCCCATCATCACCACCACCACTGTCACCACTACAATCGACTTCTACTCCCGTTGCATATTGGATACATAAAACCGTTTCCAAACCACCATTTCGAGCCATCCAACGTAGCATCAGCGACGAGTGGGTGACGTTTTTTTAAAACTTTTTATAAAAAGGAGAAGGTGTAAGGCAGCATTTATTTCGATTCAGCCCATCTTGCAGGTTAGGGAGGAGTTCAGAAATTGTATCGTTCTGCCAAAACTCTGTATGAAAAGTCTCCTTTTACCTCGAGCGTAACGATGGATACAAGAACAAGCCACATACACTTTACACAAACTTATTCGACGAATATTTTCCAGAAGTCGCACCCGAGTAGAGAGCATCGATCATCAATATCAATGTGTTGTCTCTCATTTGGTCACCTACAATCGTGGCTACAATTGTTTATTTTGTGTTATCGACGTCGTTTGAAAATTTGCCTGAGTCGTGCCATTGACTTCCAAATCGAGCAGTGACTTAGTACGAGCCCTCAAACTGGTGTTAAAAGAAAGTGGTCGTCACCCTCTTCGATGGCAAAGCGAAAAGGCACATAATTTCTGAACCTAGCTTTCCAAAAAGAATTAAAGAAACCTGACATTATTTTTTTATTTCCACCACCGAGAATCCCAAAACGAAAGCCAACATCGTTTTCTACGCAACTTGAAAGAACGGATGTGGAAATATTTTACGCATCAACACACCCTCAAGTACATCGACGTCTTACCCCACGTACTCCAAGCGTACAACCAATCTTAGCATCGGAGCATCGGACATGCCCCCCCCCCCACCCCGATGAAGTGACTCCCGACAACGAAGTGACTGTTTTGAGCATCTGTTTGGTGCGTCCCGACGGTGGCTATCCCAAAGAAAGGAGGAGTGTTGGCAGCAGGAGATTGGGTGCGCATTGGCAAAACCAAACGCACTTTCGACAAAGGTTGCTTATCCAACTCGACCAACGAATTGTTTCGTGTGATTGGACGAGTGCGTGGCCGTCATCCAATCGTATATAAATTGGAAGACAGGAACGGGGAAGTGTTAAAAGAAACGTTTTACTTGCCCGAGTTACAACGCGTGACCAAAAAAGAAGACGAAATATACGACATCTGAAGCATTCTCGAACGAATAACCCGTAAAAAGGGAAAACGACGAGTCAAAGAATTCAAAGTACGTAGGAAAGGATATCCACCCAGTTTTTATTCTTGGATCAACGCATCGCAAGTCATTGGCTATCAAAATAAGCGATCGTCATGCTCTTCAACACAGCCTCAGCTGCCACAACCGCCGTAACCACTCCTACACCCAGTTCGTCTCTGCAAGATCTACAGAAGTAACCCTTGTAGGTGTAGTGTGGAAAACATGTGACCAAGACTCAAATCGTCTTTTTCTGTATTGTCATCGGTGCTGCCATTGCCAAATTGAGTTTTCAACAAGGACACAAACAATTGTGGACCATTTTATTTAGAAGTTGTATCGGTACCTTCTTTCCAATCCTTCCCTGAAATACTCATCTAACGGGAACAACGGGAGTCTTGCGTCCAACGTTAGTCATCAGTCCAAAAATAACCACAACAGCAATCCCATTTTCGACACTCCTCTGTCTTTGAATGACCCTAGGACAGTAGAAGAACTCTGGGATTATGAACACAATAACCACTTTTACTTAACCTTACCCACTGACAGTTCCATGGTGGTGTTTCCCAACAATAATTTGTGTTGTTGCACGGACAAACTACCCCAGACCATCCAGTTAGATCACGAAGCCCATTGGGATGTGGCTTTGGTGGAAATGATTTACCCTACACAAATCAAAAACATCACTGAAACTCAAAACACTTTCCAGATCGAAATCATGAATCCCACATTGCAATAAGTGATTAATAAAATCGGGTTTTCAGGTGACACAAAGTCAGCAAGCAATCCATCATTCACCATCTATACTGTGAAAATTCCGGCAGAATATTATTTGGTGGACACAATTACTGACAGGTTCGAGGCGGCGTTTGGCAAAGCCTTGAACAGAACCAGAAAAGTGTTAAGACTGAATACCATAAAGTGGCTCGTCACCTATTGATGAAATTTCTGAATACCAAAACGTTTTCCATCATATTTAATGGTAGTTTGTTTGAAATTGTTGGTGACGTCCACAGATGGTAGCACGAAATTTCAGAGCCAGGAGATCAACGATAATATGGATGTTTACGACGCCTTTGGATCCCCTGTAGAACTGAACGAAGGACTCAATTTCATCTTTGTGTACCCTGATGTGGTGGAGTAGAACGTGGTGGGATGCACCTCCGTACCGTTACTGCGTGTCATTCCTTTCAAAGTGGATTCTACCACGACCAATGACCAGGAAAGTGGAAACACCTATCACAATCACCGCGAATTCGTACATGCTCACTATTTGCCCGTCAGTAAGACGTATTTTGACACTGTCAACATTACTATAAAAGGAGATCTGGGACAAAATATTCCATTCACCAAAGGGAAAGTCACAGTGAAACTCCATTTTCGAAAACGATTCTCTAACGAGTTTTAAGTCATGTATCCAGTATACCGAGGAGTCGCTCGACAGCGAGGACATGGTTTAGGAGAGATGCTAAAATCAGCCTTTCGTTCGGTGACTCAGGGGTTGAAACCGATGGTGACACGAGGATTGCATGCCTTGAAAGATGCCGAACTGACGCTTGCAAAGAATTTCTCCAAAATGTCATCATCGAATAACAAAACCCCAAAGAACTTTCTTGAGAGCACTTTGAGCAGAACGACCGCCAAGTATCCGATACGACTCGTGGAAGTAAAAACTTTTACCATTCCCGCTTGACATTAAGCGATGATCGAAGATCATCTGTTCCAAGGACAGTTACCCACATGTTTAATCATTAGTATCGTCAAAAATTCAACCTTCATTGGAACCTTCGAGGAAAGTCCTTTTGAGTTTGAGCACTACAATGCGTCCAAGATCGCAGTCAGTGGAGATGGCAAAACCCTGTGTACCAGGGTTTAGATCCTGACTTTAGTGACGAGAAGAAGAATTACTTGAGATCGCACTTGTCACTGCACGAAACCACGGGACAGTTAGGGACCAAAACCAGTCGCGGTATTATGTACGAAGATTATGCAGACGGTTACACTTTGTGGGCCATTGATTTCACTCCAGACCAGCGACGAGGGACATTTCCACCCTATAAAATCTGGTCGGATTATGGTGGAATTTCAATTTGCAAAGCCAATACCCGTAAACAACACGGTGAACGTCATTTTGTGTGCCAAATTCGATAATTCCGTAGAAATCAACAGTTTGAGAGAAGTCATTCTAGACTATTACAAGCAACGGAAGACTGTAATCCCTCTTTGAATGGTGAAGAATCTATGGAAATGAAATGGGATGATACGGTGTAAACAGAACTCCAAGAGATAGACGAAGAGGTCATATTGATGAGATCCATATGGCCAGAACAAGAACAACATTTAGTCTCCTGATTTGCCAAGCACCTGACAGGAAATAATACAAAATTGATCAAGAAAAATTGCTATGGATGTCAAAATGACCATCCCAGTCAAATTCAACACGATAAATGTCTGATGAACAGGCAAGAAGAAATATTGGACGAGTATCTTGACGAAACTTGGAGTCTCTTCTCGGAAGAAGCTGTGTTGCATCAGTGGTACAAAGACTTGCGTAATCATTCCTCTCCTTGTCAAAAATAATTTGTTTGTTTTATTGTTAATTTTTAATTGTTTGGTTGTTTGAATAAAAATGTTGTGTTTTGAAACAAACTGTCTGCCATTTGTTTTCAAATTTTTATAAACATACATGGTCTTTGACTTCTGTCTATCCCTCACCCTAAAATCAAGTCATATCGTTCCGACCCAACAAAAAATCGAAGAGATGTTTTCAATCGCGTCCGACCTTGAACCATATAAAGCGAAGCAGTCTACAGTCTGACTATCATTAAGTCAGCGGCGAACAGAGCAACAAGCAATTAATGCAAATAGAAATTGAGCTAGCGACGGAGATAATTACCTCCCAAGCGTTGAGCGCACTAAGAGGCCATGGTATCTTAGTAGCCTCCGCTTGGAGTTTACGAACGCAGGAAACCAGAACAACATTGCTCTTAATATGGGACAAACAAGTTGAAGTAAGGAAAAGGCCCAGGAATCGAAAAGGTGGAAAAAAGCAGCAACGAAAGTGGGAGCAACAGATGCAGACCCAGTCAGTGAGCAGCCCGCCATTAACGACCCAACAAGAAAGAAAACAGCAGCCGACCGAGCCACATAGAACAACCTCCCCAATCAAAGGAGTAGAAGTTCATTTAGGGCCAGGCCAAAGTTCTTGACTTCCCAGGAAAATACCGGACCACGTTCCAGGAAAACCACTAACATCATTACTACTGCTACCACAACTACAACATCAACACCAACCATTGGAGATGTTTGCAAATATAGTATCCCAACCTCCAAAAAGCAAAACACCACCAAAAAGCAAAATACTAACCGTGAGGTTCAAATGGACATTAGTATGGATACCATCAGAGAACACCACTGAAGAATGGCAATAACAGCTGAATCAACGGTTGAATCAGATTTGGAAATCTCGTCTTCCTCAAATGAGGAAGATATCGAAGAGCAAATGAAAGAGGAGATATAAGTCGAAAAGGAGGAAGAAATATATCCGGAGATGTTAGAAGATGAAGAGGAATTTGACCCAGTGAGACAAAGGCTTTTAGTCAGGACTAGGGGAAACGCTGCAGTGTAAAAGGAAGGCAGGCAATTTCATCAATGCTGTCAAATACCTGGCCTAGAGAACTTTAAAAATCAGGAAGCCAAGACCCCAGCAATGGCATAATGGAGTCAGATACCTCACCTAGTCCTCTCATTAGGCGTGGCAACAACATCCCCTTTCCAGTCTGGTGGAAGCTGCTGACTATTTGTCAGAATTACGCAGATACGAGGCTTTCCCTGTACAGACCAGCGAAGAAACACGAAGCGCGG
Source organism: Sinohyriopsis cumingii (assembly GCA_028554795.2). Taxonomy (NCBI): domain Eukaryota; kingdom Metazoa; phylum Mollusca; class Bivalvia; order Unionida; family Unionidae; genus Sinohyriopsis; species Sinohyriopsis cumingii. The sequence goes on from CM068839.1 coordinate 27,770,815, forward strand.
CAGGATGCGGAAAAGAAGAAGACCGCCGTGGAACTTTCAAACTGCCTTTATAAAAACAGCCCTTTTCAGGACTATCAAAATGCCTCATTATTTTAGGGATTCCATTTTGGCTTGGAATCCCAATTCGATTAAACCACAAAGACTGGTATGATCCTTCATTCACCGTTCAGAATTGAAACCGATACACGATATTGACGAAACTTTTACTTTTTCGCTTAGACAAATTATATATGTAAGAGTAGATTACTACATTATGTACACCATGTACTAGTTAAGTCGGTTAGTTAGGCGATAGTAACATTTTATTCTACTTAATATTGCCTGATTCTAATTACAATTGTGGCTCATACAGAATTGTTTATAGGGAATCCCAATAATTATAACAATACGAAGAATTTGACATAAAGTAGGCCATGGCGTTTCAGGTATGCTCCGGCGACCTTTGGTCCTCCATCCCGGGTTTCTTTCCTCCCTGCCTGCTCGGACATTAAAAGACGTGTGTGTGGGCCAAGAATAGTTTTACTGTTACTTCATATTTTCTAAAAAAATTCACTCAAGTTATAATACCTCTGCACATCTTTTAGATGATTATTCCCCACGCTATAAAATTGTCTCGGAGAATAAACAATTGAATTACATGCACGCCTTCGCAATTTTGAAAGGAATTTTCGAAACAGTGCTATCTAGACAGTTTATCAAGGAATTATATAAATTAACTTCTGCCGAAATAATTTATCATAGTCAGTGATGCAAATAGTTCATCATTGGAACCCAATTTCATGCACGTGCCAAGGGATTAACCACGTCAAGTATACACATATAGAAACACATGCTTGCAATTCCGATAATCGTAAAGATAAATATTTCTTTCGTAGATGCAGATACATTTTCAAATACAAATTAAACCTTTGTAGAGGTTACAATGTAATCCAACACCCCACCTCCAATTTTATATACTAGACGACTGTTTTAAAACTGTAAATTCAGCATATACACTTAAATTATGATGAAAACAGAGTGAAATGGAATTCATAAGACACCTGCAGATAAGTTTTTGATATTATTGTTCAGGAATATGACAAAAATGTATAATTTGTACTTTGTGAACATACTAGACTTTTTTAATTTTATGAAGAGATGGAAAAGTAAAATTAAAGTAATTTCATCACATACTTCTGTCATTGAACAAATAATACACACATCGCCATGTATTAAATTACACCCAGTTTTTTCAACAGCTAAATAGAAATCTGAACTTTCAAATCGTCAAGGCACCAGTATGTAGAAGAGACCACATACGACCCCACCCCCCCAACTAGTTCAAAGAATTTGTCATTGCAGCCTGCTGGAAGATGAGTATCACTTTGCTTTAGAATGCCAATAGTTTTGCCTCTACGAAAGAAACATAGAAACTCTTATTTTAGGATAGGTACCATATTTATTAAATTACTTAATTCCACTAAAATTAGTGAAGTTAGAATATTGGGAAATTGTATTCATAGAGCACTAATTGAACGTAATAATATGATAATATCACCTAAAGTTATATTATACTTTTCCTCGTTTAATACATGCATTACTACGTCATTGCTTTGGAATGCCAATGTTAATGCCTCTAAGAAAGAAGTATATAAACTCCTCACATTGCGAACAACTGTCCACAGACAAATTTCCCCTGTGGACTGCAGGCCCTGCACCTTGCTGATGATGACGCTGTTAAATGGATTGTCATGCACTGCACACGATAAATAAATAATAAAAATGACTGTGTATTCAAATATAATTTGCTAATGATATTAAGTAAAGCACGTTGATGGCTGTTAATATATTGATGACACTCTTTGTCTCTTCTCTCGAATGAGGCCGATAAATGAGCTCCCCCCCCCCCAATAATACTGAATGGCGGTTTAGGGGCTGATTGTCTATTCATTAAAACCTGCAAAAATCTATCACTTTTGTCTGCACACCTCGGTTTATATTTTAGACACTTACTGGCATTTCTAGCGGCTGTTGAGCTAAAGTTCGCTGAAGGGTTCTTTTTGGCGATATGTGCATACTATTTCCATGTCAAATCCTATGCTTGACGACTTGTAAATTCAAGTAGAATAACACGACCTTCTGTCCTGTGGCCATTTTGAAATTTGCGCTAGATGTGTCTATTACCTTATACCTTGGAGGGTCTAAAATGTACGCAGGTGTGTTTCGCAAAGAATTTGCATGCAGCAAAATTGCACAATTTAATAAACAGGTCACATCAGACTCACATATCTTCTATCATTTTCAGCATAGATTTTGGGATCGGATTTATCTGACTACTCCCGAATGAGGTCATGTATGTGATTCAACAAGCACATTCTGTTGTATTCATAGTTCGTAACATAAAGCGTGCATACATGAATGATATTATGGATGTTTATGTGCGTGTGTGTGTCTATCACACTATCTCACTTATTCGTATGTGGATTTATGTAAGCATGTGTATCGGTATGTGCACATACATATATAATGCACACGTGTTTATATGAATTACGGAATGTGCTTTATGGTGTGGATATGTATATGTAAGCATGGTGTATACGTAGTAAGCATGGTGTATACGTAGTAAGCATGGTGTATACGTAGGCATGGTGTATACGTAAGCATGGTGTATACGTAAGCATGGTGTATACGTAAGCACACATTTTTAGTTTTACTGAATGTTTCTAAATTCGATAGATTTGTTATTCATTATGTATTAAACGTGTCACAATAAACGTTTGTAACAAATGTATATGTATATAATTGCTAATGGCCAATCGGCTCAATGCCAGTAAAGTTCTCACATATATTTGGAAGGTAAATGAATACGATTTATTTCATGCTAAAGGTGTGCTTTAAATAACAAATATGTTTTTTATTTCCATTACCAGACTAACGTGATATTATTATTATCTCACACATTTAATCTTGAAAGATCCATATGCCGTGTGGTCCTCAGTTTTTGTAATAAAACAGTAAAACATACACACTCAGGTATGCTCGAACACGAATTTACAGTTAATATGGATTACAATATGTAATTTAGCGTTCAACGGGTATATATATTTTGAAAAATATACTACAGAGAGGTATACACATTTCAGTATGTCAAAAGTCACACATACATGTAATGAAATATGCACAATAATACAATTCATACTATCTAGTATGTGAGGCTTTAGAATATACTAACTTAAATATGAAGCTATGATGCAATGGCTCATTGGACAAGGCGATTGACTCCTCATCAGAAGGGGCGAGTTTTGATTCTCACGATCGAATAAGCTTGTTTAGGCTACCGTTGTGTGGTGTGTCCGGATGTATGTTACTGCCTTCAGAGAGTTGCAGTACCGTTGAACTAACGAAAACACACACACACACACACACACACACACACACACACACACACACACACGCAGACTTACAGGTGAAAGAAATTTCAGGTCTATGTAGATGATATAAAAATATATAAAGTATTAAGAGTACATGTCTGGCTTCACCTGTTTTTGTATGTATGTATGTATGTATGTATGTATGTATGTATGTATGTATGTATGTATGCATTCATATGTATATAAATATATATATATATATATATATATATATATATATATATATATATATATATATATATATATATATATATATATATATGTGTGTGTGTGTGTGTGTGTGTGTGTGTGTGTGTGTGTGTGTGTGTGTGTATGTGTGTGTGCTTAATAATTTAGTTTTCGCTTTCATTGATTTTACAAAAGGAACATACTTCTTTAATTTCTGTATAAATATCCTTTCCGTCGGATTCGTTTAGAATATCGGTTGATGCGTAAATAATATAGGCTTATGCTTTCGACACAGGGGTTACTTTCCAAACAAAAGAGCAAAGCTAACGTGATTTTGTACAAGACGTTTAAAATGCTAATTCCCAAAGAACTTAAATGGTCGCGTTTAAGTAGAGATATGCGAACGAATCAGCCGGAAAATCGTTTACAAACGCTGATTCTTTCCATCATACTATAAGAGCTATCAATATGCTGATGGCTATATTCTAAGTACAATTACGTGACACTATACACTTTGTTAAAAATAGACCCATGGAAAAGTAGACATTTTTTTCTCTCACACAAGCGAACGACGCAGTACATAGTTGAATAGCGTATATTCAGTACACTAAAGTCAAGGAAAATGCTGTTTACCTACTGTGATCATGTTTCACACGAAAAAACTTTATTGTGAAGCTTTTTATCATTACCAAATCTTCAATGAATCAAGAGTTCCCAGAGAAGATGTTAATAAATAGCACACTTTTTATCCAGAGCACTGCCTTGTTTGATTTAACTCTGATGTGATTCCCACTTAAACTCCTTAATAAGAATTCGTGGGATTTATTTGTGTAAAAAGACTTTGTAATTCAGCCAAAAGTCAAATTAATTCATTCATCTCTCACTGCATATCTGATTGCTCAGTAGTTGTAAATATAATGTTGACCATATTTCAATTTATGATGATCATACTGTTGAGTATTTATGCGGGAGGTAGTGGGTTCGATCCCCGGCCGAGTCATACCAAAGACTTAAAAAATGGTACTAACAGCTGCCTCGCTTGGAGTTCAGCATTAAGAGGTTAGTGTTAGGACTGGTCGGCCTGGTGTCAGGATAATGTGACTGGGTGGGACATCATGCTACATGTCTGTGGCATGCTGCCCCAGTGCTAGACATCACTATAAACTGCCACATTGCAGACTTCGTAGCGATATGACTGAAAAATTGCTTAAGCTACGTTAAAAATAAAAATCACATCACATCACTGTTGAGTATTTTGAGAAACCTGAAAATTACTAAACTAGCCAGACTTGGGCCTATTTTAAATCATTATATGCGCCGCATTTTTAGACCCTTTTTACAACGAATCTAAAGTAACCGTTAAAAATTATCTTACAATGTTTTGTTAGATTAAAAGGGGAAGCTGAGAGAACAGAAATTTACATATATGCACTATGATAGATATATGCAGAAAAATAGTTTGAAGTACACTCTGTGTTACTGTTGGATAATGCCCTATAACACTTTGTGGTTACTGTTGGATAATGCCTTATAACACTCTGTGGTTACTGTTGGATAATGCCCTATAACACTATGTGGTTACTGTTGGATAATGCCCTATAACACTATGTGGCTATTGTTGGATAATGCCCAATAACACTATGTGGTTACTGTTGGATAATGCCCTATACAATGACCCTTTAGTAGTATAGGTAACATAAACTATACACAAGAATCAGAAAGGTAAATTACAGCCCCTATTATGGAACAATTTTCGCAACAACATTCTGGGTTTTGAATTACCTGTAAATGACGAACGTGACACAAGAAACTATACATAGTAATTAAAAAAGAAAATGGTGGTGAAAAAATTAAGTTGGTTGTATGTTCGCGAATTAAGTTGTAACAATATGGTGTAAAGATTAAGAAGTAGATACTTATAATAAATCGTCCATTATTATATCATACCCTTGAATTTGCTAAAGACTTTATAGGCAAATTAGGTTTAAATACAAAACAACATCGTTATTGGTCCCTATAAGTTAGAACTGGCATATTTAAAAAGAAACAGTCTTTTTACGCTAAGTAAAAACACACATGCCGGTGAGGTAGAGACGAAAACACAAAAAAGTTACATAAACAAATACCGATCTATGTAATTTGTATTCGTCAATTTACATAACGAGAATCTTCGAGGACCTTTCTATGCTTAAGTACTTATGATGAAACTTTGCATATCGAGTTCAGTGTACGTTTATTGTTAATCTGCACAACAGATAAAACCTCATGCTTTTGAAGCGTTTACCAATACAGTTTACAATGCAGTTCTAAAGCTCTACACTCACATAAAATATGGTATTCAATTTCAATATTTACTTTTGCCGAAGAGATGTTAGGCATCGGTTTGGTTATCGTGATTTAGAGGATGATCGACCAGCGTACCTTTTTGCAAATATTTGTCGCAGCACATCTTTGTCGTTATCAGCATGGCAACTTACCATTAAGACTGACGTATTCGCTAGGTATTCGCTAGGCTCTTAATAATTTGGTAGCTTGTGATGGTTAACTTCTCTTGTTTTGGGTGGGTGTGCATGAGTGAATTTGTATTAGAGTCCGTTCGAATAACGGTCAGAGAGATAGTGTTAACATAAGGTCAAGTAACGGAAAAAACCTACAATGCATGATTTATATTACATACAAACTATGTAATTAAATTATGAATTCGCTCAACCAAGGGAAAAAACCATGGGCCATTGGAAATAGGTATCCTAATATAAAATTGTCCAGGAGTATCATAACGTAAAATTGTCCAGGAAAAAGTATTAATAAAGGAGGACTAGAGAAGATTATTCTTACTTCTAAGGGCGTGTTAAAAGTTTGGTAGTTAGAGGGAGCTAATCCTGGCTAAGCTAAAAATAAGGGTGGGTGTGATCACAGACGTAATTCAAGGTTTTAAGTACTCTCACGCGAAATTAAACAATCTAAGTATCTTGTAAGAAGTCAGAATTTTGAAACTAATAAGTATTTCTTGTTAAATAAATCGTACAAGAGACTGGGGTTTGGAAGAATTTGAGAGACTCGGAACCTGAGAAAGAGAGATTCTTATGCATTGAAAGAGCGAGTCGCGAAAAGACGCAAATGTATTGTCTCAATTGCATGCAGTATACTCACTGATTTAAGTTTGTAATTATTTGTTTAATTTATTCATTTCAAATCATACGCCAATTTCCTTTGAGTTCAGAAGTCGACTAATGTCTAAAAATATTTAATCAATTTTAACTTGTTCGGATTTTGTGTTTTGTATGTAATATAAATCATGTACTGTAGGAATTGTTTGCATTACTTTGATAGGAATTGTGGTTTGTATGTAATAGAAATCATGTATCGTAGGAATTGTTTGCATTACTTTGATAGGAATTGTGAGAATGGATTTATTTGTTTTAAATGATATGTATCATGTATGCCAAGAGTCGATCCTACTATGTTTATGTCAGCAATTTAGTTAAGACAAGACACGAAGTCCGTTATTTCATTTGTGTAATTAAATTATGAATTCGCTCAACCAAGGGAAATCAGCAGGTATCGACCTAAATTTTTAGAATATTGAACTACTGCTTTTTTGGTTTTGTAATGCAGATTGATTTAAGACTATTTCTTGCACATTCCCAAGTGGCAAAACCATATGTAGTAGATTTGGTAAGGAAAATATATATTTCAGTCGTTTTTATGTACTTTCTTAGTATCAGACACATTGCAAAACTCAGCTTCCGCCTCCATAAGACAGAACATGCATTATTTTAGCATGAAAACTTTTAAAAATTATGCCTGTCACCTTGTAGAAAATTTACTTTTGTTTTTTGCATACATAACTTCTCATGGTTAATTCGTAGTTAAGAACACCTTGGATAATGTCAATATGTATATTGTAAGATTACGACTTTATACCCGATTCTAGACACAAAGAAATTGCCTGTCGTTTACCCATTACGCAACTACCGGTCCGGGCTAAATTAAAAAGGAATTCTACAACCTGGACGACAAGGCAGAGACTCCGATGTGTGTTTTGTAATCCATCAGTGTGCCACGACTGACTTGAATGCAATTTCGGGCTTAGAGAAAACGGAAACCAGGGAGTGACTAGTAAGTGTAAAATTGATCAGGGCAGTTTTCTAAGAGACCAGACAGTATCCAATCAAAACTTAGAGATTTAAATCTGGGCTAAATCTAAACAAGCAGCCGCTTATGTTCGAACTAAATCCATTTTTCAATCAGTACATGTGGGAACCTCGCCTTGGGCGGATGATAGACAAGTTGATAGCCATTAGACTGTACTCTGAGTAGCATGAGTTATGCGCTCGTTAAAACAGGCAAGGAAATTCTAGTTCGAATTATAGGTTTGGATTTGCGAACAAAGGCTTCTTGAGGTAACATATCATCGCCCGAATTATTTTATTTAATTTATTATAGAAGTCCCACCCAGGTTCAATTTTGGTTGCAGGTTAAATTATTTAAAGACAGATGTAAATGTCTGAGCCCCCAGTCAGCAATGCCGACGGTTAAAGGATTGAATCTACAAAAAGTAAAATTCAACGTATGACAATTTAATGACAATTCGATAGTCAAATGATTAAAATTTCCCAAGTACTCTCCTTCCGCTCGACCCTGTGATAGCCTATTGCATAATTTGGTTAGTAGTGTGACATAGCTTTCCACCTGTCTTTGTATTCTATTCATCTGTGTGTTCTTTTCTCCTATTCCTCCTGTTCCTTGTCTTCCTCCCGACTTTCTCCAAATTCCTTCTCCTGTCGACTTCTCTATAACCTTCCTTCTTCTCCACTCTCTCCTCCTCGACTCCTTTTCTTTCTCCTCCTCGACTCTCTAGACCGCCTAGACTCGTCTGCTCTGCTAGTTTCACTTCCGTCTCCACTCTTAGAGACTCGGGACTCAACTAAACCGGAAATTGTAACTCTCAAAAGCTTCCTGTTAAAACACAAGGACGGTACAATATTTTCCTAAGCCCTGTCATCTCACACTACACACACCCTACCATCAGATAACAGCTATTAAATTTCTTCGGTCACGCTTTCATTCACATCGAAATACTCATACGTTCTTTTATGGTAAAATAACGTCGTAATAAAAGCACGGTATCATATACTTCTCATTCATACATCAATAAATTGCGTCACATCCGTACATATTCCTAATCCCATTATACTAAAAAATAAGACAACAATCAGACACGTGTCTTTACATTACAACTCATACAAAGTACACACATATTCAAATATCCATGCATCCATATTAATTAATCTTACACACTTCAACCATTTTCAAAATTCACAATTTAAGCATGTGCAAATTCTAACATATCACATGAATTAATGCACTAGTTTACTACGAAGTAACCTATTAGCGAATTACAAAATTAATTCTGACCACAAGCTAACAATCTACATAATTCTCTACATAATATTCAAGCTCATTTCTCAAATATGCATGTAAATTGAACACAAAGCTAATTCTATGTACTAAACGATCCTATTAATGAAGTTTACATACTACATTAATTACAATTACAATTCCGTAATATTCTGCAAAAATCGAACTTTGTCTCTCCTTATAAACTCCTCTCTAAGTTTTACCGCCAAATAACGAGTGGCTGTCTCGAAGTAACCCTTATTGCCCAGCAATCTGTCAAGGCGCAACTAAATTTTCGCTTGCTAGTTAGAAGTTATAATTCGGATCGAAATTGTTTTCACACCCTCTATCTCAACTCCAACTGGATGTCGTTTTGACCCGATCCAATCAAACTTAGCGGACAATGTCCTGCTCGCTGTCTGTCTACGTGGGGACGGATTTAGAACACGCCCGTTCCTCGCGGTTACAAAGCTGTAACACATATGTGGGAAGTCGCTCGATCTAACGCCTGTGCCGATCAAAGATGTCTGGTCTTCTCTCTGGTCACGGTAACCTTGCGTAAGAGATTAACTCTAGCCTGCGGCAATGTTATGACATCAAATCATGGTTTGTAATAATACCTTAGTTTATACCCGACTTACTAACTGGGGCTGAGCAAACGTGACAACCAACCATAGGTATTTATAACCTAAAGCGACTTTTAATTTTGGATTCGCAAAATATCATTTGTGCTTAAGTAGGTAGCCGCTTTTGTTGAAAGCCACACTATTTGTTTCGTCCAAATTAACGTTTAATCCCCATTCATCACAATAAATACAAGTCGATTAAGCAGTCGTTAGTTAGTCGTTTTAGAACATATAAATAGACAATCTGCAAAAAGCAAACTGTTAACACGTATAATTAATGTCTACACCATAGCTATCATTTGACAGTGCACTTTCAAGGTCATATACATATAAGGAGAAACGTAATGGTGACATAATACAACCTTGACGTACACCAAAAGGACAACTGTAGGCATCATTTCGCCACTTTGTGGTCCTTTTTATATATGTATGCATATTTAATATTATATTACAAAATTTCAGTTTTGGAAAATTATTCCTCTAGTAACGTTAGATTATGCAGGAATCTTTAATTAGGTGGAAATGGCACTTTATTTATTTAAATAGCCCAATGTTACTACGGATAAAAATGACCTACAAAAGTTGTACAGTTATAAATTATAACATTGTAGACATACACAAGGTTAATTACTTTTTGAACGCTGTCGTTTTAAAATCTGCAATAAAGTTATTTAACAGTAAACATTCCTAGGTATAGGCAAACATATGCTAACACTTATTCTGGATTTTTAAGATTGTCTGATTACAAGATTAGCAAGTACGTTTAACAGTGTTGTAGTAAAAGAAAACGGTTTGACAAAGTTTGAAAGTACAGCAATCGACTGTTCTAATGCACTAAAAATTTTAAGAGCTAAAATGATCTAAGCAAACGTGGCTACAACGTTTAAGAGCTGAATGGGTATGCTTAAAGATGGTTCCTTATATAAAGTCCCTTGTACAGAATAGTGGAAAAGGTTAGTTAACCCGATATTTTGATTCTGCTTTGTTCGCGACATATCCAAAAAAGCTAATGTAGATTGATTACTGGGCAGCCTACTAGTCAAGAATATTACAGGCATAAAATAGGATTTAATGAAAGACCGTGAACAAAATAAGAGTTTTAAATTCTGTTTGCATGCCTTTAGTTTTAACTTCTTGCCAGTGTACTATGTACAGGTAAGGTATCCGGAAATACCTTAGAGTTAACACTACAATCCCCTCTAAATATTGGTTAAAAGATACGAAACAATTTATAAAACTGCTCATCCTGCTGAACAAAGGTTAATAGATACAAACCTTGAATAGCAGCACCCTTTAACACTAGAAGGGACGGAAACTCTTTGCTATTGTACGATTTATAAAAGATGTCATCACCTAATTGCTTACTATATGATATATAAAGGTTATAATCTATTCGCATATAAAACACAGACCTATTTTTGTTGCAGAAGCTAATTTGGTATGGTTTATCAGGAATAAGGAAATAGTTCTAAAATATATACAGCACAGGGAGGAGATGAACATTATTATGGAAATTAAAAATAAATTTATAAAAGTAATCTGAATTACCAATATTTTGTGGGTAAAAATTAACGAGGGCGTTGTGTTTGCCAAAACTAAGCATTTAAAGGCACAACAACCAGTTATCCTTCGTTGGAATAAATTAGGACCCTAGCCACAATCCATACATTCAGGTACGGACGAATATGCTATTTGTCGCACAACCACGAAAAATTGGTGTCCAAGAACATTAATGAATTCACATTAGCACAAACTAACATGAATGTCCAAACAGAATACAAAGGGATCGCATTCCTTTAAATGGATTTATTTTGCAAACTTTTTTCCCCTGATACTAACCCAATGTGACATACAAATTCCAAAATATATTAATATCTTATATTTGCTTATAGACTGTATCGAGAGGAAAAAAAGTTGCAAATCGTGTTAGTACATTGTCAGGAGTTGTGCTCTTTAAAAATATACGGTTATGGAAAACATAATAAATCGGCACATTTTGGATTAAAGACATCTAACACCTATCAAGTGCAAGGTGGGCGTGAATTAATTCCAGAGGGAATACACAACGATGCAAGCCAGAGATATACGTGTTATTTTTAGCACACGAATTTACAGAAAGAAGAGGAACTTATAAAAGACATTGTTTACAACATGGAAGGTAATAAAAAGGCTATTTTGTGTGAAAAAGGTAAACAAAGTACATTTTAGACTTATCTCGATAGGTTTAGTTCCGACATGGAACTGCTTTTCTGGAATGAAATACAATGCCTGTGCTTAGAATCTAAAGTTAAGTTACCTTGCAAACAGTTATGGTAAAACAACATGAACAAAAGCGCTGTTAAGAAATTGTTTTATATTGGACAACACTTTTTATATTGGAGTATGTTTGTCATTTACAATTGGTAGTATCCATTCAATGCACCTATAAAAGTGGTCCCATTTTAACATTGTTGTGCTTATTATTGTAACTATTTCGAACTCACTAAATGCAGCGTTTGCTTGAAATCCACCATTTCGAATTTATACTACTTTTAGAATTTTATTTTTCAAATTTATCTTCCCAGTTAAGCATGCTTTTAAGTTGATAGGTAATGTAAGCTCAGTGAACAGTGGATATCATTCGAAAGCAAATTAATTTTTTATTTAATTTAATCTGACGGTCAAGATAATTTAAAAAAAAATCAAGATAATTTAAAGCTAAAGAAGGTTAATGGTTAATTTAATTTAAGCTTATTGGTATGGTACTTTGAAACGGTTATAATATTTTGAAGTTAACAGTTAAACTCATTTGAAATTAACAGTTTTGAATTAGGAATTAAATTTCTTAATTCATGTTATTTAAACCATAAGTAATAGACATACGTAGCCAGATTGTAATACGGATACTGTGAAGTATGATTGCCTAGCAACGATTGACTTTCTTAGACGTGTTTTTTACCACTCAAGTCTACCCTAGCGACAAACTTCAATGTAGCGTGCTTTAATGAATACACAGTTATTTTATCACATTATGTATCATACCAAGGGACAGTGGCCTATGGTCAATCATATATACTGACCCCTGCTACTGGACAACCTCTTCATGGGAACACGCTCTCTGCTTCATTCAGCAGTTTCTACTAAGATGAACAGTAAAAGTACACGGCAAGTAGTATCCGATTATTAATGGACTTCATATATTTTACTTAGTGTCGGAAACGGACTATAGCTTCTGAGATCAAAACGTCTGCTATACAGTAGACATTTTATCCTAGTTTGTATACATTATAGTAAACTTTCCTTTCAGCAATTTGAATTTTGTTTTGCATGATTATGTATTTCATTTATTTATTCATTTATTTTTCAAGACTGGTTATTTCATGATCGCGTAGAAGGAATTGGATTATTTTGTACATTTATGCTTAGGGACTGATTTGCCCGATGGCAAATATAAGATAATTCATACCGATGAAAAATTAAACCACCTAGTCGTATATCTACACAACTGTTGGATGCTATTTCTTGGGAAGATTCGTAATATTATATCCTCTGAGACTGGACGTACTAATCTTTATTCCAAAGGACACAATCGTTAATCAAGATGAAATATGTTTAGGAGTTTGTAATTTTGAATGCCGCTACACATACGCAAGCCGATGGACACCGACTGCTTCCGACTATGAAGCGAATTCAAACTTTTACAGAAAGGTTGAATGTAATGCAAAAAAATGTTAGTTGATAGTGACGCATCAAGGAGAGAGAGAGAGAGAGAGAGAATTTTTTAAAAACAAGTGTTACACACGCGTATATCAGGTCATAATGTTACTACAGTACATGGAAATAATGTTTTAAAGGTTTTGTCTCGACGAACAAAACAGCCTAAATGTAGTCTTGTACAAAAATGATAAAGTATTTATTACCTAGACTATAAAAGATCGATGACAATATTGTTTCACCTGAATTATAGGAAAGCATAAAAAATATACATAAAAAAAATCTTACAAAACATTTAGATTGCACTGTCATGCACACTCCAAACACTGCAAGTTCAGGCGATCAAGGTTACTGAGTTTGCTTTCGGTGCTATTTGCCTTTTCTTTACCCCAACTCGGACATGTATTTGCACTTTAGAGGACAATGTTGAAACAAACATGGATACAATAACGATATAGTTATAAACGGGTAAACATTAGGCTAGCATAAATGTCCGAGACTAAAAATTATCTTTTTTATTTGTGGAAATATATAAATATTAACTAAGAAAATATATAAATATTGAATAAAATGTGTGCCTATTTCGAACGTCACTTTCGTCGAATGCATCTGTTCCTTGGCACTAAAAGGGCCATCTTTACGAGTCGGAATATAGTACTACTTTGAGTGACAGCTATCATACAATATAATCCCTTGACATTCTTAATTGTTTTCCTTATCTGTAAAGGACAAATATTGTGTCATCTTCATGTCAAGCCGAACACCAGTTAGCAATGTTTTATGGTAAGAAGGTGCTGAGATGATCAAATTGGAACATTTTCTAATTTGTCATGCTTTCACATTTTCTTGTGGGCTCTCGTTAAGGCGTACATATTTCCCACCTGTTATTGAAAATAAGAGAATGGTGTAGGTGTGGGATAATTACTTAGTAAACAAGATTTCTTCATCATGTTAGAATCAATGTGACAACATTATACATTTAGATGAGCCTAGTACAGACCCGAAGAAAATCTCGTACGCACTAAAATATTTTGATTTCGTGCTTCAAACAGTTCCGCCACTATCGCAGAATGTTAATACCGTATATACGAGTCAGGCTAATACAATTAATACATAACCATATTGAAGACCATAAATGTTTATAAGAGAAACCACTGTAATCTTATTCTGTATTTTCTTTCAGTAAATTTCTTTTTGCATTCCACTGATTTCCTCTTGAAGTGGTCTGGAATATTCTTGAAAAACTAAACGGATACATGCTAAATGATATTCTTCTTTATCAAGTGAGAAAGACTAAAATTCAGCCACTATTAGTCGACAGATCACATCACAGTAAGTAGATCAGAAGATATCACCGTATGTACTCACTTAAAGGTCTAGTCCAATTGCAAACTACACAGAATAGGATATGTCATTGTCCAGTGCGTCGGTATATCTGGATCTATGCTGTTTGTTAGAAGTGAACAGTAGAACAAACAACACGAACACTGACAGGGCAGATCAGGGCAAACGTTGCTTGAAATTGAACTCGACTTATAAGCGAGTATGACGGACAATTGTACTTGGAGACCTTTGGGACTAAAATTATATGTGTAGCTGAGATCTGAATAAATAAATACATAAGCAGTTATCTAAATGACGAGCGATATCATAGTTTAACAATTTTTTTATTGCGTGAACGAGTGTATCTAAAACAAATATTTCCTCAGAAACAGGTATAATAGCAAACTTTATATGCTTTTTCTAAATTGCTATTTCCAACGTCAAACTCTGTTTAATTTTGAATTTTGCGAATATGCTACTTCTTAATCATTTTTTATTTTAAAAACAAGTAATTTACATTTTGGGGGTTAGGGTAAGTTGTCTTTTCTCGCATTTACGTGCACCATAGATTTTTTTAGTATTCTGTGTCTTCCGTTTGCATTACATTAATTGTTTTGGCATAACTCTAAATTTGCATTTATCTTCGGGACCATATTGGCATATACAACACTGAAAGCAAAATACAGGAGCCTTTGTTCAACGCCACTCTTTTCGAAAGAGACACGGACATTACTCACCCGTTGGGGGTCCATCCGGAGGCAGGTAACACAGGTGCAAAAGAAGAAAAAAAAAAAAGAATGGCTCATAGTCTGAAAGGCTAGTTTGTTGTCTTGATTTAAAACGTTCCAGTGCGAGAATAATACTTTTAGAAATATTTACAACTTTCAAGTTATTCATTATTTCAAATAAATTCTTTCCAGTATTATATTGCTTCCCTTTCTTTTGTCCTTCCTTTTCAACTTCAGGTGTTTATTGTAAGTGGAATCATGCGAATACTTTTCTTGTATCTACATGGTTATGTATGCTTGACGTACATATTTTTTGAGGGCAGTTAAATATTATACATTAACTATTTAATATTTTATAACCTATCGAGTGAATGCTTTTAAAATACTTTTTAACTAAAATGGAAATTGACATATGTTACCTTAAAACGGCATGCAGGTATAACTAACTTGAAATAACTAAAAGTTTGCAAGTTATTCCCTGATACAACTAATCTACTACGCATCCACATAATTTGTAGCAAAATATGACCTCAAATATACGTCCCGTTTTCCCGAAAAAAATAAGTATACATAACAATTAATCAAACTAATACTCAATAATCATTAGATTTGCTGAATTAACATATAATTGATGGACAAATATTAATTTTATATTACTTTATATTATGTATATGTAAGAAATATAGCCCAGAACAATATTTTGACCTGGATGATCTTTCTAGTGTTCAGCGACGAAAGGTTTCGTGGTCTGAGGATTCGTAATCGTGGCCTGATGATTCTTTGACATGGCAATATCGGGGGTGGGGGTGGGGGCGGACGCACTTTTATTCTTGCGTCATTCATCTAAGCGGTTATATCAAAAGCGACAAATCGGAGCCATTTACAATCATGTGACTAAAATTTAGCTACGCTAATTAAGTGTAAGATAAAACTGGCTTTTATATGCATGTTTTATTCCAAAAAAGGAGAAAGTTGAGTATATTAATTTAAACAATACATTGCAAATTTTTCTTGGAAATCGTGGAAGGACCAGATAATGTTCCTGTGACTAAATATAGTCTAAATCATCCTAATACTTACTGTAATATTGCTATAATAACTTTACACATATAACGGGCAGTTTAAGGACTGCTTTCAGGGTATATTTGAAGATCTTTATGCCCACGCCCCCATCTTAAGCGTCCTCTCCCCCCCCAGCTTAATCCGGTACTGGGTAGATAGGTGGGCAAACAGGCAGTCAGATAGTTAGGTTGCATGGTGGTAGGTAAGTAGGTAGAAGGTTGATAAGTAAGATAGTAGGAAAGGTATTAGGTGTATCAGCAGTCAGGAGTTTTACTTAACTTTTCTTACGATGGGATTAAAAGAAAGTTTTCTATCTCACTTGATTGGTCATGAGCAATATGATATCATGGACAAAAATGTATATTACGAATAACTCGAGTATTTTTGTTTCTATTCATTTACTTTCTGAGTTTAATTACATGGCATGTTTATTCACGTATACTTCAATACATGCCTTACTTAGCTTTTATTTTAATGATAATCGATACCTGTAAGCTTAAACACCTGTATTTTTTATAGTTATCTTTATTACATACCTACACTTTCTACACAAGAAACAATCGTGCTCCACGCAATAAATTAATGATAATTTATGATACTTGGCCTCTGAAAATTTTCTGTTTACGTACCTCATGCCCAATCATTTACCATGCGGTTTGTCGTCAACAAAAAATACACAAACAAACAAACGAAAAAGATGTATTCCACCTGGGCGGCATCTTTTACTCACCTTTCATATGTAGACCATATGAATGGTATCCTTACACTAGATTCTCTTACGATTTCAGTCTAGGTAACAAAAAAATTGAAGAAACCTGAAACACTTAAATAAGTCAAGAAACAAAACAGCTTTAGTTACACCTGGATTTCAAATTCAACACCCTAGCCCTACACGAAAGCATACCAATGTTTGCAATTCAATAGATATACCTCTGATTTTGTCGAAATGCTAGTCATATAAAACCCTAGTCAATCGCTGGTCAGTGATTAGTTTAAACATATTAAAATTAAAAATCCATTTCGTCAAGGCATGAAATAAAAATATTGATCAAATTGGATCTTATGTTCGCTGCACAGCAACGAGTGAAAGGCACTAAAAATCTTATGTAACGTGTTTAGGCTCTAATAAACAGTAACAAAAGAAAGGGTGAAGACGACAAGCTTTGACAAATTTAACAAATAATTTATTTCCCTGAAAAAACACTGTAAAAATGAAACGAGAAACATACAGTTTTAAGAATCAAATCCAAAAATAATCCCAGAGTAATCCACGAATTAAATTTTAGAAGTTCTTGTAATGAAATGTTTTAAGAATTCAAGTTTGAGTCCTGAGGAAAACTCCAAAATGGAAGGCGATGGGGTATAATGTAACCTTTATGGTTCTGTAGCGTCTACAGTTCTTTATTATTTCACAGACAATAATATTCCGGTGTTTGAATTTCTGAATAAAATTTAGAGAAATGTCTTTGTCCAAGAATTCTGCAAGGACAATCAAATATTTGCAGGAAAAAGATTTGATCTTTTAAAACCCAAAAAAATTTGAATATAAATTAAAATATAACTCCAAACTGGACACAAACAAACGCTTTTCCAGTGTCCAAGGTAAAAGCCCAAACTGAGAAATAGCTCTCTAAACATCACTAATAAATGTAACTACTGCACAATTTCGGAAAACCCAGAGTTGCGAAATAGGGCTGTTTACAATCTAAAGTCACATACACCCAGTATGACCTTGATAAAAACCAATCATTTTCCTCAAAGAATAAAATAAAATAGAAAGTTGTTTACTTGTCTCAGTGATTTCTGAATCAAGGTCGAGAACTAAGTAAAAAATAGAAACAGTGTTTCTGTTATTATGCATTTATGAAACGATTCAGGTCAAACAGAATTTTCTGGAAAATATCAAATTCCTAGTAAACCAGCTTACATTACATTGACAGGTAATGAAATTAAAAATAAAAAAAAATTAAAACTTACATACAAACAATTAAATTAAATCAAACATAAATTAAATCAAATATACATAACACTTCCCCCAAAAAGAAAAAGAAAGATTTATATGAGAAAAATTTCTATTTCCCATGGATTAATTATACATGAAATTAAAAAGAACTTTTTTATAAGTTATAGAATGTATGCATGAAATAATACATTTATATGCACGGGTAGGTGCATCTGCTGTTAAATTATCCTTCCTCTTGATGTGTCTGATGTCAATATCATATTTATATAACAACAAACTCTACCTTAATAGTCTTTGATTTTTATTTTTCATCTTGCCGATGAAAGTAAGGGGGTTGTGGTCACCGAACACAATAATCGTAGAAAGAGCTAAACTAATGTAAACTTCAAAATGTTGTAATGCCAATATCAAAGCCAAACGTTCCTTCTCGATTGTTGAATAATTTTTTGGTGCTTATTTAATTTCTTAGAAAAATAGCACACTGGATGATCACTACCATTTTCGTCTTCTTGAATCAAAACTGCTCCAACCCCAATATAACTTCATCAACAGACAGTTTAAACGATGGACTGAAATTTGGAGCTGTAAGAACTGGCTCTCTTTTAAGTATGGCTTTTAACTTGTCAAAAGCGTCCTGACATTTTTTCAGTACAAAAGAACTTGTTTTGTTTTTACTCAATAAATTTGTCAGGGGTTTAGCAATTATAGAAAAATTGGTACAAAATTTCCGATAGTATCCAGCCATACCTCAGAATCGCATCAGTTGCTTTTTGTTAACAGGCACATGGAATTCAGAGATAGCCTTAACCTTAGCATCTATTGGTTTACCTTGTCTATGTCCCACGATATGTCCTAGAAAAGTTACACTAGCATGGCAGAACTCACTGTTGGATAAATTAATTGTCAAAATTGCATATGTGAGTCTGTCAAAGAATTTCCGAATTGCTGTTTAATGTTCGTTCCAGGTGTCGTTGTAGATGATGACATCATCGATGTAAGCCTCACAATTGTCTAGACCAGAGGTAATCATATTCATGAGACGTCGAAAAGTACATGGCGACCATTTCATTCCAAACGGCATTACTTTCTATTGATAAAGTCAATCTGGAGTCACGAATGCCGAAATTTCCTTTGCTCTTTCCGTTCGTGGAGTTTGCCAAAATATTTTCAGAAGGTCAAATTTGGTGACATATTTCGCATATCCGATCTTATCAATACAGTCATCTATTGTTGGTAATGGAAATGAATCTGTTTTTGCCACACTATTCGTCTTCCTATAATCAATGCAAATACGGAAAGTTTATCTGATTTTGGAACAAGTATACATGGTGATCTCCAGTCACTTTTACTGGGCTCTATGAAATCATTCTCCAGCAAACATTGAATTTCTTTTTTCAAGTATTCCTGTTTGAGAGGGATCATCATATACGGGTGTTGTTTCACAGGTTTGGAATTTACAGTTTCAATGTCATGGAAAATTTTGTTTGTTCTTGTATGAACATCTGGAAATAAGTGCTCATATTCAAATAATAAATGCTTAAAGTTTCTTTCTTTCTTCCTCTTGCGAATGTGAACGTTTCTGGTCCAGATCTATCATAATATCTGAATTCCGGAGATTCGTCACTCCAATATCAGTAGAATCCGATGATATTCCTTCACTTAAATCTTTACTGAGTGGGACAGGTACAACTAAATTAATTGCACGTTTAACCTGGCTATCTCTTTCAATATACTTCTTTAGAATGTTTATGTGGCAAACTTGTTTTTGTTTTTGCCTCACAGGAGTATTTATGATGTAATGTAAATCATTTACTTTCCTGTTAACTGTGTAGGGACCCTAGTACTTAGCCTGAATAGGATTTTGTGGTATGGCAAGAGAGTTAGAACTCTGTCACAAGGTTAAAAACTCATTTCCTTCGAGTTTTTGTTATATCTTGTCTTCATTTTTGATTGAGTAGAGTGCAGATTTGCTCCTGAGACCTCATAAGCATTTGACAACTTATGCTTAAAATTGGAAACATAATCAAGAAGATTAATATCAGTATCTTCACTAGAAAGAAGTTTATCTATCAACAACTTCAATGGTCCACGAACAGTGTGTCCAAAAACCTGTTCAAAGAGACTGAAGCCTAGATATTCTTAAACTGATTCCATAACAGCAAACAATAGTAAACGAATGCCTTCATCCCAGTCTTTATCCGTATCAAAACAATATGATCGAATCACATTTTACAGAGTCTGATGAAATCTTTCTCATGCCCCTTGGCTTTCAGGATGATAGGCAGAATATTTGAACTGTTGAATGCCTAATTCGTACATAACTTGCTGGAAGATTTCAGACATGAAATTTGAGCCTTGATTTGACTGGACAGATTTGGGAAGTCCAAATTAAGTAAACAAAACTTTATCAAAGCTTTTACTATTGTTTTAGATTTAATATTCCTCAAAGGAATGGTCTCTGTAAACCTTGCTGACGCACACATTATGGTCAACAGGTGTTGGTTACCTGGCTTTGTTATAGGTAAGATACCAACACAATCTGCCATATTTCTACTAAATGGTTCGTCAAAGGCAAGAATAGGTTGTAGATGGGCCATAGGTATCTTCCTACTGGGTTTCCTACCATTCGACATGTATGAAAATATCTCCAGTATTTACAAACACCATCTTTGACTTTTGGACAATAGAAGTGAGTCAAGATCTTGCGATAAGTCTTATTAATCCTAAATGACCAGCCAAAGGTTTTTCATGGGTCATACTAAGTATTTCCTGTCTGTAAGGTTTTGGAACTACAATTTGATAGTTCACTGACCACTCGTGATCAGCAGGTACCTCGCGAGGACTCCATTTTCTTATAAGAATTCCCTTTTTAATGACATAATAGACAGATACTTCAGTTGCTTCAGTTTTAATAATGACCCTTTGAAACAAACAGGAGATCTCTGGATCTTTTTCTTGTTCGACGACAAGTGATTGTCATTTGTCACCCTCATTAGAATAAAGAAAATGAGTAGTCAAAAGAGGATCACCGTGATCAATACCTTCTGACTGATCCAAACAAGGAGTGAAAGTGACCTCATCAAACGCCTGACCAATACATGTGTCAGCTAAAGGAAAACTTTCCAAAATAACGTCATTCTCAAGAGCGTTCTTTGCTAGAGCTATGGTAACTGCAAAAGCTCAAAATGAATCAGGGAATTCTTTTCAGTTGGATCTACTTTCTGATCCACGCAAGGCTTGTCGGTTACAAGTGTATTAACCACAACCTTGTCTCCAGGTAGGTGGTTGCCCTGTAAACAAATGATTGCCCTCAATGGGTAAAACACACTCTGTGCCTGCTGTCACGGGTCCTGAGACTAAGTCTGATGACAAGTTTACACAATGGACAGGAACATTAACAAAGCCGAACTTTAATCCCTGAATAAGTTAACTCTCATTAGCAAAAGACTTCTCAGAAAAAGGCAAAGCATCTGACAATAAAAAACTCTGAGAAGCTCACGTGTCCCTTAAAATTTTAATTGGGATAGGATTGGCCGAGTCACCAAAGAGTGATATAGAATCCTTCGATATGAATGGTTCATAATTCTCCATAATAAAATCAGACTGGGGTTTATTAACCCAACACATGTATTGCTTTCACTACATGACTGTGACCTTGACCTCATATAAAGAAGAGCATTTGGAATAGGTCTGTCTTGATTCTGATGCCTACATTTCAATTTGCAGCAATCAGAAATAACATGTTCAATTTTCTTGCAATAGGTACACGAATGAAAAGACAACGAGCTTTGGTCAAACTTATCTGAAGCTTGATTTTTAAAAGTTGTGCCAGTTTGAGATTTAGAAGGGCTTGTATTATGCTGAAATACTTTTCTGCCACAAGACTGTTGAATGGAAGTCTTATTTACGAAAAGAACTTTATGAGTTAAAGAATACTTATCAGCAGCAGCACGAGCAGCATTTTCCAAGGTTTCGATCTGATGCTCGCCAAGATAATTCCTAATGTCATTATGGGCACAGTTCTTTAATTCTTCAAGTAATACAAGTTGTCTGAGACTTTCATAATCTTGTTCGACTTTCTTGGCTAAGCACCATCTATCAAAAAACTGCTCTTTTTCTCAAGCAAATTCGACACGAGTTTGTCCAGCTTCTTCTTTATAGTTTCTGAATTTTTGCCGATAAGCTCACAGGGACTAACTCATAACCCCTTAAGCTGCATTCCTTAACCAAATCATAGTCACCACTTTGGTGAACTGACAGTGAACGGTAAATATCACTAGCTTTACCAATAAATACACATTGTAATAATTGAGTCCAATGCTCTCTTGGCCACATCAAATTTTCAACAACTTTTTTCAAATAAAAGGAAAATATTTGTCTACATCTTTTTCTATAAAAGGGGGCACTAATAATCTTTGCAAGATCGAAACGTAAATTTGTATTTGAAGCTGGAATGTGCTTTTCACTTGCCAGCCCCATTTCTTTTATACTATACTGATATTCTCTCTCTTGCTTCTCTTTCTCCAAATGTAAATGCATTTGCTCTTTCTGTAACTGTATTTGGTCTTTCAGCAACTTTTTTCAAGAAAGGAAAATATTTGTCTACATCTTTTTCTCTAAAAGGGGGCACTAACCTAATATTCTTTGCAACATCGAAACTTAAATTTGTATTTGAAGTTGGAATGTGCTTTTCACTTGCCAGCTCCGTTTGTTTTATTCTACATTTATATTCCCTCTCTTGCTTCTTTCTCCAACTGTAAATGCATTTGCTCTTTCTGTAACTGTATTTGTTCTTTTTGTAACTGCATTTGTCTTTCTTTCTCTCTTTCTTCCTTAGCTAACTGCATTAGCATCTGTTTTTCTTTCTCTCTTTCCGTCTCTCTCTCCTCTTTCTCAAACTGTAACTGCATTAGTTCTTTTGTAATAACATTAATTCATTTTCTTTCTCCAATTTCATTTGTTCTTTCTTTCTTCATTTTCATTTTTTTTCTCTTTCTCCAATCGCAACTGCATTTGTTTTCTTCTTTATCTTTCTCAAGTTCCAACTTCCTCAACTCCAATTCCATCTTGAATTTTAATTCTAATTCATTTACTTGTATGTCAGGGTCTGATACAGACTTACTGAACGAAACCAAAGCACTTTTATCCAGGACATTCTTTTCTACTAAGTACTGGGCCACAATATTTTTATTTCTTGCTTCGTTAAGTAAGCCTTTACCTCAGAAAGATCATATTGAATTTGAATTGACAAGTTGATTTAATTCATCTTTTTGAAAAGGTCTCATTGTTCCTGGGTAGGACTTGAAAGAAAGACTTCCACTTTTGATGACATTACAGAAAAAGCTTGCCGATTTCACTAAAATTTTAAAAAACTTGGGGAATCAAATTTCTAAAACTAAGTTTTCTGAAATATTTAGCCAAATCTAATAAATGCAAGGACGAGGCTCAGATTCTTATGTTACGTGTTTAGGCTCTAATAAACAGTAACAAAAGAATGGAGTGAAAACAACAAGCTTTTAAAAAATTAACAAATAATTTATTTCGTTGGAAAAACACTGTAAAATGAAGAAAATAGAACTTACGGTTTTAAGACTCAAATCCAAAAATAATCCAAGAATTATCCACGAATTAAATTTTAGAAGACGTAGCAATGATATATCTTAAAGAATTCAAGTTCGAGTCCCGACGGTGTTTGAATTTCCGAATAAAATTTAGAGAAATGTCTTTGTCCAATAATTCTACATGAACATTCAAATATTTCCAGGAAAAATAATTAATCTTTTAGAATCCAAATAATCTGAATATGACTTCAAACAAGACACAAACACTTTTTCCAGTATCGAAGGTAAAAGCCCAAACTGAGAAATAGCTCGCTAAACATCACTAACAAATCTAACTACTGCACAATTTCGGAAAATCCAGAATTGCGAAATACGGCTTTTTACAATCTAAAGTCACATATTCCCAGTATGACCTTGATAAAAACCAATCATTTTCCTCAAAGAATAAAATAAAATAGAAAGTTGTTTACTTGTCTCAGTGATTTCTGAATCAAGGTCGGGAACTAAGTCAGAAACAGAAACAATGTTTCTATTACTAGGTATTTATGAAAAGATTCAGGTCAAACAGAATTTTCTGGAAAATATCAAATTCCTAGTAAACCAACTTACATTACACTGACATATTATGAGGTTAAAAATAAAAATTTTAAAACCTACAAACAGACAATTAAATAAATTAAATCAAATATAAATTAAATCAAATATACATAACACTTACAATTTTCAAGTTCTCACTTATATCAGTGGAGAAAAAATGTCTCGCCACCTTCCCCCACACCCGGGCATAACTTAATTCTGTACACCCCATTCCAATAAGGAACATTGTTTGAACTGGACCTGGCCGATTTCCCTTCCCTCCCATTCTCGGTTGCTACACAACTAGCATTACCGCTTCAACGGCCGTCCGTTCCAGAACATTTAAAATTACCAATCAGCAGAAGTGAAGATATGAATTCATGGGCCTTTGTCAGCGTCCAGCAACAGCGTATGTATTTATCCAGGAGTGTACACTGAAAGGATAAAAAAAGCGCATATTTTATATACGGTATGTATTTGCCTATAAGTAGAGTCCAATTGCAAACTGTTCAGACCCAGATTTGCCGTCGTAGACAAAACATAGACCCTGGTCTACAGGCTCATTATGTTATGGCAGATAAGGATCTTTGTTGTTCGCAGTTACAACTGAATACACTATATGGATAGAAAGCCGAATACACCATATGGATAGAAAGCCTAATACACTATATGGATAGAAAGCCGAATACACTATATGGACAGAAAGCCGAATACACTCAATGGATAGAAAGCCGAATACACTATATGGATAGAAAGCCGAATACACTATATGGATAGAAAGCTGAATACACTATATGGATAGAAAGTAGACCAATACATTTGGCAATAATTTAGGACAGTTAGTTTGTACAATTTTATCTCCTAAATACAAGGCTTCTGACTGTTTGTGTCAAATTATTGACTGTAATCATAGGATTAAGTAAACTATTTATATTTTCGTTTTTACTTTCTTTGTGAAGATTGATACAGCGAACATTGTCGCGGTGTGAATAGTATAATAACAGAGCGGTCGGATTCAAGATCCTTCAGAATGCAAATCTTAAAACTAAATATATTAGCGATTGTGAGTTTACCTATGTATGTGCTTATTTATATGTTGTTGTTTTTTTCGCATTCAATAATGCATTATTTGACCTTAGCCATATTGCAGCCTAGTTCGGGAACTGAAGCCACTCATAAGTTTTGATAGTCACTAAATTGCGGTTTGCAGTCAGCAATCCATATGCTACTTGTATCCCCGTTGCTTACATAGATGTACAGTGCTTGTATGTGTTTAGAACAGTTCATCGAGTAAAAGAAAAAGAAGGAAAAAGAAGAAATAGATAAAAGAAGAAAAAGAAAAGAAAAAGATTAAAAAGATAAAAGAAATAAAAGAAAAATGGAACAAGAAGAAAAAAAAAGAAGAAAAAGACAAAAAAAGAAGAAGAAGAAAACAGAAATAAGAAAAAAGAAAGAAAGAAGAAGAAACTAAATTGAGTCTAAATATTAAAATATAACATACGTAAGGGCAGAGATATTTCCTAAATCGGAAAAGATGTTCAGTTGAGTGATTTCACCGTACTGGTGTAAACCTATACCTTCTCTGTAGCGAAATAATTTTTTTTCTCACTGATACATTTCAATATCTCATTATCTCCTAAATAATAAAAGGTACCGTTTGCATAGTGAAATATATATATACAATTATAAACATATAAACTGAAACACAAGCTTGACATATCTTAAAATGAAAATGTAAATAAAAAATAGTTCCACTGATTTCAGGGAACGATCTCAAGACTATCCTGAACCGTACTTATTCTACGGGCCAGTAAAATGATATGAATTGTAGCTAAGAGTTTTAAAGATGTAAAGTCGAAATTTTAAAAATTTAAAGCTGATCAAATACTGTTGCAGTCGCTAAAAACGAAAAATCTTCAAAAAACTTATCACGAGGCATTGAACATAAATTGACGCATTTTAATACAGAACATTTGGGATAAAAGACCTTAAAAATTTGTACGAACTGTGGCCTCATAAGCCCGACATTACTAAAAATATAAAATTATTTCAAGAACGCCATCTTGAAAACCACTCAACGGAAGTTGACAAAATTTAACAGAAAACGTCATTGAATGAAGTTATTTCAGACGTATGTGCAAAAATGTATTTACGTCATTATATGAGGCAGCAGCCAATAATGAGCATAGGAAAAAAATTAACACGATTTCTATATATAAAAAACACAGAATTGGCAAAGTTTGACAGATATTATCATGGCATAAAACATTTCAAATTAATACAAACGACGCAATCAGATATAGCATATGTTACTAAACATATCAGCTATTAAACAAAACCGTCTCTAAATTCCTTTGTAACAGGATTGGACCTGAATGGATGCTTGGATTAAAATGACAACACAACACAATGTGATGAAAGATGGAAGGTTATGAAATGTATAAATAAAAATATGTATGTACTCCACAAATACAGTGTGATTCTTTCATGCTCTAAACATACGAATCGAATGATTAAATTACATTACACAACCATTCACAAATGGGAAAACAAAAATGTGATCCCTATATTCTCATGTAATGAAAGTAAGATTCCTTTAATCTCATGTAATGAAAGTAAGATTCCTTTAATCTCATGTAATAAAAGTCAGGTTCATATAATCTCATGTAATGAAAGTAAGATTAATATAATCTCATATAATGAAAGTAAGATTCCTTTAATCTCATGTAATGAAAGTAAGATTCCTTTAATCTCATGTAATAAAAGTCAGGTTCAAATAATCTCATGTAATAAAAGTGAGATTTATATAATCTCATGTAATGAAAATAAGATTCCTTTAATCTCATGTAATGAAAGTAAGATTCCTTTAATCTCATGTAATAAAAGTCAGGTTCTAATAATCTCATGTAATGAAAGTAAGATTCATATAATCTCATGTAATGAAAGTAAGATTCATATAATCTCATGTAATGAAAGTAACTCAGTTGTACTCAATTGAAACAATATAATCAGTTGAAATACGTTCAATTGTAATCAACATATCAATTGTACCAAATATATGACTCGTGACCCAGTCATGTGTACAGCCCGTAAGATTTACAACCACGTATGACTCATAAATACTTGTAAAAACTTGCAAACGAAACATTTTGTGACCTGGTTCATATGTCCATTGTCAAACCGCACAGTTCTCCTGAATTCTTGGGTTGGCCCACACTTGTATTGGCCACACACAACCTTCAAATATCAACCATACGCACAAATTTACAAATCAGAAGTTCCATACTTACAGGGCCTTGATGGTCACACCTGCTTCCATCCCCATACAGACATACAGACGGCCAGACTGACAGCCTGATATACCCACACACATAAGTATGGACAGAATAAAACCGAACTTATCATAATAACAGATACGGAATTAAAATCATAGAAACTAAATAAAACTCTTAATAGCAACTTGTGACATTTTAATAGTTCACAAGGTTTCAAATCAGCGTAGTGTTAAAGGCAACATTTCACGCTACGACATTAAAAACTGAATATGCTTCACCTATAAAGTAAAATAAAATTGTGACACTTACCCCTATGGCGGTAGAACAAAAATGGAGAACGTACACTCCTTGACAAGATCCAAAAGACCAGTGTGTCAATTAGAGAAGAGACTTCCATAAAATCTACAGGAGAATGAGTATTAGTAAGGGTAAAATACCAGTGTATACCATGTCTTTTGTGTCTCTCATCAAGCAATCTACGACGAGATACATGCTAGTTCAGTAGCTTAACTAGAAAAACAATTATCGACCCTAGGTAACGTTGTACGCACGTACGACGAAAATGATCAAATCGTTCTAAGGCGAAACCAAGTTATTCCTTTGCCTTATTATGTGACATCGTTAATCCGATTTTAAGTAAGTCGCCTCCTAATTCGCCAATTCGATTATGAGCACATTTTTAAAAGAGAGTCCGGCCATCCAGTTCTTTCGATTTTGCATAAACAATGGCGATCTGCGATCATATATATCCGATGATTTATAGAAAGTATTCAGGCATAAAGTAATTTAAAATTTATATGAATGATGGCAAATAGTCAACAAATATGGCTACCGTTGCTAAACAGAACCCCTACCGCCAACAACATTTGACTGACTTATCTAAACTACTAGGCACAGACTTTGATAAAAACTTTACAGAAAACTTATTTTTATGAGGGCCTTCATTTTCAGCAAATAATGACCAAAGGCTGTTGATTTTGTCTGTTGTAAGTAAAAATAAACAGATCTTTAACTGACGTCTCTATGAAGACTGATCAACTTATGTTTTACAGAAAGGATCATTTTATAAGACCTTTAATGTTTGCAAGAATACTGACCTGCTCATTTTATATCGATACAATTATTAAGAATATATACCGTTTTAAATGTCGGAAAACATTGAACTAACGACGAAGGGTTTTGGCCAACTCTCTAGAATCTGTGATGTAAATATTAGCTAGATGAGGGCTCTTACATCCGCTTGGATCTCTTGTTATGAAAAGAGATGAATGGATGAACCTTCATATACTATAAATCTAAATAAAAACATTTGTTTGTTGACTTGTTCGAAATAATTTTATAGAAGTGTGGTTACGACATTTAATAATGGAGACAACGTAATCCTGAAGGGATCAAGTAGTTCAAAGAGGCGAATCGGTACGGGTTAGCACGAACTGCTGAAAAGGGCTGAGTTCGAGGAATCTGATAAAGGTGTAGAGGAATCTAGAAAGAGCAAATTATGGACGAAAGCTGCAATGACGAGACTAAATCATCATTTATTTTATTGCTGCTTATGTAATGAGGCCAAATTATCGAGAGGCATGTCAAAAACTCGACGTAGCACTTGAGAGGAGTATCACGATAATGAAAATATCCACATAATATTTAAGTCAGAAAAAAATGAATTAGCATCCAGAAGGTAAGCATGGATATGAAACAACTTGAATCTGACAAAATAGGGCGCATGAATACTTATTGTCCTAGAACAGAACAGCTAAAGCGTTGAATCAGACGTGTCTGTGGAACTTGAACCGTCAGTTTTATCATCTCACTAGGCATTGATAAATGCGTTATCGGGAAGAATTCAAAAACTTGAAACCAATGCATTATGGAACGTGTTACCTGGTAAAGCCAAAGGATAGAAACCCATACGAAGAACTGGAAAAATGGCACGTCCTACATTAAGATGCAGTAGAAGACATAATCAATGTTGATGCGATATCACTTTTGAGTATTTGAAAATCATAAGGTAAAATCAGATAAAAAGTTACGTAAATGGCGGATTCTAGTGGCAGAACTCCATAATATTTCCTTGGAGACAATAGGTGCATTATCAATACAAAATAAACAAAACACAGAAGAAAACACATGAAAAGTCAACAAGGGTAAAACACAATACCCTGAAGACAGAGACTGACAGTTACTACTATGGGGGAACATCAAGTGGTTAATGTGTGTGACACGCTCTAAATTCTCAGACATTGATATTTCACACTTATGGGAATTGTATAACCATTTTCTATTGTTTTGCAGCCTCTTCTTCTCTTATTTAAAACATAATTATATAGCCCAGACTTGTACATGAAGCCCAGACTTGTACATGAAGCCCAGACTTGTACATGAAGCCCAGACTTGTACATGAAGCCCAGACTTTTACATGAAGCCCAGACTTTTACATGAAGCCCAGACTTGTACATGAAGCCCAGACTTTTACATGAAGCCCAGACTTTTACATGAAGCCCAGACTTTTACATGAAGCCCGGACTTGTACATGAAGCCCAGACTTGTACATGAAGCCCGGACTTTTACATGAAGCCCAGACTTGTACATGAAGCCCAGACTTGTACATGAAGCTGAGCAAGCGGGGTTGGAAGCAAATTCATAATCGACTACTGCACAGAGGTATATAAATTGTTGCTGTATGTATTCTGAAAACGTACTTGTAAAGAACTGCACGAACAAAAGATTTGGAAATAAATCATTCCATATCAAATAGAATCATTATTACGAGTGAAAAGCAAAAATGTTAAAATTCTTCAAAATAGGTTTAATATATAATAATACTGATATTGCAGCAGAGTTAGGTCTCTAGGAAGATACTCTTAAAGCGACAGTACATATTCTGAACGGTCAGGTAGAGCCTTTTCAAACAAAGCCAAATGAGGCGGGACTAGAATGTCTAAATTATCAACGTTGATACCACGATTACGGCATTCTCTGCTAAAAGAGTTAAAGGCGATATTCGAGTAAAATTTGGGAATAAGAATCTTGAAATGTGAAGCAGTGTAAAAGGCTTTAGATTTCAAGACGTGGACCAATCATGAAGTTTCATATCAGACTCCGATTGTACAGTTATAGATTTTAGAACATTGAAATTACATCCCACGTAAAAGAAAATTATGTGACGTTATGTAGAAATAGGAGTATTATATATGTAAATGCACATCCCACATCAAATAATGTATGCGACATTAACTAGAAGTACGAGTACAGTATGAGGATCCAGGTTGCCTGCCAATGAAATTGACAAGACAGGACAAACCTAATTGTTTTGATGCTTGCTTTAATTGTTGTAAAAGAACGAATTCAAGCAAGTGAATTTTATGAATTGTAAGCTTAAAGTTAAATATGTTGTCCTTGTTACCATAATTTTTGTATGCATCAGAGATAATTGCTTATTTAGAAAGAACAGCCACTAAATAGGGACTGGCCACAATCGGGACCAAAGAGCGGGGTACAAAATCTAGAACGCTTGGCGGGAACGGGATTAGCGGGACAGATACAGAGATAACACATACAACAAACAACATAAAAACATAAATACTTTTACAACTAACTAAACAAAATTTTAGACAAGAAAGCAAATCTTTTCGAGGCATATGAGTGGCCCTGAAAAGAAGCTTTGGGTTCTTCTATTTTATCCAGTCTTCCATTATTGCTTCACTTTTTCAATGATTCCGTTCTTCTTTTTCTCTTTCTCTGGCATCCTGTCAGGATGGCCCATCAATCTAAATTTCTCCCGCACCTTCATCCAATTTTCATTTAGTCTGTCTAACTCCTCATTTTTCTTTCTGTTTTCTCTTTCCATTCTTTCCTTAGACCACCTTTCTTTTATCTTCTTCACTTCTTCTTCCATCACTTTTCTCGTTAGTTCTTCTGCTTTCTTTAGCTGGTTCGGCCCTCACTTCACAAAGGACCACTCTATCAAATGCAGTATGTGTTCTAAAAAACACCTGATTTTCATCACATAATCATAGGCCTCCTTCAATATTCCCAATCTCACATACGGAATTTGAATGAAACCTCTTACGTTTTCTACTTCCTCTTCGATCATGCATTGGACCAGGTCCCTGTCAACTTTCAGGCCCGTCACTGGACTTGTCATAAAGTCCTTGGTAACTTGATACCTCCATTCCTTCTCTAGCCTTTCAGCACATAGGCGGCATCCACTATCCAGTACCAACTGTCCTTCAACGTGTTAAATAACTATATCGCCATCTTCGTTTATTCATTGTTGAATGGCGCGAATGACGAACGCTTTGACTTTATATATGTCAAGTACGGACGTGAAGGAAAACAGCCCATACACTCACTTCACATATTATCTACTATCCATACTCACGCGAAAAAAAAAAAAAAACCCAAATTATACTATCAAAAACCCAATATCTACTATCCACACAGGAAGGAGCTAAAACAAACCAAAAATATACTATCAAAAACCCAATTATACTATCCATATACGGGAAGTATAAAAAAATAAACCTAATATACCATCCACACATGGGAAGAAGAAAAATTAACCACAAATATACTATCCACAAAACGGGAAGGAGCAAAAACACATCACTCATATACTATCCACACACAGAAGATGAACAAATAACCACAAATATACAATCCACACAGGGGAAGGAGAATGAAAAGCAAACCCAAACTATATTATTAATAACAACAATATCATCCACACACGGGAAGGAGAAAAAACAATCCAAATTTACCATCCACACAGAGGGGAAGGAAAAAACCACACTCTACTATTCCCACAAACGTACGCAAACGCTTTCAAACCCAAAAAATCTACTATCCACACAAGCGTATGACGTACGTGAGGTCGAATAAACACACACACACACACACACACACACACACACACACACACACAATAACATCAGTAAAGAAGCGAGTATTTATAATCACACTACTCCACATTCACACAAATTGGCAACTTGAATAGTTTCTTTTCTAAAGATGTGGTTAGCCCTGAGAAGGGCTGGGTTTTTTAAAAACTCTAGATGCACCTGCCATTTCGAAGGCCGTGCCCCCCACACACATCGCCTACTCCAGTCGTTCTCGCAATTCACCGTTGTGGTTGGGAGCGCTGAGGCAGGTTGATTTGCTTCACTCTCCCAGTCTTCACTTTCATGGATAGTGAAGACTTCCTTCTGTCTTCTCCTATTCCACACTCTTGGATGTTGGGTTCTCCTTATATCCTCCGCACGCACCTGTACTGCTACTAGCTGTGGTGCTGATAGAGGCTGCGATGGTGATAGTGGCTGTGGTGTTTGTCTCTGTGGAGGCGTCATCGCCTCAGGCTTGACCTCACACATATGCCTCATCATTATGTGAGGTAGGATAGTTGTTATCTTTTCATCCTCTTCTTTCTTTTTTCTCTCCTCCTCTTCTTGTCCTATTCTGGCTTCATCGGATCCAGGTACATCTGAAGTTCAAGCAATTTAGCAATTCTGCTGCTCATTCTTCACAGTTGATGAATCAACAAGGGTAGCCAGACTGACGAGCGCTTTTTATATCTGTCAAGCACGGACATGGAGGAAAACATCCCCTGCTATCAAAACTTTTATTGCCCATATCATTGCACCTAAAAACATGCAACGCGCGGAATTAAAAGAATTACTTGCAAACAATAATTGCAATCACAAACTCACTGACTATTTCACAAGCTACGGAAAACAAAGTGCTTATAGACACACTTCTATTTTTTCTAACTTACTAACATGCCATTGGCAATTAAATTAGTATCTCTTTTCTAGAGTAATGGGTAGCCCTGAAAAGGGCTGTTTTTTGTGGACGAGGAGCTATGGCAATCTTTTATTGTCTAAGATTGCGTCCCCGTCTGGCAGTATGCTTTCCCACAGGATAGGGTCTGCTTCTTCTGTAAGAGAAGGAGAACTCTTTGGTGTCTACACGGCAGTCGACAAAACCTCTGTCTGGTTCCTGCTGTTGTTGCTGCTGCTCTCTCTCTCTCTCTCTGCTATTTCTGAAGTCTGTACTTCTCCGTCCATTATTTTTCTCCTTCTTGATTTCTTCTCTGAAGAGCTCTTCTATCAGGTCTTCAGTTACTTTCAACATTCTGACATTCTCTATCTCTGAAGGCTTCGGTAGCAGGCTTTGCCTCACACGATGTAAATTCACGTAAGCTTCGTTCAGCTTTGCTAGTCTTGAACACATCTTCATAGGAGGATGAGTCAACATTGTATGGTCAGACTATCTATCTATCTATCTATCTATCTATCTATCTATCTATCTATCTATATATATATATATATATATATATATATATATATATATATATATATATATATATATATATATATATATATATATATATATATATATATATATATATATATATATATATATATATATATATATATATATATATATATATATATATATATGTGTGTGTGTGTGTGTGTGTGTGTGTGTGTGTGTGTGTGTGAGAGAATAAAGAGGTCTGCGCTCTTTAGAGCATGTACTTCTGCTTTATGCTTACCCCGTAGGCTATTTAAATGCTCCTAGGGGAAGGAATTGGAGCCACTTACCCCAGACATTCATGTGCTCAGGGAGCACTTTTTTTTAATTTAAAGCCGTCAGGCAGTGGACCTTACAAGAGGTCCTAACTGTCTGAATGGAGGGCTTGAAGGCGAGTGGGAATAGACCAGCACACACTCAGCCTATTCAGTTGTCACTACTTAGCTGCATTTAGGTATGTATGAGTGGGAATGGACCAATCACACACTCATATGTTTGGATATTCTAGTTTTAGTGGTATTAAGGCGTGCAATGCACGCTGTTTGTTTTGATGTCCGGCCGTGGCAAGGGAGGAGAGGGTGTAAAGGGGATTTGCCCTACGGTATCCCACTATACTACTAATGGAATTTTTTTTAAACAAACATACATTTAAATGAAATAAAATGAAATATACATAACAGAAGACAGTGCAGCATCCATCGCCTTGCCTCCAACTCCTATAGCTTCTTGACCATGCACACACACACACACAAATACACACACACACACACACACACACACACACACACACACACACACACACACACACACACACACATATATATATATATATATATATATATATATATATATATATATATATATATATATATATATATATATATATATATATATATATATATATATATATATATATATATATATATATATATATATATATATATATATATATCTCTCTTTTCTAGAGTAATATATATATATCGGGTTAGATTTTGTCGTCTAGCGGAATTGTTATGGATGGTGAGATAAGTGTGGAATTTATTGTGAATGTGACCCTTGTCATTATTCATTCGCAGTCTGAATTCTTATTTTGCCAACACACTGGACAGCACGGTTATTGCATGTAGTGAGATAAAGCATCTTCGTGCTATAAAACCCCGAAATGTGGGTAATGCTATGGTTAATATCTTTGGTTGAACTTTAGACCTTTAGCTCCATGATCCTGAACCACATGTAGGACCTCGTTTGAAACAAACCACACAACAAGGCTTTATGGGTAAACATAGATTTAAGCAACACATGTTGATTTTATTGCGTAACGAGTAACTTTTTTGTATACTGTTTATGTATTATCTTACATGGTCCAGGTGCCTCTTTTCAAGTTGTTTACTTCATGTTTGATATCTTGTATCAAAATTTACATGCAACACATGTTGACTTTGCCAAATAAATACTACTTCTATTAACATATTTGAATTAGCCCCATGTTTGCGAAGGAGCCTTTGTTTGTCTCTACATTTGTGTGAGCTTGGTTATATGGTTCTCACTGAAGTTAAATTTTAAGCGTCTTCGTGCTAAGGTAAGCAATCATCGGAATTTCTTCAAATATGCTCCTCTTATGTTATGATGAATCAGGAATGTCGTTTATAAATTTGCTGCATCAGGTTGGTACGTGACCATGAAAGGGATGCTTTCGATGGTGGCACACCTCAAAAGTGTGTGTCCTGAAAGTTCTTCTTGTTGGAACAGATCTGCTTCGTACGTTCTCTATTTGAGAAGGCAGCTAGTTGGTAGCAGAAACAGGCGTGTGTGTGCGTGTGTGTGTGTGTGTGCGTGTGTGTGTGTGTGTACACAAACATTAATATGCAGCTGGGTTGTTGTTGTTGTTCTTCTTCTATGGTTTAACGCCATCCCTCAGCACAAGATAGGCTATACATGGCGGCCAGTATAACTGGTGGAGGAAGAACCCTGGAAAACCCAGGGAAGAACCACCTACCTACGAGAAGCTACTGGAAGGCTTTCCCACGTACCCACGCTAGCCGAGCCTTGGACTTGAACCCACGCAGACAGAGGTAAGATGGCAGTGATCCGGAACGGTGAGCACTTTAGACCACTCGGCCACTCGGGGCCCCTGCAGCTGGGTCGTTTAGTAATAAAAGTGATATTATATAAAGCAACAGTTCACTTATTCTAACAAATCATGAAATCCAAATGTTTGTGAGTTTTATCGTATCCAACTGTTAGGCGGAAGATCAACTTTACACTATAATTCTTGAGTCTTAAATAGAAATGGAGTATTTGTATTGATATACATTACCACCTCCCAACATAATGGTGTGTATCTAGACAATTGTATGACACATGCAAGGAATACAATCTGTATTGCATGCTCTACTGAATACTCCTAACCAACTCCATTTACCCAGATCCGCCGACGCATTATGCAATGGCAGATCTAGGTCTTTGCAGCTTGCAGTTGGACTCGACTTAAAAGGTATTATGCATGGTAGTCGTTTTAAAGATTTCAAAGTATACATTCCTTTATAAGACGTAAGTGACTTTGTTTTTTATGTTTCTATACCAGATTCTAACTTCTCTGTTATTACACAAGAATAAGGGTATAGTCACTTATATATGAATGAGGATAAAGTCACTTACATATGAATAAGGGTATAGTCACTTACATCTGAATGAGGATAAAATCACTTACATATGAATGAGGATATAGTCACTTATATATGAATAAGGGTATAGTCACTTACATATGAATGAGGATATATTCACTTACATATGAATAAGGGTATAGCCACTTATATATGAATGAAGATATAGTCACTTACATATGAATGAGGATATAGTCACTTATATATGAATAAGGGTATAGTCACTTACATATGAATGAGGATATAGTCACTTATATATGAATAAAGATATAGTCACTTACATATGAATGAGGATATATTCACTTACACATGAATAAGGGTAAAGTTACTTAAACATGAGTAACGGTATAGTCACACATGAATAAGACTATAGTAACTTGCACTGAATAAGGGTATAGTCACTTACACATGAATAGGGTTATAGTCACTTACACATGAATAGGGGTATAGTCACTTCCACATGAATAGGGGTATAGTACTTACACATAAATGAAGGTTTAGTCACTTACTCATGAATAAGGATATATTCACTTACACAAGGATAAGGGTATAGTGACTTACATAGTAATACGGGTATAGCCACCTGCACATAAGTAATGGTATAGTCTTTTGCACATGAATAAGGTACAGTCATTTACACACGAATTAAGGTAAAGTCATGTACACATGAATAAGGTACAGTCATTTACATACGAATAAGGATAAATTCATTTACACATGAATTAAGGTAAAGTCATATGCACATCAATATGGGTAAAGTCATATACACATGAATATGGGTAAAGTCATATACACATGAATATGGGTAAAGTCATATACACATGAATAAGGATAAAGTCATATACACATGAATTAAGGTAAAGTCATTTACACATGAATAAGGTAAAGTCATATACACATGAATAAGGGTAAAGTCATATACACATGAATAAGGTAAAGCATATACACATGAATAAGGGTAAAGTCATTTACACATGAATAAGGGTAAAGTCATATACACATGAATAAGGGTAAAGTCATATACACATGAATAAAGGTAAAGTCATTTACACATGAATAAGGGTAAAGTCATATACACATGAATAAGGGTAAAGTCATATACAGATGAATAAGGGTAAAGTCATATACACATGAATAAGGGTAAAGTCATATACACATGAATAAGGGTAAAGTCATATACACATGAATAAGGGTAAAGTCATATACACATGAATATGGGTAAAGTCATATACACATGAATATGGGTAAAGTCATATGCACATGAATAAGGGTAAAGTCATATACACATGAATAAGGGTAAAGTCATATACACATGAATTAAGGTAAAGTCATATACACATGAATAAGGGTAAAGTCATATACACATGAATAAGGGTAAAGTCATATACACATGAATAAGGGTAAAGTCATATGCACATGAATAAGGTACAGTCATATACACACGAATTAAGGTACAGTCATATACACATGAATAAGGTACAGTCATTTACACACTAATAAGGGTAAAGTCATTTACACATGAATAAGGTAAAGTCATATACACATGAATATGGGTAAAGTCATATACACATGAATAAGGGTAAAGTCATATACACATGAATAAGGTACAATCATATACACATGAATAAGGTAAAGTCATATACACATGAATAAGGGTAAAGTCATATACACATGAATAAGGGTAAAGTCATATACACATGAATAAGGTACAGTCATATACACATGAATAAGGTACAGTCATATACACATGAATATGGGTAAAGTCATATACACATGAATAAGGTAAAGTCATATACACATGAATAAGGGTAAAGTCATTTACACATGAATTAAGGTAAAGTCATATACACATGAATAAGGTAAGTCATATACACATGAATAAGGGTAAAGTCATTTACACATGAATTAAGGTGAAGTCATATACACATGAATAAGGGTAAAGTCACTTACATAGTAATACGGGTATACTGACTTACAGAGGAATG
The DNA here is from genome assembly GCA_028554795.2 of Sinohyriopsis cumingii. Classification (NCBI taxonomy): domain Eukaryota; kingdom Metazoa; phylum Mollusca; class Bivalvia; order Unionida; family Unionidae; genus Sinohyriopsis; species Sinohyriopsis cumingii. Next base: position 27,809,560 of record CM068839.1, read on the forward strand.
AGGATATAATCATTTGCACATGAATAAGGGTAAAGCTATTCAAACGTGAATAGGGGTATTTTCACTTACACATGAATATGGGTATAGTCAATTACATATGAATAAGGGCATAGTCACTAAAACGTGAATAGGGTATAGTCACTAGTAGTGAAGGGGGGCGCTTTACGGACAATGGGAATTAGCATTAAAAACACCCCTGGGTCACTTTACGGACAATGGAAATTTAACATGGAGAAAAATCGTGGGTCACTTTACGGACAAGGGAATTTAACATGGCAATAAATCGTGGGTCACTTTACGGACAAGGGGAATTGAACATGGCAATAAATCGTGGGTCACTTTACGGACAAGGGGAATTTAACATGGAATTTTTTTTTTTTTTAAAAAGTTTTTTTTAAAATTTAAATTTAAATTTAAATTTAAAAAAGGGGTAGGCAATTCAAAAGACTATCTCTTTTCGAGAAATATGGCTGGCCCTGAAAAGGGCCTTTGGGTTTTATGTTAATGTATTCATTAACATAAATGGCACCGCATTGGTCTTCTTCTTGTCCTTAGGCTGCGTCTTACTGTTGGTCCGTACATCAGCACTCTTTTCAGGCATCCTTGTCTTTCGACGTAGATCCTACGTATCCACAGGCTGGTGTTTGTCCTGTGGACAACGGTCCACTTCGATCGGACATACATGAGCAAGTCTGTCCGAAACATCATGGAAGACACAAGGGTGGATGACTCAACTGTAGTCCACATCTTGAAGCGACGAGAACAGGTGAATCAATGCAGTGAACGGCGCTTATTTATAGGCGGAGGAAGGATTGAAACGGATTGAGTTCATTTACCAATCCGAACACGCGTTACAGAATTCAGTCAGCTCGCATCCAATCCGAAGAGAGCAGTCTGTGACGTCACGTAGTCAATATAGATTCGCTAGCGCTTGTGTGCAGTCAATCTATGCGACAGTGATTCAACATGACGGAAACTCAGAAAACGATCCAGTGGGGTGCACCAGCAGGGGAGACTGCCCAAGGGAACCCGGACTTACTTTCAGAAGAGGTGAATTGGGATTTTGTGGATTTTCTCTCCTCGCAAGAATTTGTTCCGGAACCTTCGTTACTTTCTTCATTACCGCAAGTGGAGAATTTTAGACAAAGACAGAAAGAAGAATTGGAGAAATTTATACAACGACAAAAGGAAGCGGAACAGGCTTTTCTCCTACAGCAACAGCAACAAGAAGAAGAGGTAAGAAAAAAACAACAGCAACAACAGCAAGAAGAAGAAGTAGCAGCAAAGAAACAAGAGGGTGAAAATCAAACGGTCACGGTACTGTTGGACATTTTAGCGGAGTTAAGAAGTCTGAAACAAATGTATCAGACTTCTTTATCACGACCGAAGAGAATACGACCTTCCCGAGCCAAACACGTCAACCCTGTGACTAAGCCTACCGTACCACCCTTAGTGATTTCAACCCAATCATTATCATCATCAACATTACGCAGTCCAGAAGTAGGCCTTGGCCGTGGCAAAGGCTTAAGGCAGTTAAAATTGATTGCTTAAACTCACCCCTACACCATGAAGAAAAAAGGCCCTTTTCAGGGCCACCCACATTTCTCGAAAAGAAATACAATTTCAATTTGCCAATAACTCAAAAAAAACTCACCCATGTTACCCTTTTAGTACGTGTCTGTGTATGAGTGCGTGAGTGTAGCTTCTTATTTTAAAATCAAAACTCAAAGCCTCTTACCTTATATCATTCATTTATTCTTTTCTCCATTTTTTACAATCCAATTCACAATTTATAACACAACACTTTAATAAAGAAAAGTTCATTAATTTCTTCTTTTCTCCTTGTTTAGTCTCTCTGTTTTTTGAATTTCTTCACCGTCACACTCTTTTCCTCTTCTTCTTCCTCCTCGCTTTCTTCCCTTCTTCTTTTTTTCTCCTGTTTCTTTTTCTTCACCTGTCTTCTTTCTTCCTCAGAAGAATCCCTCTCTTCCTCTGAAGAATCCCTCTCTTCTTCTGAAGAATTCCTCTTTTCTTCTGACTCCTCTTGTTTCTTTTTTGGGCAATCTGGAGACCAATGTCCTTTTTCTTTACAATAATAACAGGTATCTTGACTTTTGTCTTTTTTATCCCCTGTTTTTTTTCTTTTTTGACGGTCTGGACACTCTGAAGACCAATGTCCTTTCTTCTGACAGATATAGCAAGTATCTTGACTTTTATCTCTAAAGGAAGGAGAGTAGTCCGTAGGCTGGTCTGAAGAGAATTTTCTAATGACCCCTCGCAAAGCTCTGACGAAACGTTCCATCTGGTCAGTCTCTTCCATCGTTGTGCTCGGCTTGAGAGTGAAATGAATAGTGAAAGGACAAGACACACACCCTTTTATATACGCTGGTCTGCTATGACTATAAAGTAGTTTATGGTGTTTGAACTTGAGTCATTTGACTTTTTGCTTTCAAGATGAAACGATCCCATTCATTCGAGAAGAAAAAAGAAGAAGAAAGTAAGAGGCAGAAACGTGATCTCTCGCCTCGTACCAGGGCTGAAATCTTGGCACAAATTCATGCCAGTGATTTTGAAGAGGACATGAGTGAACCAGAATCCGAACCCTCTAAACCAAGTTCATCACCCTTTGTCAACCCTGAAAAGTACTATTCCATTCGAGAGACGGAAAAGCGCTCCTCTAGAAAATTTAGAACCACGGCTTACAAATACACGGTGAAGTTTAAAGATTTCAAGGCTGAAGTACCGTTAGAGAAAGCAGAAGTGTTCATCACCGAGGTGTGGGATTCTTTGCTCACTGCACTCAAGCGACAATGTCAACCCAAAGAAAACGATCGCTTGAGACTTTCCATACAACACGACGGTTTGAAATCCCCTGTTTGGATCGAGTTTAGCACCCCTGCAGAATTGACTGCTTCCAAAGTCATGGACAAGATTCAACACGTACAACAATCTAATGATCAGTTTGACATCACCGATGGTAAAGCCACACTGGACATGACCCACGTCTCTCCTCCTCAAGGGACAGGACGCAAAAAGATGTTATTGGTGGACGACCTTCGCAACACCAAAAAGAGTCTCGTCCGAATTAACAACCCTCATGACCAGATGTGTTTAGCCCGTGCCATCGTGGTGGGACGAACCTATGCCAACAAGAACGACACGGTAGAATGGAAAAGAACCTGGGACACTATTCAACGTTCCGATCGAGCCAAACAACGAAACGAAGCAGAACTCCTGTTACAACAAGCCGGACTGTCCAAAGACACACCCTGTGGCATTCCTGAGATGCAAAAATTGCAAGATGCCCTAGCTCCACGATACACCTTGAAAGTGCACCCTCAAGAAGTGCGCGGACCTCTGTTGTTTCGAGGCCAAAATTTTAAGGACGGAAAATACATTCACCTTTATCATCACGATGACCATTTCGATACCATTACCAGTATCACTGGATTCCTGAGATACTGTTATTATTGTGAGAAATGTGACCATGGTTATAACAATCGAGAGCAACACAAGCATTGTGGATCGAAATGCACAGGATGTTTGGCCTCTTCACCCTGTCTGAGCGAAGAACCAGTGCCTTGTTCCACTTGTCTGCGCACGTTTGTCAGCCCTACCTGTTACCAACAACATCTGAAAACGCAAGGTTCACAGAAGAAATGCGCTTGTCAACTGCTGAGATTGTGCTCTACGTGTGAACAAGTCATACGTACCAATAATACCAAGGCACACGTATGTTCAGGAAAGAAAAAATGTCACATTTGTCACCACATCGTGGACTTGGAACACCAATGTTACGTGCAAAAATACCAACCCCCACCAGAGAAAGAGGACGGTCACAAGAAGAAAGGCAATTTCATCTTTTTCGATTTCGAATGCATGCAAGAAACTGGCATTCACATTCCTAATTTCTGCGTGGCTCATCGAGCGTGCGAGAAGTGCATTCAAGAACCTATCTTCAGTCATTGCCCTCACTGCAGCAAGATACCCGGAGGGCGTGAAAAAATCTTTCGGGGACCGAACACGTTAGCCGATTTTGCCCAATGGGCCTTAGACCCCGTCGACAAGACGTGGAGCCAAGAGGACATCGAACGTTACGGAGATTGTCATCGTCATGCCACGGTGATGGCTCACAATTTCTCCGGATACGATGGACAGTTTCTTCTCAGATATTATACGGAACAAGGCACCGAACGTCCTAAAGTGACTTTGAACGGAGCCAAAATCATTTTCATGCAAGTGGGACAAGTGCAGTTTAAAGATTCGATGAGCTATTTGGCCATGCCTTTGAGTCGAATGCCTAAAACGTTTGGAATGACAGAAATGGCTAAAGGGTACTTTCCACACTTTTTCAATACGGAAGCCAATCAACACGCCGTTCTACCCCATTTGCCTGAGGCTCACTATTACGACCCCGACAACATGCGTACCGAACAACGAGAAGCTTTCTACGCTTGGTACCAGATTCACGCCTCGGACCCCTTCGACTTTCAGGAAGAAATGCTAAAGTATTGTCGTTCCGACGTGGACATTTTACGGCGTTGCTGTGGAAAATTTCGAGAACTGTTCATGGAACACGGAGGGGTCGATCCTTTGAAAGAAGCTTGCACCATTGCCAAAGCGTGTTCCTTAGTGTATCGACAACGATTCATGCCTGAAAAGACCGTGGCTGTCATCAGTCCTCAAACGACCCACTTTGTCAAACGTCAATACTCGGTCAAAGCCCTACGTTGGTTACATTACTTGTGCGACAAGGAAGACAAGTGGATTCAGCATGCCCGCAACGGAGGGGGCGAAAAGACCATCGGAACGTATTCGGTCGATGGCTGGGACTTAGAAAACCCCAAGATCGTGTACGAGTTTAACGGTTGCTTATTTCACGGATGTCCCGTCTGTTACCCTGACCGTGGCACTAAAAATCAGTTTTTGCAACGAACCATGGAAGACTTGTACCAGGACACTTGTCAGCGGCGCCTAAAGTTGGAACAGCAAGGATACCAAGTGGTGGAAATGTGGGAACACGAATACGATCACCGTATGAAAACCGATCCCGAGTTTAAACGCCTCGTGGAAAGTTACCAGTTCGTGGACCCGCTGAACCCGAGGGATAGTTTGTACGGAGGAAGGACCAATGCCACCTGTTTGCTGTACCAAGCCGACGAAGAGAAAGGAGAAGAAATCAAATACTTGGACGTGTGTTCGCTGTATCCCTACGTGTGCAAATATTGTCGTTTTCCCGTAGGGCACCCACAATCGCTGACGGAACACATCGACCTGAAAAACATTCGACAATACGAAGGCTTGATCAAGTGCAAAGTTTTGCCTCCCACGAACCTATACCATCCCGTCTTACCTCACCATTGTCAAGGCAAATTGATGTTTCCCTTGTGCCGTACTTGTGCCGAAACGTGCAACCAAGATCAGCTTTGTCAGCACACCCAGGAAGAACGGGCCTTGACGGGAACCTGGGTCAGCGTAGAATTGTTCAAAGCTATGGACATGGGATACCAACTGTTAGAAGTGTACGAAATTTGCCACTTTCCCAAGACACAACAATACCGCAAGGGTGACCCCACGCAGAAAGGCATTTTCGCCGACTACGTGGATGCCTTTTTGAAACTGAAGCAAGAAGCCAGCGGCTATCCTTCCTGGTGTCACACTCCCGAAGACCAAATACAATTCAAAGAGAAATACTACGAACAAGAAGGCATCACTTTAGACCACATCGAGAAAAACGAAGGCAGGCGATCGTTTGCCAAAGTGATGTTAAATTGCTTGTGGGGCAAAATGGCACAACGACCGTGTTTACCCAAGACGGAATATTTGACAGAACCTTCCCGCTACTTCCAGATGATTCACGACAAAACCAAATACATGAAACACGTGGACGTCGTTCGAGAGAATTTGATCTTGGTCAATTACGAAGAAGATCTGGACTTTGTGCAAGACGACCCTTTTGGAAATGTCATCATTGCGGCTTACGTGACAGCCCATGCTCGCTTAAAATTGTACGAAGCTTTAGAACTGTTAGAAGAACGCGTCCTGTACTTTGACACGGACAGTTGCATTTACATCCATCACCCGATTCAACATCACCCTAACATCGAAGGAGACCGTTTAGGAGCCTGGACAGACGAACATCCCGACGACAAGATTCTAAGTTTCGTCAGTGGCGGTCCCAAAAATTACGGCTACGAATACCGGGACAAACAAGGAGAAGTGCACACGACGTGCAAAGTGAAAGGACTGACTCTGAATTATCGTACCAGTCGAGTGGTCAACTTTGGGGTATTGAAAGAAGCCTTGCAATCGGGAGAGGATGGAAACTTTAAAGTGACCACTCACCAACCGAACAAGATTGTACGTTTACCCACTCACCACATCGTCAGTCGACCTTTGGAAAAAGTTTATCAAATCGTGTACCAGAAGCGAGTTCGACTTCCCAATCATTTCACCTTACCGTATGGACACGTTGGTATAAAACATTGGTTGTAAGAGGATAGTTACCCCACCAGAAAGATGACTTCGCCACAGCAAGAATCGAGTGAGAAACCCGATGAGAACTCCAAGTTCAAACCCTACCATTTTCCAGTCTTCTTACCTGACTATTGTGATTGTGCCCGTCGATTGGACACGTTTCAGAAATGGCCTACGGATAGGGAAGGATTACCTTCTTCGCATGTTTTAGCTAGAACAGGATTTGTCTACTTGGGACCTGAGTCAGGATTGGGATACGAGGTGCAGTGTTTCGCTTGCGGACTGAAGTTACGAATGGATCTATGTATCTATAAAGATTCAGCTATTCTGGAACATACTCGATGGTCTCCGCACTGCCCTTACCTTTCTATGGCCTTTCCACCCATCACACTACGGTACAATGTTGACGGTACCTTAGAGACGGTACCTTCCGAAACAAGACATAAAAAACGTAAAAAAGGAAAGATGTACAAGCTGGAGACTGCATTGCGACTAGTATAAAAAGGGGGCTATGGTCAAGATCGATAGTTCATTGTGACTACCAAGACCGAGCGAACAAGATGAATACTTTGAAAGAGACATCGTTCCAGTTTGGGGATTGTAAAAAAGCTGTATCTTTCTCTAGTGTGACTAATACTGGATGGATAAGACCCAGGCATTGCGACGGAAAATGTCCGGAAGGAAACTGCGATTGTCCATGTGGTTACCATTGTAATTGCGTAACGGAGTTTGCAGACGAGTGCGATTGTGAGCCTTGCGATGGGACCGATGCTGTACGTTGTGACCTGAGCGATGCCGTAAAGCATCATGGGAACTTTAGTGCCCCTACCCCTATCATGGAAAGTGATGCTGTGCGTGTCAAACCTGTGGGGTGCGAAAGCGATGCTGCTCGTCCTCTTGGACATTTTACTGGGTTTCGTTTTAAAGGGGAATGTTCACCTTCACGTCTACCCCCCTACGGATGTCATCCAGCCCTGAGCAAACTCCTGTTCATGTCACCCAACCCTCATCGAAACGAACCTGTGAAAGACGAATATTCGTTTCCTGTGCGTTTGTCGGAATACTGCGACTTTGAAAATCGTCTTCAATCGTTCAAAGGAAAATGGCCAAAGTATCTGGGAGGACCGACCCCCGAAGAATTAGCCAGAGCCGGATTTTTCTACTTGGGCGAAGGAGATAAAGTCAAGTGCTTCAGTTGCGGTGTGTCACTTCACCACTGGGAACCGCAAGATTCGGCCTACGTTGAACATGCTCGATGGTCACCGAATTGTCATTACTTACCTTTAGTGGGACCGAGACATTGAAGTAACTTCTTACCATAATCATCTGTTCATGGATACTTTACAAGAGAACATTCGTGCTTTGCCTGTGGAGTTGAGAGAACGCATTTACCGAGAGCTGGTCAAAATACAAGTGAAACGTAAAGAACAATTGCATCCGATACGTCACCGGTGTTTGAACCACTGGTACCTGAAGGCTATACAAGGACTGATTCAATTGAAAGTGTTCCATTGGACAGACATTGATCAACGACCTTCTGGTTATAAAAAGGAATGGTTTGGTATGGACGATTGTAGTTACTACATTGTAAACGTACTGCATCGAATTCCAGAGGAAGAGTTAACGAATTACAAACTTTTTGAACACAATGTCAACTTGGTGAAAGAGGAAACTTCTGAACGAATTGTAATGTGTAGATTAGTGACTCAACGATTTAAATTCGACACTGAAGTGAAACCATGTTTGTGCAAAGAGTACATTTCTTGTGTCAGACCAAAGAGGATTTAGTATGACCTATTCATGGATACTTTGCTAGAGAACATTCGTGCTTTGCCTGTGGAGTTGAGAGAACGCATTTACCGAGAACTGATCAAAATACAAGTGAAACGCAAACTCAAAGTGATTCATCCGTTTTTAAATTATGCTCTGTTCCAAAGTACAAGAAGACTGATTATGAGTGGATATTACATTAGGCACAAAGTTAAACGAGGCTATTGGCTACCACCCAGCGATTCCAAAAACAGTGTATATACTTATGGATACTTTACAAGAGTACATTTTGGGCTTGCCTGAGGAGTTGAGAGAAAGGATTTATCGAGAGTTGGTGAAAATACAAGTGAAACGTAAAGAACAATTGCATCCGTTACGTCACCAGATCTTTAACCACTGGTACCTGAATGGTATAAGAGGACTGATTCGTCAGAAATTTTTTCACTGGTCAGACCTTGTTGAATACTTTCAGTATATGAATGATGATGGGCTAGACGTTCGTAATTTTGGTTACTTGGAGATTCACTTACTGCAACGTATTGAGGAAGACGAGTTAAAGGATTACCAACATTTGTTACATGGAATCTGCTTAGAAAAAGACGAAACATCTAGACAAACTCTGGCGTTTCAGTTACAGTATGTAACATTTAATTTCCCTACTGGAGAACGAACGTGTTTGGTTAGAAATTACCTTTATTGCTTCCGAAACAAAGACACTATAAAATCAAGTTGCCATGCCACGGATTATGTCACATATCATTCAACAGATTCCGTGGAAGGAACTCAATGACCATATTCAAACCGTGGATCATTACCATCAATTATTACAAGAACTATATCCATTCAATTTGGGACGACAAGTGGTGTGTGTCTTAGTGACTTGTTTTCTGGGATTTCGTTTACCAGCCGATTCCTTGTGGACTCTTTACGATCAGTACTTACCACCTCCATGGCCTTAAATGGTCACGAAAAACTCCTTTTGCTCAAAGCCTTGCGTTTTCATCTGGATACTTCTCGACCTCAACAGGAAAAAAAGATTCGTCAACTTTTAGCGACCCAAGACGTGTATGACGATGTGTGTGTAGCTTGTGACTTACACCCTCATTGGACAGATGTTCGTGATTGGAAAAAGGGGGGTTTTGAGGCTTGGACCCAAGAAGTGGCCCAGTATGCACAAGAGTTGTTCAAGGAAAAAAGTTACTTTTCAACCTGTGTTAGTGACGGTGCCAGAAGAACCCGTCACCGAGAACAACCACTCGCTTCAGGACAGGACTGTCATGGACATGCCTGAAAGGTCATTCCGGGAGGACACTTGTGTGACAATACCTCATGTAGAGACTGTAAGAACATTACACACTGTCCCTAGGACATCTTGGTTACCCAAAACATGTTGTACAGACACTTGTTTATATTTCACTTTGATCGCTTTGCTGTGTTTTATATTCCTGTACATCACTATTTGGGTTGTATGTATTTTTGTCTTTCGTGTTCATATTTGAAAAAAACATTCAATAAACGTGTTCTGAAAAAGTATATAAACTCTTGTCTTGTTTGTTTTTTCGTGTCACAAGTGACATTTCTCATACCATGGCTACCTCTGCTGTCTCTGCTCCCTCTTCCTCTACTGTCAAAGTCATCGACGAACACTTAGATCGTGCCAGTTGGGAGGCTTTGTATCTTCGCCATCCCTTTAACATGCTCATTGCTGGACCTAGCGGTTCAGGCAAAACCGAATTCGTCAAACGTTTGATCGAACATAAACATCATTTGATTGATCGACCCCCTCAACGGATTGTGTGGTGTTACAAAGAGTGGCAATCGGCGTACAGCCTCTTGCGAGAAAGTCAAGGCGATTCCATCGTGTTTGTGGAAGGCATTCCTAAAGAAGACGACGGCATCGTCTCTGACTCCCGTCAAACCCATTTGGTCATTTTCGACGACATGTTAGGAGAAGACGAAGAAGAAATTAAATTGTGGTTCACGCGCAAAGGGCATCACCGTAATGCCAGTGTCGTTTACATCACCCAAAATTTGTTTCAACAAAGTAAAGCCCATCGCACCATCAGTCTCAATGCGCATTACGTGGTCTTGTTTAAAAGCCCTCGAGATAAATCGCAAGTGCAAGTCTTAGCCAAACAGTTAGGAACGCCTTGGCTGACTCAGGCGTACGACGATGCCACTCAAACTCCACACGCCTATTTACTCGTCGATTTGAAACCTACAACCCCCGAGGATTTGCGATTTCGTACCCACTTGTTTCACCACTGGTGCCAAGACGGAGGGCCTGTCCTGTACACGTCTCCGTCCTCGACTTCATTTCACTCCCCATGAAAAAATCTATAAAAACCTCAGACCCTTTTTCGTCTGTCTCACACAGTGTGAACATGACGTCCCTTCAGTCTCATCTTCCCGTCAAATTGATTCGTGCCTTGTATGGCATCAGCCGAGAAAAAGATCCACAAACACGAGCCCGTGTCTTAGAAGCTAGTCTCAAAGAAGTCTTACGATGGTTCACGGTGACGGCACGTCAATTACTCCAAGGAATCATTCAGATTCCTCATCAAACCCAACGCTTTTTCGATCGAAACAAAGTCGCTTTGGTCCAACTGGCCGATCCCCGCATCGACACTCAAACCAAAAAACAAATCATTTTGAAACCTGGAGGGAGCGGTACTCTAGGAGGGGTCATCATTCGCTCACTCTTAAGATGGGATCCTAATGCCCCCAAAGTTATCCCCAAGACAAAAGTTCAACGAAGCCCCAAGAAGAAAAAGAAAAAGACCAAGTCCCCAAGAAGAATAACTTCTCCAGTGGCAGGACCCTCCTCTTACCAGACACCACCACCATCACCCCGGAAAAAGAAAAGAAGCCCCAAGAAAAAGAAACAGAGAAAAAGTCCTCAAAAAAAGAAAAGTCCACAGAAGAAAACTAGTCGCAAGAGAGGCACTTCAGCCAGGACGCAACCTTACACTCGCAAGCCACGACCTGCCACAACGTCTCCGGCAGCCTCACGTTTGTCCACTTCTCCGTTGATGTCACCAGGAACTGAAGAGTATTTGGAGACGTTGATCACACCAAGAACTTCTCCGTTGATGACCCCCAAAAGAGCTTCCCCAGTGGCAGGACCTTCCAATTTAGCAGCAGTGGCTGCTGCTCACAAAGTACCTTCTCCCAAAATCAAAGTTCAAGAAAGATCGGGCATGTTACAAAGTTTACTGGATTTGTCCAAGCAAGAACTGGCTCGATTTAGTCCGTTACGTACCCCTGCACGACGTGTCATGCCTGTCCTCAAACTGATAAAACGTAAAGACAATCAGTGGCGACGCGTTCCAGTATAAAAAAGGCCTGTGACCGAGTAGGGTATCAGTGTTTTTAGGTGCTCCTAAAGACTCAAAGATGTCACCCTCCAGAAAACCCCAAGGAAAGAAAAGGAAAGGACTACCACCACGTTTAGCCAAACATGGGGACCTGTTATCTGTCCTGTCCAAAGCTTCTCCACCCCTACGAAAAAAACTCATTCAAACGGCCTCCAAAGAGGTCATCGATACCGTGTGCGAATGTTGTTTGAACGTTTTGAAAGGCACTATCCCTTTGTCCAAACACCAGAAACAATGCTTAGGCAAACATCGTCACGTTCTTCGGAAAATGGTTCAAAAGAAAGTTCCCATTCGTCAGAAAAAGAAGATGTTGGTCCAACGTGGAGGTATTTTACCTCTCTTGTTAGGCCCCATACTGAAAGGAGTCTTGGGAACCATGTTGGGAGGACTGATGGGAGCAAGATAAAAAGGCCTTCGGAAGTCCCAAGATCTCAGAATTCACCCCTGACAACCCCATGGAAGGACGAAAACTAGCTTTAGTGCCTTACAAACGATGGATGGAATACCATCGGTGGCAAGAACAACGCACCCCGCATTTACCTCCCAATCCCAATTTGAGCGAGATGTCCCAGTTACAACACGAATTGCAATCCTTGCTGGATCGCCAAGATTTGTCCGAAACAGAAAAATCGCAAAAGTACGGTCAACTCTTACAAAGACTGCAACTCTTTCACCAGAAAGCTTTAGACGAAACAGCTCTACCCACTTTGAAAGATTTTAAGACCTTGATGAAAAGTCCAGCACCATCACCAGTACCAGTACCAGTACCAGTACCAGTGGTCAAGACAGAAAAAGGAAAAGAAGAAGAAGAAGAAGGGTTTCAAACTCCACCAGAAAAAGTACGCAAGTTAACAACACCACCTACCTCCAGAATTGGATGGATTAAAAAGATGATGGCCACCCCTTCTTCCTCACAAGAGAAAAAGAAAGTGAAGACAGAAGTGAAGACAGAAGTGAAACAAGAACCGATATCCCCCGCTCAGACATCCTCCTCCTCCTCTTCGACACCTATTGCTGGCCGCACACGCAAAGCCTTGCAATCCAAGAAAATACCCCAAGAGAAAAAGAGTAGCCTCTTCCAAGAGTGGGTGCCTTATTAAGACACCAATCCACACAAAAAAAATGGAAAAAGTCTTAGCTAGCATTTACTACGATCCCTCGCATCCTGCAGGTTACGCAGGAGTTCAAAAATTGTATCGTGCTGCCAAAACGCGACTGAAAAGTCTCCGTTTACCTCAAGTGCAACGATGGTTACAAGAACAAACTACCTACACTTTACACAAACCCATTCGACGCAAGTTTGCCAGAAGTCGCACCCGAGTGGAAGGCATCGATCATCAATGGCAAGCCGATTTAGCCGATGTCTCTCATTTGGCCAGCTACAATCGTGGTTACAAATATTTGTTTTGTGTCATCGACGTCTTTTCAAAATTTGCCTGGGTCGTACCCTTGACTTCCAAATCCAGCAGCGAGTTAGTGCGAGCCCTGCAACGAGTGTTGAAACAAAGCGGTCGTCACCCTCTTCGATGGCAAACGGACAAAGGCACCGAATTTCTGAACCAAGCTTTCCAAAAAGAATTAAAGAAACGTGACATTCATTTTTTTACCACCGAGAATCCCGAAACCAAAGCCAGCATCGTGGAACGTTTTCAACGCACTTTGAAAGAACGCATGTGGAAATATTTTACGCATCACCACACTCTGAAGTACATCGACATCTTGCCACACCTGGTGCAAGCGTACAACCAATCTTACCATCGAAGCATTGGACGTGCCCCGCAAGACGTGACTCCCGACAACGAAGTGCTGGTGTTCGAGCGCCTGTTTGGTACGTCCCCGACGAGGGCTGTCCCCAAGAAAAGTGGAGAGTTGGCCGTAGGAGATTGGGTGCGCATTGGCAAAACCAAACGCACTTTCGACAAAGGTTACTTACCTAACTGGACGACCGAATTGTTTCGCGTCACTGGACGAGTGCATGGCCGTCATCCTGCCGTCTATAAATTGGAAGACATGAACGGAGAAGTACTCAAAGGAACGTTTTATTTGCCCGAGTTACAACGTGTCACCAAAAAAGAAGACGACGTGTACGACATCGAAAGCATTCTCGAACGCAGAACCCGTAAAGTGGGCAAACGACGTGTCAAAGAAGTCAAAGTACGTTGGAAAGGATATCCACCCAGTTTCGATTCTTGGATCGACGCTTCGCAAGTCATCGACTATAAAAAGAAGAAGTGACCATCATGCCCTTTCACACATCAGACGCAGCTACGTCGACCAGTCCTTCTTCCCCTAGTTCTTCTGTGCAAGATTTACAAAAACAACCCTTGTGGGTGTGGTGTGGAGAACGTGTGCCTAAAACGCAAATCGTCTTTTTCTGCCAAATCTTCGTGGTGTATTGTGTCATCGGGGCAGCCATCGCCAATTTGAGTTTGCAACAAGGAGACAAACAATTGTGGACCATTTTATTGAGCAGTTGCATCGGTTACCTGCTTCCCAATCCCTCCCTGAAATTCTCCTCGAACGGGAACGTTGTGTCCAGTGCCAGTGTCAGTCACCACTCCAATAACAACCACAACCAGAACCCCATTTTGGGCGGAGACACGCCTCTGACATCCACTAACCCCTCGGACAGTCACAGAACTCTGGAATTATGAGTCACCAAAACCAATTTTACTTAACCTTACCCAGTGACAGTTCCATGGAGGTGTTTCCCAACAACACGTTGTGCTGTTACACGGCCAAATTACCTCAAGCCATCCCCTTAGATCACGAAGCCCATTGGGAAGTGGCTTTAGTAGAAATGATTCACCCGACCCAAGTTCACAATGTCATTCCCAATCAAAATAAATTCGATGTGGAAGTTCATGACGAGCCATTGCAAGAGTACTTGGATAAGAATGTCAAATATGACAATAAAACCTATAATGAGAAAACTAAAACGTGGACCTACCACTTTGTGATTCTCCCAGGCTATTATTTCAGTGGTCATCATTTGGTCAGCGCCATAGCCTCCAGGTTTAATGGCGTGTTTGGGAAAGCTTTTGACATTGTCAAGAACAAAAGTGTCACCCTGGAGTACCACAAAGTAGCTCGTCGCTTCTTGATGAAATTTGAGCGAAGTAAAATCGTGTCCATTGAATTTTGTCCTGAATTGTTTGACATGTTGGGCGGTAACATGGAGCTGAGGAAGAAATTAGAACAAAAAACACCACCCGAATTACCCATCATTTACGACAACGTGACTTTTGGCCAGTATTTTAATAGCCCGGTAGAACTGAACCAAGGACTGAATTTGATCTTTGTGTATTCCGATGTGGTGGAATACAACGTGGTGGGACACACCTCCGTGCCGTTACTGCGTGTCATTCCTTTCAAAGTGGATTCTGCCACGAACGCTGACGAGGAAGGTGGAAACACTTACCACGTCCACCGCGAATTTGTCCATCCTCACTATTTGCCTGTCAGCAAGTCGTATTTGGACACGGTCAACATTACTATAAAAGGAGATTTGGGACAAAATATTCCATTCACCAAAGGAAAAGTCACGGTGAAACTCCATTTTCGAAAACGGTTCTCTCACGACTCGTAAGTAAGTAAGTCATGTATCCAGTGTACCAAGGGGTGGCTCGACAGCGAGGACACGGTTTAGGAGACATGTTAAAATCGGCCTTTCGTTCGGTGGCCCCAGTGTTGAAACCGATGGTGACACGCGGATTGCACGCCTTGAAAGATGCGGCACTGACACAAGGCAAAGAATTTCTCCAAAATGTCATCATCGACAAACAAAACCCTAAAGAAGCCTTCATGAGGGCTGGCAAAAATGTCTTGCTGCAAACGGGCAAAGACATTTTGGGCCGACGAGAGACACCTATAAATGCCCTGCACGCTACCGAGTCAAGCATTCAGCAAGGACAAGGCAGAAAGAGACGAAGAAGAAGAAGAAAACACCCTTTCACCAGACTTCAAGCGAGAAAGGCCAAGAAAAGAAGAACCGTTCGAGACTTAGACGTTTTCGATTATTGAAACACAGCAACAACAAAAAATGATGCACCGAGAGTCTTGTGCTTGTTCCAAGACGGAACTGGATCTGTTTGCCATGCCCCCCACCATGATGACCATGCAAGAATCCCAATGGGTGGAATTTCATCCCGTCTCCTCACTGACCGATTCCGCTCCCATCGAGTTTGAAATCAAAGGACAGCCCGAAGATTACATCGATCTGAATAGCAGTTACTTGTACTTGAAAGTCCAAGTTCTAGAAAAAGATGGTAATGGAGTAGATGACGCTGACGAAATAGCTCCCGTCAACAATTTCATGCATTCCTTGTTCAGCTCAGTGGATTTGTACTTGAATAACAAACTGGTCAGCAGCAGCATGGATACTTACCCTTACCGTGTCTACCTGGAAAATCTCTTGACGTACGGAATAGATGCCAAGGATAGTCATCTCAATGCCTGCGTGCTGTGGGTAGCTGACGAAGCGGGCAAGTTCGAAAAATTGGATGGAAGCAATTCCGGCTTTGAGACAAGAGAAAGCAAAATCTTAGACAAGAGGAGTTTAGAACTGATGGATCGTTTGCATTTGGACATGTGGTTGCAAGAGAAATATTTGCTGAACGGGGTGAATGTCCGCTTGAGACTGAATCGCAGCAGTGCCGCTTTCCATTTGCAGGCTGATCCTGCTAAGGCTCCTAAAAGCATAATCCAGGAGGCCAAACTGTACGTACGACGCGTAGAAGTGTTACCTAAAGTGGGTAACGACATCAGTCAAACGTTGAGCAGAACAACCGCCAAGTATCCCATCCGACGTGTGGAAGTGAAAACGTTCACCATTCCTGCTGGACAGCATTCCATGATCGAAGATCATCTGTTTCAAGGACAGTTACCCAAGCGTTTAATCCTTGGTATGGTCACGAATTCAGCCTTCAACGGAGCCTTCGATCAAAATCCTTTCAACTTTCAACACTTTTTAGTGAAGAAAGTCGAAGTCAGTCGTGATGGCAAGACCTTGTGTACCCGACCTTTCGAACCTGACTTTGATCCCAAAAAACTGAATTACTTGAGATCGTACTTGTCCCTGTACGAAGCCACCGGTCAGTTAGGAACCAACACCAGTCACGGCATTGAGTATGAGGATTATGCAGGAGGCTATGCTTTGTGGGCTTTCGATTTTACTCCAGACCAAGGCAGCGACGAGGGACATTTCCACCCTATAAAATCTGGCCAGATTCGTGTGGAACTTCAGTTTGCAAAAGAACTGGACAAGACAGTGAACGTCATCCTGTATGCAGAATTCGATAATACCATAGAAATCAACAGTTTGAGAGAAGTCATTCTAGACTATTAGAAAGCCATGGAAGACTGTTATCCCTCTTTACCTAGTGGAGAAACTTTGGAGATGGAATGTAAGGAGACCGTGGAAGGAGAAGAATCTCAAGACAAAGACGAAGAAGTTTTGATGAAGTCGAGATGGCCAGAACAAGAAGCCCATTTAGTCTCCTGTTTTGCCAAACACTTGGTCGACAAAATGACGGAATTGATCAAGAAAAATTGTTATGGATGTCAAAACGATCATCCCAGTCAAATTCAACACGATAAATGCCTGATGTTGAGTCAAGAAGAAAAATTGGACGAGTATCTGGACGAAGCTTGGAGTCTCATCTCGAACAAAGACGTGTTGCACCAGTGGTATAAAGACTTGCGTGAACATTCTTGTCCACCATTAACCACTCAAGAGATCCATCGTATCGAAGCTCTCCTGAATCAGAGTGAGGAAACAGAACGAATAACCGTTTATTCGTCAGACATTTTCAAGCAAAAAGTCAGGATCGAATTGACAACTTATTATTACCTGTGAAGAAGAAGAAAAAAACACAAAACAATGGATACCTGGGAACTTTATTACCTTTTGAACCACAGTTCGTATACGTCTTCTTGGAATCCCGTCGTCTGTGCTAAAGATGAACTCCCTCATCGCAAACCTAAAGACCATCAAGCTTACGTGATCAACACGGACGAAAGTCATCTCCCAGGAACCCACTGGGTAGCCGTCTACTTTCCTCAAGAAGGATGTGTGGAATATTTCGATTCGTACGGATTGCCCCCTTTGGAAGACGATATCATCCACTTTATGAGAAGAAATGCTCAAACCACCCGATTCAATAACGTGAAATTACAAGGCACAGATTCTTTGGTGTGTGGACAGTACTGTGTGTATTTTCTGCATCATCGCAGCCTGGGCTATTCCTTAGAACATTTAGTGACTCATTTCGATCCTCGTTCTTCTGCTAGAAACGATGTGAAAGTAGATCGATGGTTTTGTGACCATTATGCTTATCTTTTGTCTCAAGCTAGGAAACGTAGTGTCCATCAATGGTCTAATGATTTCCAACAGTGGAAATCACAATTTCATTCACAACGTTGTCAGCCCTGTTTAAAGTAGATTGTGAATTGAGAAAAAATGTTTGTGATTTGAAAAAATTGTTTGATGTTATAGTGTTGGATTATTGTTAAAAATGTTAGAGTTGTTGTTTAGTGTTAAGTGATTTTTGAATAAAAAATGTTGTGTTTTGAAAAAATGCTTTTGTCTTTTGTTTAGCTATAAGAATGTTGAATTGATGCTCTTTCATTTCTTACTATCCCTCTCATGACAATCACTGAACGTTGCGAATCGAAAACCGTGTAGGGGATGTTTTCCTTCACGTCCGCGCTTTCACTTTAAGAACCGGGTTGTTTCCAGTCTAACCATCCATTGTCGACTCATCCTCCTACGAAGATGTGCTCCAAACTAGCTAAGCTCAACGAAGCCTACGTGAATTTGCATAGGGTCAGACACAGTCTGATACCGAAGCCAGAAGAAATAGAGAACGTGAGAATGTTAAAAATCACTGAAGACCTGATAGAAGAGCTCTTCAGAGAAGAAGTGAACAGGGAGAAAGAAGAATGGACAGAGAAGTACAGACTTCAAAAACAGCAACAACAACAACAACAACAACAACAACAACAGCAGCAGCAACCTGAACCTGACAGAGGCTTTGTCGATTGCCGTATCGACACCAAAGAGTTCTTCTTCTCTTTCCGAAGAAGCAGACCTATTGCCAGAAAGTCTATAATCAGAGGACATCGCATTCTTAGAAACTAAAAAAGAATGCCATAGCAAACAAAAAAACAGCCCTTTTCAGGGCTACCCAATACTCTAGAAAAGAAATAACTATTAATTTGCCAATGTGTGAAGGTGGAGTAGTGTGAAAATAAACACTAAGTCTTTTTCAAAAAATGTGAGGGTATGTGTTTGTGTGTTTGTGTGTTTGTGTGATTGTGTTTGTAAGTGATAAAGTAGGTTGGTGTGGATAGTAGACTAAAATGATGTTTGTTTTTTAGGCTGTTTGAGGTGTATATTTTGGGTTAGATTGGATTGCTTTGCGTATGTGGATAGTCTATTGAAGTGATTTATAAAAAATTTTAAAATAGTAATGGGTAGCATAAAAAAGTGAGTGAGTGTTTCTTTTAGGTCCGCGCGTTGTTGTTGTTTTTTTGGTCATGATCTAGGTAAGATGAATTTTATGTTTTTAGGGGGATGTTTTCCTTCACGTTCGCGCTTTCAGTATAAATTGAAACTCGTTCGGCAGTCCAGCTACCCTTGTTGATTGATCAACACAGCCAGAAGAATGACTAGCAGAATAGTGAAACTGTTAGAGCTCCAGATGCACCTGGAATATGCCAGGCGGATAGTAAACGAACTATCAGCGGAGGCTATAGTAGAAGAAGCAAGAATAAAGAAGGAAGAAGAGGAGAGAAGACAGAGGGAAGAGGAGGAAAAGAAAAGAGAAGAGATGATGTCGTTTAATATTCCTGAAACAGAGGATTGGGGTGCTGAAGCGAATCATCCTCCCTCTGCGCTCCCTAGAAGAAAGGTGAAAGAAGACTGGGGAAGAAGATGCGTGTGCGGCGCCAGGCCAGGAAGGTGCAACCATTAGATAGGTGCATCTGGAGTTTAAAAAAAAACAGCCCTTTTCAGGGCTACCCAATACTCTAGAAAAGAAATAACGATCGATTTGCCAATGTGTGTAGGTAGAGTAGTGTGTATATAAACACTAACTCTTTTTTAAGATAGTGTGAGGGTATGAGTTTGTGTGTTTGTGTTTGTAAGAGCTCAGGTATGTTTGTGGGAATAGTAGATTATGGGTTTCTTAGCAAATGTGGAGAGTATAGTTAGGGTTATATTATATGAAATGAGAAAGTAGGGGGATGTTTTCCTTCACGTACGCGCGATGTTGGGTCATGATCTAGGTAAGATCCATTTTATGTTTTTAGGGGATGTTTTCCTTCACGTTCGCGCTTTGAGTATAAGAACCCACAGTATTCGTCGTTCAAACCATTCTGCACAGAATAAAAAAGAAGATGGCTTCGAACCACCTTGACAAAATGGAAAAATTGCAAAACGTCCTCGACAATTTAGGAATGATGGAGCAAATGTTGGTTAACCTAAACGAGGATCACTATTCATATAGTCCCCATCGAGTGAAGATGGAGATAAACAATTTACGAAAAATGAAGGTAATCATCAGTGATCTGTTGAAAGAAATAAAGGAGGAGAAGGAGGATGAAGAGGAAAAGATAAGAATAAGAACATGGAACGAAAAAATTGAAAAAGAAGAGGAAAATGAGAAGAGGAAGAAAGAAGAAGAGGAGGAAGAGAAGAAAGAAGAGAAGGAGAAAAAAAAGAAGAGAAAGAGTGTTGGAGATAAAATAAGAAGTTGGTGGAGGAAAAGAAGAAATTAGAAGCAGAAGAATAAGAAGAAGAAAACCCAAAGGCCCTTTTCAGGGCCAGCCATATTTCTCGAAAAGAGATAGTCTTTTGAATTGCCTACCCCTTTTTTAAATTTAAATTTAAATTTAAATTTTAAAAAAAACTTTTTAAAAAAAAAAAAAATTCCATGTTAAATTCCCCTTGTCCGTAAAGTGACCCACGATTTATTGCCATGTTCAATTCCCCTTGTCCGTAAAGTGACCCACGATTTATTGCCATGTTAAATTCCCTTGTCCGTAAAGTGACCCACGATTTTTCTCCATGTTAAATTTCCATTGTCCGTAAAGTGACCCAGGGGTGTTTTTAATGCTAATTCCCATTGTCCGTAAAGCGCCCCCCTTCACTACTGTCACTTACACATGAATAGGGTATAGTCACTTACACATGAATACTGTAAAATCTCATACAAGTACAGGGAGCAGAAACATACCCTAGTATGAAATCAGTAACTCTTCTAGAGCAAAGTAACAAATTTAATGAACATAAAATATATATAGTTATATGGTCAGCGTATCCGTCGTTACTACGATTCTTTGAACGATTATGATAATTCGGAGGTCTGATATCATTTATCTGTAAAGTAATTGCTAACACATTATACATTTATTTAAAAGGCATGCGTGTTGTTTTTATGATTCTAAACCAGATTATAGCCTCTCTGTTACATCATCAATTATATTGTTAGCAACATACTCACTGATTTGTCATATTATGGTCTAATATAAAATTTATTGTGCGACATCAAAAAAAAAAAAAAATGTAAGGAAATGGAAATTATGACTCCTGAGTATTATTACTCTCTTAGTATGATACACATAGTAATAACATGATAATAATAAAATGATGTTTCTTCGTACGGAGTGTTTTTTTTTCTCTCTTTATCTTTCTTTTTGTTTGTCTATCAATATATTCTATCTTTATTTTTGTTTGTCTATCAATGTATTGCGAGAGAGAGAGAGAGAGAGAGAGAGAGAGAGAGAGAGAGATTGACGGAAAGAGAGATTTAAAAAAGACATAACTTCATCATTTGTATTTTCAATTTTTCTATTCCGCTAAATAACTGGATAGATGGATTAAGGAATAATATACAGACGGATCGGATAAGTCCATTTTGTTTGTAACAAAGTACGTATGCATATCTGTCTTTACGTATTCATAGGTTGTGTTAATTGAAAAAGGTGCTTGCATCTATGATTAATAATTAATCTCTTCATTTCTCTCTTTTTTCAAAATATCAAAGTTGTCTTTTACAGATTTATTGCACCATGCACTCGAAGATGAAAGTCTATACTGTTCGTGCTACTATGTACCCTGATCAGCCAGTGCACATTTTTGGATGATAGCTGTAGAACTTAAGGGACGGTATGTCGATAATAAAATCGTCACCCGATTTAAGAACGTTCAACTCGCATTAGGTAAAGGGAGACAAAACTCTGATATTTCCACCCGTCAAACATCTACTGGATGGAGAATCCTAATACGCACTCTAAATCAGACTGCATGGTTATTTTCTTTTCTACTGATCTCCATGTTTTTTATTTGAAAGTCTTTTACATGGATGCCATCGGAATCAGAAATTGTATATATTTATAATTTAAATGGGTACACGCGATTTATAAAAGAGAAAAATGATAATAAAATAAAAGCCTTTTCCTCCAACCAATTCACAACAAACACCACCCACAAAAAGGAAAGAAACAAAATCAAGAAAAAATTAGGTTTTCTTTCATATTGCAAATATGTGGAGAGAGAAGGATTGCATTAGATGAATGCGATGCACTTTTGGAAAGAAGGCAGAAAAAAGCCAACTTTTCATTTAGGGTAAGAAAGGATAATACGTTTTTCAATGTAGAAAATCCACTGCCATGAAAGGATTCAGGATATTCTCGAATTGTCAATTACTTCATTAGTAAGTATAGATCGATAAATCATGAAAGCTAGAAGCTAGTTACTTACAAAAGAGAAAACTAATATTAAAGTTCATGTTCAGTGTCCTTGCATCTAAAATTGCAAACTACAAAGACCCGTCCCCAACCACATCCCATAACACAGTGAAATTCCTTGTATTGGACCCTCTATACCAATCAACGTCGTTCTAATCCTAATCCAATCGCTCTTTATTAACTGAATTAATCCACCCCATTTCTTCATACTTCGCGGAAAACATCTATGCACCATATACATGAACTAAATATATTGTTTTAAAAAAGCATTGTTTTATTCAAAATGCATAATTTTTCCGTGTGTCTAATACAAGCACGTGCTGCTTCCTCCAGGACGTGAGCCGAATTAGGCATTTTGAAAGCCACACCCTAAGATGCCAACACACGCATAAAACCAAGTTGCGGGCTATAGTTTGCAATTGACTAAATGCAGTAGAACATTGACATAAAAAAATGTTAGGAAAAACGAGCGAATAACTGTCTACATGAATCATAAGGCTGTGAATTGTTTTGTTTTGTGAATAAAATAATCACTAAATCTAAATTTGGGATAAACAGTACTTTCGCGTAAATTATCGTCTGATTCAATCTTTTAGACACAGTGTCAAAAAATCAAGTGCAAATGACTCTAGTTGCAGACATCAAAAGATGTGTACATTTGTTGCACATTAAGCTTTCGTGACAGCTTGCTTAGGGTCAAATTGTGAATAATTTCTTCCTTATCCGTATGTTGACATTTTAACCATTCCAAATTCCTATAGTGGCTGCCAGAGAATGTGAATGCTTTTATATTCTCATTAAGAAATAGTGTACTTATTTATGTGTGTATGTGTCCGTGAAATTACGTTCTAATTTTATCATAGAGGTCATCGAGTGATTCCATGAAAACTCGACAACGGCTTTAATTTTTCAGCAGCACACTCTATTTTACTGCAACACGTATGTAAAGGTCTGTATCGCGAATGAAAATACAGCCCTGAAAACTGTATATGTTTTCTGTTTATTGTCTTCATGTATGTTTTGTTTGTTCACTCAAAAAAAGAAAACAACCGACATCCTTCAATCTTGCAATTTTAGTTTCCATGAAGAAGAAACCCATAACAAGAAAAAAAAACAACACACACACACACGCACATTCTTGTATTTTGTGGATATCAAGGACTTGCATATGGAACCGATTACCGTTGACATTTGTTCTGGCGATGTTAGAGAAAAAAGAAATACAGTCTGAGACAGTAAATTAATAGAAAGTGGTGATGTATCAAAGAGGAAACTGTATTATCGATTCTAAGGAATATGAAATTTAGCTATGTGCGCGAGGACGCACACGTTTACACAAATATTCTGTATAATCCATACAAACTAAGGACGCACACTATTTGAAAAAATCATGGAGGCCGTGGACATTGGTACGTTATGACCAACAAGGACATATTTGCATATCTAATCCAGTCTTAACGATCAGTATGACCGCTCAGGTGGCCCAGTGGTTAGAGCGTCCGCCTCGGATGCGGGAGGTTGCGGGTTCGAACCAAGGCAGAGTTATAACAAAAACATGACAATGGTACTAGCAGCTGCCTCGTTAGGCGCTCAGCATTAGGAGGTTAGTGTTATGACTAGACGGCCTGGTGTAAAAATAATGTGACTGCGGCGTAATGTCCCAGTGCTCGACATCACTATAAACGGCTACACTGCAGACACCGTAGCGATATGACTGAAAGATTGTTAAAGCTACGTTAAATCCAAATCACATACTAGTATTAAGTAACTGTAACCTCTATAAAGGTTTCGTCTACAACAGTTCTTTAATCCAATTACATTATGTTTTGATTATATATCTTGTTGTTATTGACTGACTGATGAATTTATTGACTGACTGATTGTCCTGCCGTTAGACTTTAGTACCACATAACACGCTTCGGACTAATCCACCACTTTGAGATCATATTGTAATAAATTTGGAGTGTGCACATTTAGTTACAGCGCCCCTTTTTAAGGAATTCTTAGATTTGTGTGATTACTTGTTTGATTATTGGAACTCTGTGCAATGGAAATATTCGTTAACCCGAAATAATTAAGTGGAGCAAACGTCGCGGTGTGAAGTGTTACTGAGTTTCCATGATGCCATGCTTCACTTTTAGTGAATTCAGGTCAAAATCGCATGAGTGTCCCTGTCGTACCTTAGTCGATATTTAAATCTAGTGGTGTACATTGGTGGTGTGACTGCAGTGGCAGTATTTACGGTGGGAAAAAGGTAAATTACACAATGGAATCAATAAGAAGGGACTCGACAGATACCGTTTATGTCGCTATGGTGGCAAATGAGATGCGGTTGTACAGGCGAAATGTGCCTTGAAACCATGAATTGACTGGCCTAAGGTGGCGCAGTAAAAATAGTTCCCTGTGTTAGAGGATAGTTGTATAGTTTCTACGGCGTGAACTGCTGACGGTACGGAAAGTTGATGAAGAGAAACCATGCAGATATGCGGTTGATAGATATTTGGCAATTTTTGAGATCTCTGGTCTTGCATTGATTAGCGAAAAATGTATGTATAGAATGGACAGGTCGGGCTTTTTAATTTATAACTGAATTTGTATAGAAGTCTTTGGAAATTTGGGGTAAACTTATGACTTCTAGTGGAATTGTGCCAGGGTTTGACACCGCTCAGTCAAGCAAACAACCCTGGCTTATAACAATACTATTTGACTGGATTTGGGCATTTATGGCAGGAAACTCGCCTTATCGGCAATGACCATTCACTTTTAACAAAATATAGTAATATGTTAGTTGCATAATACGAGTACGAATATCTCTCTCTCTCTCTCTCTCTGGCATGTTGCAGATGTAAAGTTAAAAATAAGAACGAATGTTTGTGTTACCAATATTGTGTATTTCACGGAGACTTTGTATTTTTCAAGTCTCTTTGGTTGAATAAATCGATTATGCCAACAACATTATTTCTGTTGTAATCTGTATAGTATTTTATCTCAACCTCAAGACAAAGAATAATGATAGACTAAAACATCAATAACAACAACAACTTATCTATGTTAACTGAATTGAAACCTCCTAATTAGCTTTAAAGTCCAGTAATTGCAGAAGTGAAGAACAGAGTTCTATGAGAGTAGATGTATGCATACATTTAGTGGATGGGGATACTTGTCTAATACCTTTTTACAAACAGTTTATCCTGTTTTATTGTTTTGGAGCCATGAATGAACAATAATATACTTTAATGGTACAACACTCTCTTGGTTCACCTTCCAAATCACTTAGTTTATACATTTGCTAATTCATGGTACCACGTAAAGGTGTCTTGTATCGCTGATTGGAAGTTTTAAACAGTTTTTTTTTCCCCCTCGCCTTCTGTATAAAACAAAATGAAGAAATACTAAATGGGTAGGAATATTACAGTCTAATGCAGCTCTAAATAAATGTTCTTTTTAAGTTATAAATACAAATTGGTCCAGTAGAACATCCTGAGCGTTTTGCCTACTGTTAATAACCTCTTTAAATTTGGGAAAGAAATATAGACCGATGCCTTGTTTTTACATTTGTGTTGTTTTGATAAGATTTCGTTTACAACAGAACTATCGATACAAATATAATTCATGATATGTTCAGCAAAGTCATCAAATCGCCAACTGAAGCAAGTATATACATTTAAAAGAACATTGATTGCATTCAACAGTTTATGATTTCTTGCACGTTTAGTCGTAGGTTTTAAGAGCGTGATAATGAAAAACATATTCCTGTAATTTAATGTTTCATTTTGGGACTGATCATCTTGATGATAAATGTTTGACCTCCGTATAATATATTTATCTTTCTATATATTTACTGAAGTTCTGTACATGTAACTTTTAAATTCGGTTAGTGATAATTCGATCTCACCTTAACGGGATTTTTCATTTGATTTATATCTGTTCTCTCTTGTTTGAGTACTAGGTAGGCAAATGATGAAATAGGGGTCGGATATAGCTCATGTAATAATCATAAAATGATTGTCCTCGGTTTATACCAAACACACACACACACACGCACACACACACACACACACACACACACACACACACACACACACACACAACAACAATGAACAACCATCATTCCAAATATTCATTGTTTGTTTCTTGCTCTGTGAAGAATTTCAACTAAAACGTTCCAGAAAAGTCTTCCTTTGTTAGAATTGATACTTTTATTATTCCCGTCAAGGTTTCAAGTTGAATGTGTGTACTCATTGAGTTACGTATATAATGTTTATGTGGACGCTAAACAGCCTGGTATGGACCTACTAGCAAAGAGAAAACATTAGTTATTTGAAAGAGGTATAATCAATTAGTACTCATCACATGACAGTTAATTTTCAAACGAGTACAGTAGTGAAGTTGGATCGGTATTTGCCCTTAATATTATTTAGTGAGTCGTGGTTTCAGTTTTATAAATAAATTGCTTAACGTAATCAGAACAATTAGGCACATAAATGCATTTTTTAATTAAATTGTATATGAGACATAAATGTTGCCATAGCAACTTTAAATAAAATTCATTTATTAAAGTCAGACATTATGTTAGAGTATCTCCGGCATGAAATTGCACAATAAATATGGCTAAATCTCCACCCTTTTAATAACAATTATCTTTAACTTACCAAGAAACTAATGCTGAAACTTAAAACCAAATCACGTTAGGAACTCCGATCGCATGCAAAAATGTGAATTCCTTAACATCTCAACCTTCTACAATCTGCCTCAACACCCAAACCTCCTACAATCTCATGAACCTACGTCACATACATTTGGATTAATTTGTTCATTTTTTTCTTTCTGCATTAGCAATAAACCTCTACAAAATGAAACACCCGGTAGAAGTGCTTGAGATAACCATATGTGCAGACAAGACAAGCAGCTGAGATAAATAGCTGCTGCGTTAGTTTCTTTGGTATGCTACACTGTTTTCAAAAATACGCTGCCTTTAACAAAATTAGACGCAATAAATTAAATTGAATATAACCCGTTTTTCAAGATGGTGACGTATGATTACATGCAAGTTTTTTTTTTTCCCTTACCGGTACTGTACGAAATCTTTCGCATAAATGCGCACCAAAAAGCACTTAAGTAGAAGCCATACGGCTTAGCTGGCTTTCTTGTCTGAGCGAAATCTTAACTCTTCGAAGGAATAAACTAATTGTTGCAACTGTCTGACACATAAAACTGCTGTCAAAGCTCACGAAGGATTTTGCATTATTGTGACGTTGTGATGCTGGATGCTACAATCGTTCTACTTATTCACCAGTTTAGAAGATAGTTCGAAGCTACGGCAAAATTCGTCACATTTGAACACGGACCATTGCGAATTCCAGTCAAATCAACATACAAATTAGGAATCTCTATGTAGTCCGAATTAAGTACTTGATATTGTATGCCAGTATAGTCTTCTGAACAAATATATTTCTGTTTTACAGAAGTGGCTGATTATCAAAGCTTTCTCACAATGTAAGGAACTCGCGTGTGTTTAACGATGACTTTGAATTTCCAAAACTTTTTATATATGTTATTTACGACTTCTGCTACTTTTGATCGAGATCCCTAAACTTGCTCCATACAAGTTTTAGGGTTACCCATAAATTCGTTTGTCTGATTCCTGTGCATTATATACTTGTATCTCACTTACTTCGAAAAATGCAATAATGATTACTTTCATATACATTATATTCAATAGATACGATGTTGTTTTGATACGCACTATAACATCTTTTGTACAGCATGATGTGTGGATTTGTATCATGGATAGTGGCATGTATTACAAATAAACACTATAACTATTAGTATTATTTTTAATAATAATAATAATAATAATAATAATAATAATAATAATAATAATAATAAAATAATAATAATGATAATAGTAATAATAATAATAATAATAATAATAATAATAATAATAATAATATTTTTAAATATAAAAAATCAAATATTTAAGTGATTTTCATCCATAAAGGAGATCTGAAGCATCAAATTACCATCTACGCAAATCTCAATGCATCGTATCAATCCCTTGCAGACTTTATATATTTGAGACGTCTTTCTTCAAATTGCCAATGTTCATTTGAACTCCCTCCATAGCGATATCCAAAAGGTTTCTTTAATCTGTCTATAAAACAAAAAGAAAGAAAAAAAAAAACAGAATGAAACAAAACAAACGTTTATCTAATCCATCTAGCTGGTCACTTGTGTATTATGCTACTGGCAAAGTGTATGAATGCTGTAATGACAATGACGCTGTGGAACACAGTTATTTGTATTGCTTCTTATTTAATACTGGGGCCACGGGTGGCCTAGTTATCTAAAGTGCTCGCATTTACCGATCAATGCCATCTCACCTATGTCGGCGTGGGTTCGAAACTCAGGCTCAGCCAATATGGGAGTGTGAGAAAGCTTCCAGTAGCATCCCGTGGGTCGTTGGTTCTTTCTGGGATTTAATAGGGTTCTTCCTTCAATAGTTATACTGGTCGCCATATAATATGGCCTATCTTGCGCTGAAAAATGGCGTTAACCCAAAACAACAACAAACATTATTTGTTACTTTAAGAGTCCTGCTCTTTCGGTCTGTCTTTCAACTTTGTATGTAATGTTATTTCTATTACTGAAAGGCAATATCGAACTAAGTAAAGAAACCATTTCTGTAATAATCCTAAATCTTTAAAATGTATACACAAAAAGTAGATATTTGAGTATTTACGATTTCATTTTGAGTACCAAAATCTATAAATTCGATGAAAAGTAGAACTTCAGCTGTAACCAGTGAAGTGTGCATGTATGTATGTGTGTATGTATGTATGTATGTATGTATGTATGTATGTATGTATGTATGCATGTAGCCTTGCGAATGCACATATTTTTAATATACACTTACGTAAGGAATGAGGAAGTGCCATAAAAAAATGTTTGAAAACTTCCAATCAATAACATCAATGTCTCCACTATTATGTTATTTTAAACAGTGTTTGACACATGTCATGCACATTGTAACTGATTAAATGTACATGACATAATTATACTCTATATTCAGTGTCAGTTATATATGTTAGACTCTAATAAATACGGAATAAGCTGGCTTAGCAAACGTCTGCATTAAAATATATTGCAAGTAATTGTTTAATTAGCGAATTTAACTCTTATCCTAATTGTGTTTGAAAAAATAATTTAGCAATCATTATTTGCTGAGTATTTATTACAAACTGTAATTAAGTGTCTAACGAAATTGGAGTGCATCGGCCGTTACCGAATTAGACTGCAAGTTTATGAATGCCACTAAATTCACTTTTAATTGCACATATAACTAAAATAAATAATCGAAACATTAGAATGTATAGTTTAAAGATGCTGCACACTGAACCCAACCACAACAATATTCACTGTATGAATCCGTGCAAGAAATGTGTAAACAAAATAACCAAAGTATTTAATTTTTCTTAAACAATATTCATTAGTGAGAAGAAAAAATAAAACGTTCAGTATAGAGATACGTTTGTAAAGGGTCATTGTGCTAAATTCTGTAAAATTTTCCACACTTCATGTTGTCAATTCAATAAAATCTTCATAGTGATATCCGCTGTAAGTCGACGTTTTCTGCTTCAACTATATATATGATGCGCAGAAATATTACGTGTTGTAGTAAGTATTTCTCTCGTGAAGTGGAAACAGTTCGCCCTTGATGACAATACAACGTTTCTACTTCACCCGTAAAGTATTTTCTTGTATCTACTCGAAAAATAGTAGATATCCTCCATGTATCGTAGTTAGGGGCCGCATACCTGCACTCATGTTATTAATATATTCTCCATTTATCATTATTAGGGGCCGCTTACATCCACTCACGTTATTTATATATCCTTTATTTATCACTAGCAAGGGCCGCTTACATCAACTCACGTTATTTATATATTCTTTATTTAGTAAGGGCCGCTTTCATGCACTAATGTCCTTGATATAACCTTGATGTATCAATATTAGGGCCACTTCTATGTACTCGTGTTATTGATACATCCGATATATTTACGTAGGAGAATCGTATGCAAGCTGCTATCGTTATTTTAAAAAGAGTACATTAAAAACTCCAGACTATGCCTAGACACAAATTGGAGAATTTTGAGACAAACAGCTACATTAGCCTTACTAAGCCAAACAAGATGATGGGCATTTTTGTACAAAGAAAGAATACTATAATCAATGTAAATCATTTATGATTATCCTACCATTTCTTCTGGAGACTATTGACTATAATAGTCAATGGTGTCATGATTGATACTGTCATAAGCGTTCTATTGTGTTGATGATGCACATGCTATAGCTCTCTAATTGCAAATTAATGCGTGCTTTATGCCTGTTAATTTTACAGACTGTGTCTTTGTTTTATTTAAGGACATTAAATTATACAGTAAATCAAATTAATTATATGAAAGATGTCAATAAAACTTTAAGTTTAAAAGTATAATACATCCTGTTCATATCACGTATATACACGTGGCAAACCAACAATGTTTACGGCACGCAACTTTCTTTCTATAGGATAAGTACATCAATTGTCTTCCGTTGTTCTCGTTTAATTCGATCTTGAGACGATAATGTCTGTTTTAATATAGATCACCGAGGTTAACAAAGAAACTGTTTTAAGGAAAATATTTGTTGCATGGCCGGAGCATGAAGGTTCATTCGAAGGTGTTATTTGCATTAAGTATCAAATGGCATCGCAAATTAATTACACATGGGTAGTTCATACTTAATTTTAAAATGCTATGGCCTGCAACAAATTGTCGACAATGTGGCACTAACTCTTATACAAACGTAATGTTAATGTGCACTGATTTGGGTTCAGAAGGTTGCAAAAATATGACGTGAAAAAAGATGACTCACGTAAATGAATGATAGAAGTGCATGTAGAAATACGAGGGGCATTGAATAATTTCAGTCACTGATGAACTACAATAACTTCTGCACTTCTAATGATTTAACTGCCTTTAAAGAGGTTGAGTTGAATGTTTCCTGTGTTTGTCTGAGAAGGATTTTTCACGTTAAAATGTCCAGTATTAACAAAAATAGGTTTCAGCATCACATTTTTTTCCACTGGACGATACTCATTCACAAGTTCCCAGTACAATGCGCAAATAATTATGCGTTAAAGTTGCAATAAGGTACCAAACTCACTAACATGTCCTGAAAAAAACTTGCCATTATGTAGGTAAAGCGAAATCAGGATATTTTGTTCGTGTACCTTATAAGAGTTTGTTTCCATTGAGGATGGAGTTTGTTTGAAACAAGACCCTCCTTTTACTGGACTTAGATTGACAATTTACCAGGTTTTTGTTGTTGCCTTTAAAACACGGCTGTGAAAAAGAAAGAGGAAAATGACTACTCAAGCTAAACATATGATGAGAGTTATCATCGGATTGGTTTTGGGTAAAAATTAATAGGATGTTAGTCCACATTGTTTTCCCGCCTACTGCAATATAGCATTACTTTTATCTCATGCACTGACTGAAAGAATACATGGTTGCTGATATAACTATGGGTAGATCTTTGATCTTCCTCATTTCAGTGTGTAGAGAGTTGACCTAAGTCAGACCACCAAAAAGCTCTCAAAAAGTATAAGATCAAGTTTAATGTCGTGTCTTCGATTAGAGAGTGATCAAACTGAAGTTATATAATCAAAGTTCTACAAAGGATACCCTGCTTTCATATACTGCTCTTTATAGCAAACTGAATGTCTTTCGTATTATTGATAGAAGGTTTCGAGAAAAATCAACTAATACGAAGTCATGTGCCAGTAATTCGAAACGTTTATCACTTTCAACATTATTTACCGACCACTAAGGAAAGATGTTGATTATTATTTTCTTTTTTCGCGTCTAATTTTCAAATTATGAGCACATTCAGATTGTAATTTTAAAATAGAAGAAGAAAATAATTTTAGGCTCATAAAACAGTCATCCTATTGGCGATATCTGAAATACTGAAATGTAAATGAAAGTATTTATAACCTTTTTCTCGTAGGCATCAATGTAAACCTCCGTATTTTCTTGTGAATGAGCTCTGAGAACAGTTCTCACGATAAATTTGCACGATATCACCACCAGAAAAATGTATATGGATCAGGTAAGTCCCAACGTTTTTATATGTGTTTGCGTCCGTGAGGAAGCTTACCAGTAGTTTCCTATGTATCGATGATTCATTCTTCCAGAGATCCTCCCCAGTTCTTTCTCCATCAAATATCCTGGCCTTCATGTGCTAAAATAGTGTTACAAAACCAAGCCAAACCAATTATTTGCTATCTACTAATATCAAGTTAATATTTTATTATTAGTATTAGTTTGTAAGTATGGATATGAGCGAAGCAACATGGTTCACAAATTTGAAGAAATAGTTCAGCATCCTGTTGTGTACACACTAACGTTTAGTCCTGTTTGTCCAAAAGCAATACGGTGGTTCATGCCAGGTCTTGTTGGAAAAATAACCTCAAATTAATTTTATAGGAACTAGATAATTTGTAACCGACCCTATTCTCGGTCGATTTTTCGCTCAAACATCAGAATGATAATAAAATCTTCCTTGATACTAAGGACAATTTACATCATCACATATTTCAATCTAATTTGAAATCATGAGATATCAGATATGCATTAAGAAAAACATTAATATATTTTTTATAAAGAAATTATTATTGAAAACTGTATTGAGTTTCTATACATAATATTTATCACATTAAAATTTGTTGGATTTTCCCCACGAAGTTTATTTAAGAAACACATGAAAGTCATTGCGAAGGCTTACATTTACTAATAATGCGTGTACTATATAACACAATAGGATGCTGTCAGCCGAATGTATGGTATCTTGGTAGGAAGATGCATCCAAAAAAGCTTAAAAGTGAAGAACGCAGATGTAAACGGCAAACGTTTCCTAATCCCTGAAATAAATAACTACTCTCGCTAATAAAGCTGCAATGAAATCTCTCTTTTCCAAATTGCAGTTTTATTACAACGACATAAGAATAATGTACTAAAGGAACTATTTGTATGTACATAATAAACCTTTAATGTATGTAGTTCGACGTGAGAGAATCCATTGTATTAAAATAGTAAAGAGAAAATGGCAAAATGATGCTACGTTTTCGTTTCTGTTTTATGTGAACATTTAATCTTTTCTCTTATTACTTTTATCTTTATGCATTATACAGTACGAGACAGTGACTGAATGGGTTCTGCCTTAATAGAAAGAGGATTTTGAATTCGTTTCTTTTCACGTGAATTCTAATACACCTGCATTATATATAATCATGAGTTAGCATTTACTGAGTTCAATAGATCGGTGCAACAATCAGGCTGCTTTATAAAAATGCTTGCAATATTTCTTAAGGAAGGTTTAAGAAAGGACTGAGTGTCGTATCATGAGCCATCTCGTAGTATTAAGTTTTAGAGTTTTATGCATTCAAATCAATCGTAACTAATATAGCTGGATAAGATTAAAGAACTGCAATACCGCTGGAAAACTGTACCGGATATATCTCAATAAAGGAACAACCCTTGTAAAGACACGTGAAAGTCACACGTGTCTTTTACTATGATTACTCTTACAAACAGGTAAAGTTTTAGCATTATCTGGTACAGGAAGGTAGTACTGAAGAAGGTACACTGCTATGCATATGATATAGCACAAAAGCTGTTTCATATTCTTAGTTAAGAGGTAAAATATGATTCATTGTTGCTTGCCCATTTCTCCAACAAGGTGTTGAACTCAGCTGTGTGAATTGTTTTATCTTTCATAACTATCTCATTGAACTACTTTG
Organism: Sinohyriopsis cumingii; assembly: GCA_028554795.2. Classification (NCBI taxonomy): domain Eukaryota; kingdom Metazoa; phylum Mollusca; class Bivalvia; order Unionida; family Unionidae; genus Sinohyriopsis; species Sinohyriopsis cumingii. The sequence continues at coordinate 27,843,781 of CM068839.1, forward strand.
TGCCTCCGAGAGAAGTTCTGAATAAACACGTATTCGTGAATGCAGCAATAAAGAGACGATTTTACCAGCGCCGTCAAAAACAAAGGTTACTTACTGGTAAAGCTTGAACAACCATTCGGATTGGTGTACCTTTAATAGTTGTCGAAGTATTGACTCCCGCCATACGCAAACCAACGGTGGCTTCTGCGGCGATTTCGCAAATATCTTCAACGATCACACACAGGGGTTTGCATTTCACAAGTAGCAAGGTTCTCTTGGTGATTTCACGTCGCAGTTGTAGCTCGGCTTCAATTAATTTCTCGTTTTGGTAACAATTAGGGCCCATATTAGTTCGGATATGTTAATAGCTCGACTGGCCGACCTTGATCAGGTAAAAAAAAACCACATGTTTCTAGCCAATCACACTTTATTTACTGTTACAACTGTTATACAATTATGGAAAATTTATGAGGAGTATTTAAATCTCTGGCGATTGTACGTTCTAGGGGCCTCGCTCCGTTTTCATATATAACCATACTGGTTACATCATTGAATAATGTCTGAAACGATCGTTCTCGTCTTTCCCAAAACACTCTTATACGGACAGGTGAATTCTTGTTGAAAAACAGTTTGATCATTGTTGTCTTAGCTGAGTCAATGTTGGTTGAACATATTCGTTCGGGAATATAACAGGGGTGGATTTGGCGGTGAATCCTGCTACCTCGTTGTAGAAACAATCCTTGAATGTTGTCCTGCCTGGCTGTCCCGTGAACGACCGAGTATTTTCACGAGCTAATGCAGTGACTACAAACTGGCTTCGAGTTGGTATTGGCACATTAGGGTGGTCTTAACAGCTGGTTTTTATTTGGCACTTAGCGAGAGTATATTTCAGTGTATACGAGGGTTGGTTACCACCGTCTTCTCGCAGATATGCATAAAATAGCGGAAAAAAATCACTAGCAATGTTCACATCGCTAGAAGCAACACATTCTCGTCAAATTCCTCAAGCTCATAACGGTGGTCAGAATCAAAAGTTGTATGTAATAGGAAAATACAGTCTTAACAAAAACACCAAAGGCTGTTAATAAGACTTCAGTCCTAAATACAATGAATACAATTATCCATGACATATACTGAATTTTTAAAAAAAAGCAAACATTGCATATATATATATATATATATATATATATATATATATATATATATATATATATATATATATATATATATATATATATATATATATATATATATATATATATATATGGATGGTTCGGAATGAGGCGATATGCTAACAGTCGTTTGATGTATCACAGTAATAAAATCTAAAATGTCCTTATATGAATTCATTAAAAAGATTTAAGCACTTTGTAATTCCAGTGAATAATAATTTGAATAAATAAATCTGAACAAAATGAAAACTAAACACAGCAAAAGACTGATTCTGCTTCAGATGATAAGGCAAGAATGAGAAAGTATTCAAGTAAAAAACATAACTGGCTAAGACACAATAATAAAGCCGTCTCCTGTATTAAACATTCAAAGTTTTCAGCAAATTTAGGAATGTTCTAATGAAAAGCATAATATCCTAGACTCAGATTCAAATAAATATGTTTTCCATTATTAATGAGCTGAATATTTAGTCTACAGTATTATAGTAATAGTAGCTATATATTATGTTGTTTACAAGATAAATATTACTGGTCAGATACACCAAAATATTTATTTCGTAAAGGTAAAGTACAAAATTACAGATATAAAAAATATGTAATTAATAAGAAAAGCAAGGAAAGAATATTATATGTGATAAATTACTCAAGCAGTTTTCACAGAAACCAGCCAGTATTCAATCAAACTGAGAGATTGAAATCTAGGGCGGAGACTAAACAAGCAACCGTTTATGTTCGAACTCAATCCAATTTTTAATGAGTACATGTTGGAACCTCGCCAGCGGAGGATATAGAAAAGTTGAGAGCCATTAGACTGTATTCCGCGTCACCTACGTTGTGCATTTGTTAAAAGGAGGGAAGGAAATTATAGTTGGAATTCTAGGTTTGGATTTGCGAATAGAGGCTTGTTGAGGTAATATATCTTCGCCCCAATTTTTCTTACTTTAATAAATAGGTGTTGTAAGATTAATTCATTATTACGTACATTTATTTTATTAGAAATGGAATCTTCCACGTATAGCTAAAGTATCAACATATCGTAGCGTTGCGTATAGCAAACTATTAACGTGCAATAATAAGGTATAGTAAGTACACTGTTTAACTGGAATCGGAGTGGATTGTGAAATGTACGACTATGTTGCATCGTAATGCACAGCTGAATTTATTAGAGAATTGTGTCAAAACTTGGATTTGCAATATCGGTATATGAATATAAAGATTGTGAATCATGTAGAGTTAGTCATTGTTGGACTGATGCACACATAATTAAGTATTTGTCTAGTTATATATCTTTTATAATTCGTAGGATAGGAAATACATATGATTCCTATTGATGATGATAGTTTAATATATTGAGAAGTTAACAATTAGGGATGTGTATGTATGTATTAGTACTTGTTAATAAAAAATAATAATAGTAATAATAATAATAATAACATCAACAACAATGATAACAATATTATTATTATTATTATTGTTGTTGTTGTTGTTGTTATTATTATTAATATTATTGCAAAATTTTTATTGATTAAACGCATATGGAATATTTAGATGTGATTGCCTGAGTTGACCTGTTAATTTATTCGCCATTATTCTTATGACACGTCAGTGAGAGTGTGGTGAATTTTCCTGAGATTAGAGTAATGAGACAAGAATATGCGTCCCTTCTAATTCTACAGGAAGCTTTCCATGTGGCTGAGAGTTTGACACAAAAAAATCGGAGACGAGGGAAAAGACGTGGAGAGCAAGTGGTAGGCGTTTATAGTAACGTCAGAGGTTTGTGTTGAGGTGCAGTGCCGGATTGAGCACGTGATAGAAAGTACCGGAAGTGTCTGAGGAACGGACCCGGATGTGCCGGGGAGCACGTTGTCAGTGGCGCTTTACAGTTTCATATTTTGCATAGGTTTAGAATTTTAAAGAAACTTAACTTCCCCAGGTTTCTTTACTGATTATACTGGCTATTTTAAAATGACCTTATTTAGGTATTGTTCAAAGAACCTTTAATTCCCTTTATTTTGGTGTATGATTCATGGTTGTAATATGGGTTGTAGAGTTTACAGCTTGGCCTTACTCCAGTTGTGCACCTTTTTAAAAAGTGATTGCTCCACATGGTCATTTTAACTTCCGGAACTTCAGAGGTACATTGTAAGAAAAAGAGCCGATAATGTTTTTTATTTTTTTATTTTTATATTTTATATATTTGGTGATTTATTCATTGCACTTTCAGAAGGTGGTATTGCCTAGTCTGGCAAAATTATTTTCCCTATTTTAATAGCTGCTAAGGATAGTATACTTTATACTAATTCAGGCTGATTTGTTTAGCACAAGAGATCAGTCATTTTCATTAGCAGTGTGCTTAGATCATGTACAATTTCCAAAAGTACAATATCCAAAGAAATGTCAGCCGCATTGCATCAATGTAGCGTAAAGTTTTAGTATATTCCCGTCAGATTATAGGATTATATGACAATGATATGTCCTGTGACCCGGCATGCATAATTTACTCTCTGATTATATAGAAGAATGATCCGCCCTGTGATCCTGATTGCCTAATATATATATCCGGGATTTTAGTAGAATGTTCCGCTTGATCCTTCGTGCCAAATTAACTTCAGGAATTATAGAATAATGATCTGACGTATGACCTGTCTTGCCCATTATACCTCTCTGATAATAAAAGAATGCACAGACCATTACGTTACACACACACACACACGCACGCATATATATATATATATATATATATATATATATATATATATATATATATATATATATATATATTCGTTGATGGGAATCCTCTGTGTGATTACCATAATACATTTAAGTAAGTTGCAAGCATTGAATGAAACTTTGGCGAAATATTAGTGTAAATTGGACTGGAAAGTTCCGTATTATGAGTAGTATTTACTGTGTAGCCAAAATTGTTCAAGTGGTCCACTCTGTTGAAGAAATAGCTGTCTAGCGACAAAACTGTACCTGTAAAAACACGAGAAGGTAAAAACATTTACACCTGCCTGGTCAATGTGCCACTGGATTGTTTACTATGTGAAAGCTGACTGATAAATAGCCTCCCCAGATGAGAGGTCACTAAAGTAGTACACTAAATTAACTCCACTTGTTTAGATATCAGATGATCTGACACGCGTGGCCAGTGATATTGATATGCATGGTCAAATAAACTTCCTAATGGCCGAGCTTTAGCGAACAATACGTTTACAATATATTTTCTGAAGATAAATCTCTTTGTACTCGATATATTGACCGGTACGGGATGAACATTCACGGCCGATTTTAAAGTGCGATATGCAGAGGTCTCTCTCTGTCTCTCTCTCTCTCTCTCTCTCTCTCAGAATTAAAGGTAAGTATGTAAAAGTGCAGAAATGAGAATTGATGTTCGTTTAATAGAGAGCGATGTCCTCGTTACTAGTTCGGCTCAAGTCGCCAGGCTAGAACCTAAAGATATTTGAGTTTGCTTATCTAGAGGCATGAAACATCATACTAAAATATCGCCTTGGTTTACCGTTTAGGTGTGAGTTATATGTCACAGAAAAGTGAGCGTTTTAAATTTGGCTGCAATATTAAATTCTGTCTGACCTTGAGTTAATTTTTAGACAATTTGACAGTTTTCACTCATGGCCGCACCGTTCTTTTCATTTTTTTTTTTTGTGGTAATTTTTCTATATGGCTCTATAAATCACGAACTGCACCGAATATTTGTAAAACCTCAAAATTGCCATACAGTATAATTACAAATTAGGATTTGCGCCTTAAATGTCGGTGAAAAATCGAGGTATGGCATGTTTTATATCTTTTTGGCTGGAAAAAAATTCAATTTACTCTGTGCTAATTTCTTTTCTAGTTGCTCGAAGTTTAATCGATCAATATAAACCTAATGTTAGTACCTACTACATTTAATTCAGGCTTGCTTCATACTTCATGAACAGTTTGAATGTGATGCTGTAGTTTGAACATGTACCCTTCGACACCTGACTCCTTTGATGGGTGTTGAAATTTTGTTGCATGTGGTAATTGTCACCTCGCTGAACACATTACTGATTATCATTGCCTTCGTGTATATGGGGATGTACAGTTTACGCGTGTCATGGCACAAAGCCGTAAATGCAGAGATAATATACTAAAAAAAATAAACACACGGTATCAAACGAATAAACTTAGTTCACCTTTCAAGGTTCAGGCAGTACGGTGCGTCCTTTATATAGAGTATTCCCCTTTTAGTACCAGTATAACAAATGTGTATGGTCAGGTTCAAAGATATGTGTGTGTGTGTGTGTGTGTGTGTGTGTGTGTGATTTTGGATTTTTTACGTAGCTTTAACAATTTTCGCTACGATGTCTGCGGTGTGGCAGTTTCTAGTGATGTCTAGCACTGAGGCATCATGCCGCAACATGCAGCATGATGTCCCACCCAGTCACATTATCCTGAAATCAGACCGACCAGTCCTAGCACTAACCTTTTAATGCTGAGCGCAAAGCGAGACAACTGTTGCTACCATTTTTTGCAAGCCTTTTGTATGACTTGGCCAAGGATCGAACACACGACCTTCCGCATCCGAGGCGGACGCTCTAACCACTAGGCCACAGGAGCTGTCAAAGATGAGTATAAACGTAGCATATATCGAGGGGTTTGAACATTTTTTGAAAATATCAAAGGCTTAGACCGCCCTTGGACCATTCATTGGCAAGAACAGATAGTTTTGCTTACCAAACGCTATCGATTAACGAATCACCGGAAATAACAAGACTTGTTTTCTTGTTTCGTTCTTCAAGCTCTATTCTGTACAAGTATATGTATCCGCGGCAATAAACCATACCAGTATAATCAAGCAGGTTAGATAATTGCCCCTTCCAAGTAGGAATCGAACTTGTGGCATGAGTGAGGGTACCTTTTGTCTATCATCTTGCATCATAGTCCAAAACCTAAGCCACTGGTACAAGCATGCATGTCCAAATAAGCAAAGGATGGAACAAAGTTGAACGCAAAGACTTGAGCAACAGGAGAACATGCTGATGAACATTCAGCCCAATAACCCCATTATCCAGAAGGATGATCGTAGATATAAACAGATATTTTACAGCTGACTGGGCGTAGTTCACAAACACAAAATGTAATATTTACGCGCTGAAAAGATAGGCAAAATGTTCTGAATGTGTTTAAATACATTAAGGACTTGAGTGTTGTAAAACAAATATACCTGCGATCTTCCGTTTCGTCTCATATGCCTCCCCACGATACGAGCCACCGAGGTAAGCATGTATCTAGTGTTTAATCTTAGTTAACTAGTGTAGAATATCGTCGTTCTGGATCACCTAAGTAGTTCAATCCAATTTAAACAGCTTTTAGCATTTCTTAATGGCTTAAAACATGTTTTCAACTAACATGTGACCTTCCACCATGGTGGACGGTCACATGTTAGTTGAAAACAGGTTTTATGTCATTAAGAACTGGTAAAAGTTTTTCAAGCTGGATATAACTGGTTAGGTGATAGGTAATAACAAAACTTAAGGCAACACCTGGCTAATACTCGGTTCAAACCTTTTTAGTATACCATTCAAATTTTATAAGAAAATCAGTCTCACTTGAACTTTGTCCTTCATCCCACTGGCCTGAAAATTCACTGACCCCACTTCATTCCGGCTCTGTGTTAATTTTTTGAATGAGAAAAATCATAGCTCACTAACCCTCAAAATAGTCGTTATATTAAAATAATTCTTGTTTAATAACCCACAAATGTTTTGAGTGTAACGTTTGGTTCGCTGGTCATTTTCCTTTATATATATATATATATATATATATATATATATATATATATATATATATATATATATATATATATATATATATATATATATATATATATATATATATATATATATATATATATATATATATATATATATATATATATATATATACATATATATACATATATATATACATATATATATACATATATATATATATATATATATATATATATATATATATATATATATATATATATATATATATATATATATATATATATATATATATATATATATATATATATATATATATATATATATATATATATATATATATATATATATAAACAGCTTCTATTTCCAAAACAATCATTCTAGGTAAGTTTCTGGACTCCTATTTGTTATAATCAATATAGTGAATTTACAACAAGAGAGACAGAAAAGTTGTGTAACAATAAGAAAATAGCAGGGTATTGTATCTATCACATGGATAACCATATATTTTGATCTTGTTACATGTTTTGAACACAAGGAGGAAACAGCGCGAAGAGAAATCAAAGCCATTTGAGAGATTTGTTGAAGAAATTGTAAATCGTTAGAGTTATGCATAGAACTTCTAAAGGAAAGATGTCAAGAGAATTATGTTGCTGGATAATGAACAAGATAATAATAATAACAACAACAACAACAGCAAGAGCAACAAAATGATAAATGTAATTCCTTGGGTAAACACTATTGCAAAAGTTGCCCATGGATGAAAAACTGATGACTGGCTGTAATTCTGGTACGATTTTGACGAGAAGGTTAAAACAATTAATTCAGGCCGAACTCCCCGTGAGTTTTCAATTGCTTAATCCATTGTCGTTCCTTACGTGAGTTCGATTTATATATCTTTAGAATAGCTCAGTCAAATTAATGTCCTGTTTATTCAATTTTTTTAAAAAACAGTAATGACAGAAACGTCACTAAGCCCACGGCTAACATCTGTAAGAGGTTCTAGCGATTTAACTGTTACATACTTGGGGAAATACGATAAGGTAAAGTAAGACGTTTTAATAGGCAGTTCACTAAACACGTATAACAGCTGGTTTATACATTTTAGAGATGCGACAAAATTCCCTGATATATCTACTATACAGTTTATACAAAGACATATCGATGGTCATATACGAATGACCTCGACGATTAATAATTTGGAATATATTTAAACATGGAGAGGAGAAACTGGTATCAAACTTAAAGTTCTTGATGACACTAATAAAGAGTAGAGGAAAACAAAAACAAAATCGAAGAGATATGTAATTATAAAAAGAACCACGAGGAAGTATAGTACTTTTGATTTCTTTTATGTGGCAATATTTAGGCGATTGTTCTTTAGATCCCTTTAGTTATATTAGGACTGATGATAACGGTATGTTAAAAATGTTAAAAGCCTTTTATGTTTTATTTTTTGATCTTGAGGAAACGCCGGAAATGTTAGTTACACCCATAAATAAGCATGAAATTTATTTTAAAATCCATTTAGGGGTAAATCAAAAACACATTATCTTTTCTCCACACATGTTTAAAGAATTGATGTGTTATCAAGTGGAGTTCCAGGCGAAAAGCAACAAAAAAGCTAGTATATTAAAACACTGTTTAAAAACCACAACACAGCTACTAATTAGATGAAAACACAATTTCTTGCTTGCTTAAATAAACGTGCATAGTCAATGAATCTTATATACCAAATTATACCAAATTATGCAGAGTGAGACTGCGTAAAGATTTAGTTCCATTGAATGGCTAGAGCAGCAGTAATAATTGAGAGAGAGAGAGAGAGAGAGAGAGAGAGAGAGAGAGAGAGAGAGATAACACTTTGGCATCTACTGGTAGTACCTTTCTCTTTAAGATATTCGATCCTAGAGAACTTGATGCAGACAGTGATAGACACGATAATGAATTACAAATTTACAATAAAGTTACAATGCCTTCGGTGAGCGAAGAACAAAGACACTTGATTACATAAATGAACAATGAGGGTAGCAAGGTTTCATTAGCCAATGTAAAACTAATTGGATAATGTTTTTGATATATGTTCTTCCACTAAACCAGAGCTCAGTATCACATTACAAAGGCCTAAGCAACCTAAATATAGTGATCATTACAAATTTTTCTTATAATCTGATAACAAATCGGCATTTATGTTACTGCACATGTAATATACAATATTTAAAGCTGTAATACCTGAGATAAGACAAAGTGCTTTAATTGTACCAGGGAGTTTTCTTATAGTTTCTTGTTGGCTCATGGAGCTGCACATATTTACTCAAATTTGGAATCGCTTGTGTCCTAAAACTGTCTTCTGTTAAAAGTATTTTTAAAAGTCTCCTGTTTTAACACATACGCGAAGAGAATTAGTATTTCTCAGTAATAACTTCATTTGGTTTTCACAATATTGGGTCCTTAAACGTCATGCATCAACAACGCAATTACTGGTAGCACTGCATCGGACGTTGATTGGCTAATTTTATTTATTTTTGTTCTTTTAATCAATATCTTATCTTCGTGCATTATTGTACTCCGTGCAAGTGAAATATTCTTTTGGAGTTTACGTATTTACATCAGTACATATTTCACATTAGTTCTCTTTGTTGAATTTCCATTTTGCTATACAAAGAGAGCATTATTTGTTTAACTAAAACATCATTTTCAAATTTATTGTATGCTTTTTGTCGCGAAAATATATTAAATCAATGCGTGATTTGAGTCACGGCTCTTAATCAAATAAAAATGTCATATGAATCAATTTTAATTTTTAATTTTTATTTCTAACCGAAGATACTACTTCAAATTTCGATAGTGAAAAACATATAATTCTTTTGTTTTATAACGTACAATTAATTTAGCTACTGAAGGTTTTGTGCCTTTTTGTTTTAAACCATTTTCTTCTGTATTTCAATATAATCATCCGCACTACGATTTAGTTTTCCTTCTTGGTAATTCGGACTGTTCATTTTACTCTCTCTCTCTCTCTCTCTCTCTCTCTCTCTCTCTCTCTCTCTCTCTCTCATTATACACTTGACAGTCAAGCCAACCAAGCGATTGACAGGGATGGATGATTGCAGGATAAACACGAATCTGATGGCAAGTAACAATGGTAAATCAAGCGTAAGGATGAGTTGGAGCAACTTCCGACATTTTGTTTAACGTACCCGCTGGGGATCGAGGGATACAAATGGTCGCGTTCTCACTCTTGGTTGCGCAATGTTATATATTTTCTTTATTTAAATCTGCCTTAAAAACTGAATGTCATTGGTGCCTTTTAAGTATTTCATCAATGTGAATCATAAAGAAAGAAAATTAACAACATCCCACAAGATTAAGGTAGCTGCAGAACGAAGCGGAGGTTTTGTCTCACTAGAGCGCATCCCATTTGAGCGCGGCTCAGTGAGGCGCTGAAGAAAAAAAAAAATTCTCATTAGGGCTAATCCCATTTGGGCGCGAAAAAATCTCACTAGAGCGCATTCACAATAGGGCGCGGAGAAAAAAATTAAGTTCAACAAGATTTAATTGCCATCACGTTTGATGTTATATACATATATTATAATATGTACAAAAACGGCGGTCTCGTCACTATTAGAAAATAATTACTAGACAGAAACCAGAGAACCATCAATACACATAATTTTATACAACTATTATACCTTACACCGGCTTATTCTTTTATGTAGGCAAATAAACAAGTAGATAAAAAATGTAATACAAATTAAAATATATAAAGTGGTCATTCCTAGCACAAACACGATATTACATGAATAAAACAATATAGATACATATATAACACAAACACAAAACTGTAATAGATTGATCCTTGGTCAAGATCGCTTTAATTTAGAGACCATGTTATAGAAACCAGTCGCAAGACCTAGTGTCTGAAGAAGGAAATATATGTCATAAAGAAATATACCGGGAAGGAAAACAAAGAAACCAGCTCCAGGGACAGTACGAGTACGACACATCGTAAAATAATAAAATGCAAAGATTAATGGTCAACCCCCCGAACGAGAATAATAAATACTTTGTTTCTTCAAAATTCTTTTGATTAGTTCGCGCTCTAGTGATACTAGTTCTTCGCTCTCTAATGAGATTCGCCCTAATAAGATTAGTTCTAGTAGGACAAAAATATTTTTTGCGCTCTAGTGGGATAAGCTCTAATGGTTTGCGCTTTAATGAGACGTTGCCGAAGCGGATGTCAAGCGCAATCTTCCTTCGTAAATATATAGCTTCATGCAGTCAACCATAACTTTATTATCTAACTAAATGTGTATATATGTTATATGGTGATGGTATCTTTTACATATACTAGCATATTGTGTGTGTGTGTGTGTGTGTGTGTGTGTGTACGTTTTGTAAAAGGCGCGAAACGGGGAAATCAGTGTGAACGTCCCCGTATTGTAATGTCGGCTTAAATGGAATGTCAAGGCCTTATTTAATGATACAAACCTTAAAATAAGCGTATCTGAGCATGTCCCCATTTTGTTGGCATTTTTTTAACATCATGCTATACACAAGAATACACACGTCCCACTCGTCTCAAAACCTCGTACGCGGTACAAATTCGCACTGTTGTGCTATCGGCTTGCGCACTTTGCTTCCGAATTACTGACTGAAGATGGCATCAAGAAGAGCTAACAGGATTTAAATCGTTTGTATAAACATAGACATATGTATATATATATATATATATATATATATATATATATATATATATATATATATATATATATATATATATATATATATATATATATATATATATATATATATATATATATATAACTACCATAAAATACAAAACACCAAATAACGGGAACTATTTTTCCTACGCTACCTTAAGTCAGTCAAATCATGATTTTAAGCCTCTTTTTGCTTGTAACTCTACATCATATTTACCATCATAGTAAGAATAAAAGGCAACTCCAGATAACGGGACAGTCCCTTATCGATCATTCAGTTGTACGATTTACCAGTCTCTGTCCTGTATACTGAACATGGCGTCACACAATCAACCCACACAATTATATTTTAATAGGGACTATTAGGCTCCAGGGACACTTATGCTGTTCTGACCTGAGCTCACTAAAACTAAACCAGGCCATCATACATAATAAACTTTTGGTGTGTTTTATATTGAAGAGATCTGATCATGCACTGGCTTATTATTGAAGGGGATTGCACTAAAGTGGCAAATATTTGTACACCAAAGTTAAAATTGTGTTATTGTGTGGGACATTTTAAATTCTAAACCGTAGTCTCGTCAAAAAAATTATTTTAACTGAAGATTGAATGCAGATCTTTGATTATTATATGCTCATTTTTTAAACGTTAACTTTACATTGTCAGTTACTGAACTCGCGCGACAATACACATATAGCATTCACGTGCTTAAAAGAATTACTTTCTATTGTAAACAAACATCGGACGCAGACGCCAGCACTTTTGATTTGTACACAAATCATGTACACTCGCGTAAGAGGCTCTTTACGTTGTGGTTGTTTAAATTTGTTTCTGAATGAACTAAAACAGATGTTTCGTGGACTGCCACATACCAGCTGCTTTGGCACATTCCGCGTTGATACAATGTTACAGATTTAGGCTAGCTACAGTATATAACAGACGCAAGATAAGGTCTTTACAAATAACATACAAGTGACAAGTCATATACTCTCTTCTTTAGCTGGTGATAAGAATGTCAAAATAAAATATACTTACAGTTTTACATCCTGAATTTCCTCAAAATGTATTTTCTTAATTCTGCAAATTCGAATTACATGAGCCATGTCATAGGTTTTCAATCTGGATTACACATTTCGAAATTGTGCTGTAATTTCGATGATAAGTGCAACTGCATCCTCCTTACTGCACTCAAAATGAAATAAGCATTAAACTCCATAGCGTCTTTTTGATAATTGCAATTGAAAGACTTCATATTTTCCCCACATTATGATTTCAAACATTTAATGCCAGAAACAGAAACACATTCGCAGATGTCAACACGCTTCTCCCTAGCTTTTTAAATCTCATGCATTTCATGTGGAATCATCACATACAAATCCAGTCCATAATCACGAAATTTCCTAGAATCGAGAAAAATACCAAAATCTATTCAATCCAGATCAAATCGAAAAGTTGTTGCAATGCACATTCATGCACAATATGACTCCAAATTTCAATTTTAACTAGACAAGCCATTTTCTTTCGAAAGTTATGTCGAGCGCGCGAGCAAGTTCAGATTTGTCTTGGTGGAGTTATGTGCGCATTAATAATGTTGATTTGTGTAATGATGAATATGCGCTTGTGTATTTAGTTTGGAATGCGACATACATTCATTTACGTTGTTTTTTGTAGTGTATTGTGTTTATATAATTAAACCTTAGGTAGAATTTAAAAAAAAATGAGCATATAATAAAAAGGTTACTGCATTTGTATGGGAAAATATGAACTCGTTTTGTCGGAAGGATATACTGCACTCCCAAGGTCGTGTAGTATTCCATCCCAAAACTCGTTCATATTTTCCCATACAAATGCAGTAACCTATAATTATTTCATTTTAGAAAAAGGGACACATTCTCTGTATTTTCACACAATTCTGACAATTCAACTTCTTCAAACTCCTTGACACCATTTTTACTTATATATACAACAAACATTATATAAAGATTCAACATGATAATTATAATTTAGTTTATTAATATGGATGGGAACTATGTGTATCATGTCAGATTACTGCAGTATTTAGATTGAATTGATTTCTATTTAGAATCAAAGTACATACTTAATGAATGTCCCCTATTTGATTGTATAATTTCTAACACTGTGTATATGTGTGTGTCCCCATTCTGTATATGTGTGTGTCCCCATTCTGTATATGTGTGTGTCCCCATTCTGATGGTAAAGATTCTCATACAGTGTTTCTTGGAAATCAACCACAGATCAATTAGAAATTACATGTATGTATCAAATGCATATTAAAATAGATCTTTATCCCTCATAATTTGTTAAAATAGAAACGTCCCCGTTTTGATGGTAAAAATCATATGTCCCCGTTTTGTAGGTTTTACAAGAATGCGTGCGTGCGTGCGTGCGTGTGTGTGTGTGTGTGTGTGTGTGTGTGTGTGTGTGTGAACAATATGTCGCATCTAGTCTTTACATCCTGGATATGACTTTAGCTTGGAGAAACCACAATGTGAAATTTTACAAAGCATATGCTAGTGATTTGGTGAAAGATGCTAGTAGAGGCCCCGAGTGGCCGAGTGGTCTAAAGCGCTCCCCGTTCCGGATCACTGCCGTCTCACCTCTGTCTGCGTGGGTTCGAGTCCAAGGCTCGGCTAGCGTGGGTATGTGGGAAAGCCTGCCAGTATCTTCTCGTGGTCTAAGGTTGACATTGCCCGGGGTGGGAGTGGGAGACAAGCGCCCCAATCCTCCAAAATGCCCCATACGGCCTGCGTCTCTTACTGCCTCTGTCAACTAAAATCCAGCTCCTGGCCTTCGCGAGTGGTTTAGATTTGAAGCCCGGCAGACCATGTTTTCTACTAACAGGAGAAGGGGTGAAGGCGGCCCACTGGCGCCTTAAAACCAGTTGCTTCGGGTAGATGGGACTCGTAAACCTTGGATGGTAGCTCATCTAGGAGAAGGAAAACTCCGATTCCAAACCTCTGCTGCCTTGTGGCTATACCCACTCATGGGAAAGGCTAAGGGAGTAAACCCCGACAGAAAATCCGGAGATGGAGTCCCTAAGGCGGTATGACATTGACTTCAACGTCATTCCGGCAACTCCTGCGACGCCGTTGGTGCCAAGCTGTATCGGCATTCGTCGTTCCCTTGGACACACCAGCTGCGTGGAGAGGGGGGATCTGCTGCATGGGCAACAGCTGATTCTCCATACCACCCTGCCGAGGCTTCATAGCTCCACTGGAGAGGACACGCCAGCGTCGTCGTACGGCGACGGCACAGCACGAGAAGTAGCAGTTTACCGGTTCTAAGTCAAAGCTCGATTGGCGTAGAGCTTGGCGCCAGGGGTTACTTCTGACGGTGGGAGAGATCATCAGGTCTCACTGGACAGCTACCGCCCGCCTCAAGCTGGGCAGCCCCCAGTCAGTAAGGTGCTGCCCGCCATGGCCTGCCTGCTTCACTGGGTGCGTGGAGCTTAGAGAACCATCTCGACAAGTGGGCCACAAAACTCTGCACCAGGAAAGACTAAAAGAAGAATAAAAAGACTCCAACTCTTCGTTTTGCAACCTGGAACATCAGGACCATGTGTCCTGGATTGACCACTAACCTACAGCAGATCGACGTGCAGAACTGTCCAGTGTCCTCCTTACCCGCAGCTACCACAGTGCCGATTGTGACACGGACCATTCCCTCGTGGCCAGTAAGGTGCGAATAT
Source organism: Sinohyriopsis cumingii (assembly GCA_028554795.2). Lineage (NCBI taxonomy): Eukaryota > Metazoa > Mollusca > Bivalvia > Unionida > Unionidae > Sinohyriopsis > Sinohyriopsis cumingii. The sequence goes on from CM068839.1 coordinate 27,859,125, forward strand.
TACACAAGAAGCTGCACCACGCCAAGAAGAAGGGTCACCCACGTATCAACACCTGCTGTGCAAGCAACCCAGAGAAAACACAGCAGTTCATCAGCAAACTGAAGGAAGCCCTCACCAAAGTGACACCTGATGACACCATTGATTCCAAGTGGTCCCATACCCGTGACTCTGTGTACAATTCAGCCATCACAGCTTACGGGAAGAGGGAGCGAAAGAATGTCGACTGATATGAGGCAAACTGGGAGGAGATGGAGCCCGTGACTGAGGCAAAGAGGAAAGCCCTCCTGGCATACAAGGCTGCACCTACCTAGCCCCAGAACACTACAAGTCCTCAGGATTGCAAGGAATAACGCCCAGAAGACCGCCCGACGCTGTGCCAACACCTACTGGCTGAACCTTTTCAACAGTATACAGACAGCTGCTGACACCGGGGATAAAAGAGGAATGTATGAGGGTATCAAAAAGGCGACATGCCCCCGCCCCCCCCCCAGCTACAAGACCGCACCCCTCAAGTCCAAGACGGGCGAAGTCATCACAGACCAGGGGAAACAACTGCAGCGATGGGTTGAGCACTATCTCGAGCTATATGCAACCCAAAACAATGTCACCGGAACTGCCCTGGACGCCATTCCAGACCTGCCTGTCATGGAGGAGCTAGACACACAGCCCACCCTGGAAGAGCTCGGAAAAGCCATCGATTGCCTTGCCTGTGGGAAGGCTCCTGGAAGCGACGGCATTCCGCCTGAAGTCCTCAAGAGCGGAAAACCAGCACTGCTCCAGCCCCTACACACACTCCTCTGCCTTTGCTGGGAACAGGGATACATCCCACAGGACATGCGTGACGCCAACATCGTCACTTTGTACAAAAACAAAGGAGACCGTAGCGACTGCAACAACTATCGGGGCATCTCCCTCCTCAGCATCGTCGGAAAGGCCTTCGCCCGTGTTGCCTTGGCGCGCTTGCAGATCCTAGCCTCCCGCGTCTACCCAGAGTCCCAGTGTGGATTTTGAGCCGGCAGGTCAACTGTAGACATGATCTTCTCACTACGTCAGCTGCAGGAGAAGTGTCGCGAGCAGCGGATGCCCCTCTACATTGCCTTCATAGACCTGACGAAGGCGTTTGACATGGTTAGTCGGAGTGGACTCTTCAGACTCCTGCAGAAGATCGGCTGCCCCCCCCCCACGTCTGCTTGCTGTCATTATGTCGTTCCACGAGAACATGCACAGCACAGTG